>WNWU01000003.1:3074465-3133667 GCA_012654045.1 Ptyas mucosa
GGGGGGGGGGGAATCCTGGGATGCTGGGATTGAGGTGTGTTGCTTCTTTCTTTACTTCAAAAAAGTTTACACCAACATGTGGAGAAAAACAATTATGAAGCCTGATTTCTATGTTTCTTCACTGAAATCAAAAATACAAAGTCTTCCATCTTTCTGACCTTGGACTTGTTCATTTCGTTGGTGTCTTTCAGCACAGTCTCTTTACTAAACCATTCAAGGCACAGTGAGCCCTGATAAAAGAAGTTAATGTTTACTGAAACCTGTGCATGAACTGTACTAGACCTGATAGAACTTTTGTTTAAAGAAAAAGTCAAAGTTCTGCTTACAGCATCTATTACCATTTTAAAAAATGGGCAAATTATGATTTTCTAATAAACCATTATCAAATAGGAAGTACAAGAAGGATATGGGGACCCAATAACTGAGTATGGACAAATACGTGCAACTCTTTTTTTACTGTAGAGAATTATGTCAGAGGAAAGTGAGAAATGACAGCACTCATCACATGTGTGCAAGTGAACAAGAAACAGTTATCTGTATAGAGGTTTAATCACAGGCTCAAATTACAGGTGCAGATCCCAAATTATATTCTCAGAATTCCCAAGAAAGGCTGCAGAAACTCCTTCCCTAAACTCCAGTGAGCCACACACGTTAACTCTGTTACACATAACAAGGGCACCATATAAATACAACGCGTAGAACAGCCCAGTGCATATATTCTGGAGAGAGAGAGAAGTTCCCTGAGGATAGGCTCCAGCATGAACCCAAAAGCTTGTAAGAATAAACCTTTGGTCCTGGTGATTGACTCAAGATTGGATCCTGCAACACATTAACGGTGGCCAATACTGGATCAGATGGTCCCATGGCCCAAATCAATACAAGGTCGCTCCTATAAAGGGGCTACGGGCATCAAGTGCTACATCCACTGCTTTAAAATAAGCATTTTAAACTGCACAAGAACATGGCTTTAAGGTACAAACGTTGCATTTTGCAATGTGTCTCATATTGCCATCCTAGCAAGAGCATCAAAGATGCAAGCCAAAGATCAAGGATCAGGGTCACAAAATTATTGAATTCTTCATCCATATCTAACAGATGCTGTCAGCTATAAAGCAAGCACATTAAAGAGAAGGCCCAATTCAAATTATTCACATATTACATTCAGCATAACTTTATACATCGATCAGCACTTCATGCAACTGCTGAGGATATTCCCATAAGGGAATTGTTGCTCATCCGAAGGAACCGTGAAGAATGAAAGCACTGTACACCAAATGCCATCATATTTTGCACTACCAATCCAGTAATGGTCTTCTACACTTCTCTATTAAGATAACATAAATATACACCTGCCTTCATCATTGCTTTTATTTATGTGAGACTACTTCATCACAAAAGTTAAAAAGGAAATAAACTGGACGTCTAAACAGTGGTGGGAAAAAATGTGCCTTTTTTTCCCGTCTCCCCCATTTCTCCTCTTCAAGCAAGATGCTCCCAGGTGTTTAAACCAACTTTTTTCCCCTTCCCTACACAGCAGCAATAGCACTACAGTCACCTTGGAAACAAACATTGCCCAGTGTTTGCAGAACAAACAATGGTACCTTTTCAGCCAGTACGAAGCAGGCAGGGCAAGGGGCAGTCAAGCAATTCTAGGGTTTACAGGAGTGTTAACATATTGCATTCATTCACCAAGTCAAAAAATACTTCAGCACCAAAAGAGAGATTCTTTCCAAAAGAGTGAATCTTTGGCTGGAAACCACAGCCAGACAAGATGTTGAGAAGATCAGCCCAGACTCGCAATGTGTATGCAATCTTTATGCCATTGTTGAGTCCAAGTGTTATTTCTAAATGCCTCATGCAGATGGTTAATTTTTTCAGCTCATTCTTCATACATATACACACACATAGATTTGAATCCCCTATACAAAATATATTGTATAATTCACAAATCCTTTCCACAAAGGCGATTTTCCTGCTTGAACAGGGGATTGGACTAGAAGACTCAACATCCCTTCCAACTCTGTTATTCTGATTGTCGACTGCTCTTCAAGTTGAGGGTAAAAAGTTCCCCTTAAATGTAATGTAAAAATGTGCATGAAGATATATTATGAACTAGATACTTGCTTCTGTATTCAGCTGACAAAAACAGGGATTCAAAACCATATCCTGAATGTACACACAGAGAATTCAGGTCACGATGCCAGTGTCAAACACCAGACAACCAGATTGTTTAAAGAGCTGCAACTACTTAATCTCTAATAAAAAAAGAAAACAAAACTGTTATACTTGGAAAAAGAAAAATATAAAAGCATTCTGTAAATAGTGATAATATGCTGGTCCTCAATCCTTAATGTATACAAAATGAACCCTTTTGCATAAAAGACATAACAGGTAGCAGAGATAGGATTATGCTGATTCAATTAAGGCTTAACTGTCCTTGATACCTTCTTTGCATTTAATGATAAATGTCTAATTATCTCTAGAATGAATAGGATGAAAGTATATTGTTTTCCAGGTTGAACAAAAATAGTTGCTGCTTGATAGACGTGCACAAAAATTAACATTTAAAAAAAAAAGAACAGAAGAAAAGACCCAGAAACCCAATAATGCCAAAATTTCTGCTAAAGCATCCTGAATAAACAATCTGGTAAATAAAATATTTGCTTTCCCTGATGGAAGTAACTAATGAAGTACAGTAAGTTTTTTTGAAGTTCCGCTGGGTGGAACTTACTGATGTTTTATTTATCACCAAACAACTCCGCTCTGAAGTCCTGGTTATCCCTTCCTGAAAAGTATTACTTCTGGCAAACTCCCACTGTGTCAATTTCCTTGTTGCAAAGAAACAAAGCAACTTTAGAAGGTGATACCACCCAGTTGCCCTCATCACCACAATCCTGGAAAGTCAATTCAAGTACCCCTTTTCTCAGCAAACCCACAGAGGATGAGGAAGGAATTAAAAGTGAGTGTAAGGTGTTAAATTCACACTTGGCAGCCGTGTCACACAAAGACAGCACCTGAGGAAAAACAGAGGAAGATTGCTGCTCCTATACAACAAGGTGTACTTTTGAGGACCAAATGTGTGTTGTATCAACAACTGATATTACACACATTTGGTGGAAACATATATAAATGGATGGAAACTGATCGAGGAGAGAGGCAACCTGGAATTAAGGAGAAACTTCCTAACAGTGAGAACAATTAACCAGTGGAACAGCTTCCTTTCAGAAGTTGTGGGTGCTTCATCACTGGAGGTTTTTAATAAGAGATCAAAGCGCCACTTGTCTGAAATGATACCGGGTCTCCTGCTTGGGCACAGGGTTGGAATAGAAGACCTCCAAGGTCCCTGCCAGCTCTATACTGATTGAACTCTGATTTCACAGCATCATTTTTTCCCCCTGCATTTGATCTTCTTGGGCAGGAGGGCACTAAGGAAAGAAAACAAGAAACTAACCGAAGGGGAGACGCACACTGAGATGCAAAGAAAGCCAAGAGTGAAAGTTTTTCATCGCCTTTAAAAACCCCACCCATAGAAAAAACACCTCTGAATTGCGAAGGCTGACAAGCTGAAGCCACGGTTACACAGCAGAGGTACTGAAGAAATCTGTCCACCTCCCCCTTCTCACTCATACTATCACAAATCCTCAGGCTGCCAGCTGCGAGGACTGTTTATAGGGCAGGGAGAGGGAAGAGGTGTTGCAGCCAGCACCCCGCACCCTGCCCCACAGCTCCGCTGTGCCTCTTCGCTGCCCTTGCCCTTCACCAATGAATGAACATCCTCCACTCCTGTGGAGCCCCTCCCTGTTTCTGCAAAGCAATGATTATTTGCTGCTTTGCACGTAACAGTATCTAAACTCCTGCAGCCTCTTTTGTATGTGCACAGAGGTGTCTCCCCACCCCAGATCCCACCTTCTCAAGCCAACCCAATTCTACTTGCCAACCATGCGGCCTACAGTACTCATTCTTCTACTCTAACCTCCCTCAGGCACTTTTCCTATACTTCTCTCATTATACTGTTTTTAAGGAACCGGAGATTTTGCCAGCTTTTTACCAACTCCTCTGCTGTGAAGAAATTTACCCATTTCTGCAGCTGTTTGGTGCAGAAACACATCAAGCTAGGATTTTCCAAATAATTGGCAACTTTATATTGTACGTTTTCTAAACTATTCACAAATAAGTGCAAGGTAACCTGTAATTTATATTCACTGGCTTAGATTTGAATACGTTCCTTACTCAGCATAGACTTATATACACATCACCAGACTGAAAGGATGCTTAGGATCAAATTATTTTTCATACCTACAAACAGAAGCTCAACAGGGAAAGCTTCCATTTTCATTGCAAATCCAAGGCAAGAAAACTTGCTACAAAATTTGTGCTTCCTTTTTTTTTTTAAAGCAAAGGTATTAGAGCCTTGGTAGATATGTGTTCAATGGTAGATAGGTGACAAGAAGACATGTGCAAAATTTATGCTTAAAAAAAAAAGCAATTAAAGCTACTATAGATAATCTTCAAAGTTCAACCACAATTGGGACCAGAATTCCAGTTACTAAGCGATGCAGTCATTAAGCAAATCATCGTTTGACTGGACCAGATTTTATGACTATTTTTACCATGGCCATTAAACAAATCACCATGGTTGTTAAGTGAATCACATCATTAAGTGAATCGGGCTTCCCCAATTGACTTTGTTTGTAGAAAGTCGGCTGGGAAGGTTGCAAATCAGGAGCACATGACCACAAGACACTGCAACTATCATAAATGCAAGCCAGTTGCTAAGCTCCAAATTGCAATCACAAGACCACAGTGATGGTGTGAAACTTGCAACTTCAAGGACAGATTGTAAGTCATTTTTTCTGAGGCCATCATAGCTTCATTGTTAAACGGATAGTCGTAGATCTAGAACCTTGCTGTTCAAGGCAAGCAGGCAGATAGGCAAAAATTCACCTCTATCTGGGGCTTGTTCTTCTCTTCATTCAACTTCTTCTTTTGCAAGTGAAAGGAAAAAAGAGATAGTCCATTTCTTATCAAATTAAAAACACTATGTCCCAAAGGTGCTTTTTCAAGAGGCAACTGGCCTTTCTTGTTTTTCTTTGAAGACGTTTCACTTCTCATCCAAGAAGCCTCTTCAGCTTCAGCAAGAAGCTTCAATGATGAGAAGTGAAACGTCTTCAAAGAAAAACAAGAAAGTTCAGTTGCCTCTTGAAAAAGCACCTTTGGGACAGCTATGACCTGGATGACTAAGAATCTCCAGACATTTAACAATACTGTGTTTCTCATTTCCACCCCCCGCCCTCAAAAAGAAAAAACAGATAGTAGTGACAAGAAGACTCACTCGCTCTCCAACTCTGTTTATTATTAGGTTTGTATTCTGTTTTTTGTGCATGTGGTCAGGTTGGCAACCTTCTCCAGGGGTGGGTTCTAAATTTTTTTACTACCGGTTCTATGGGCGTGGCTTATTTTGTGGGCATGGCTTGATGGTCATGTGACAATTATTTAGGATTTAGCAGAGGTACTGGTCTACCAGGCTTTTAACTGCTTGCAGAGCTGTACTGATTTTTTGCAGGCACTGATCTACTCATGTATTTTTGCAGGCACTGATCTACTCATGTATTTTTGCAGGCACTGGTCTACCCATTTATTTTTGCAGGCACTGATCTACTCATGTATTTTTGCAGGCACTGGTCTACTCATCTGTTTTCTTTTAACACTGATCAGCTGTAGGGCGGCCCTTTGAAGCCCTGCAGCAAAAGTTTAAACAGTTTTTTTCCCTCTAGCCATCAGCTGGGACTCAGGAGGCAGCAATAGATAGGGGGTGGGGCCAAATAAAAGGTAAGAATAACGCTGGGGTGGGTGGGGGGGTGGGGGGGCAGAACCGGTTCGGTGACATCATATTGTCACTGCTACCGGCTCGGGAGAACCGGGCCAAACCGGGAGGAACCCACCATTGACCTTCTCCTATGTTTCACTACAACACAACCCTAGAAGGTAGCCTGAGTTGAAAAACATTGAGAGGTCCAAAATTATCCAGTGTTCTTCCATGGATGAAGCTGGACTAGAATGTGGGTCTTTTTTCTTCTAGTCCAAACACCTTAAACATTCACCAACACTGTCAAAATAATTGATATTAAAAACAGGCAGGATGACATAATGAGAGAAGATTTGGAAAGCACAATTCACTTACATTAGTTACACAGATACTGTCCAGATGAGATTGCTAACTTTTCATCTGATTCCAGGATTATTAGCAGATATACAGACAACTGTGTCTTTATGTGGCAAACATTTTCACCTATTTATTTTTTTTACACAGCAAGCTCTTGTTACAAGATACTAAAAACAGGTGAGACAAGATTTTTCTCCTGGTAAGTTGGCAGTTCTCAAAGAAGTAACAAATGAACCCTGTTCACCATGGCAAGCATCGACAAACCAGTCACCTAGATATCAAATATATCATGATTCAAGCACGCCCTACTGAGTTTAGCAAAGTTTACTGATTCAAGTGTGCTTAACAATCCACCTTAATTTTTAGTAAGCATTATGGTTAATCTGGAACACTACACAGCTTAACGTGCTATTACAAAGATTCATTTGTTTTCAGATATTATTTTTATCTTTAATTTGTGAAAAAAAACACAAAACCCCAAGACAAATCTAAACTTGCATTTAAGATAGCATTAAGAGAATAGCCTTTTTTGACATTATTAAGATATTTTTGTTTGCTTCTGCTCAATAGATTATATTTAAGAGCCAGCATTATAAAATCTTACTATATATTATATACTATATACTGAAATATATTAATAACCCATTGTTAAATAGATTAAATCTAATAATTAAATAGAAAACAGAGTCGCTGGAAAGCCCAAAGTTCCCTCTCTGTTTTTAATTACAGCAGCATTAGTCAGAACACCTTCCCAAAATGGAATCGTATAAACCAGATTAATTAACCAGATGCATTAGATTTGCCATATCCTCAAAAGCCAAAGCTCTCAGCCTATATCTCTCACTCAGCAGGCAAAATTTTAATATTTGATTTGCCTTTTTAACTGAACATATTAAAGAAAATATATAAGCATAAAAGAATAAATGAATGTAAAACAGCTGAATATACCAGGGATTTTAAAACATCATGGAAATAATAGCTTTCTAATATACCATTAATTTAGAATAGAATAGAATATATTTTTAATTGGCCAAGTGTGATTGGACACACAAGGAATTTGTCTTGGTGCATATGCTCTCAGTGTACATAAAAGAAAAGATACATTCATCAAGAATCATAAGGTACAACACTTAATGATAGTCATAGGGTACAAATAAGCAATCAGGAAACAATATCAATATAAATTGTAAGGATCCAAGCAACAAAGTTACAGTCATACAGTCATAAGTGGAAGGAGATGGGTGATGGGAACAATGAGAAGATTAATAGTAGTGCAGACTTAGTAAATAGTTTGACAGTGTTGAGGGAGTTATTTGTTTAGCAGAGTGATGGCGTTCAGGAAAAATCTTTATTTATTTATTTATTTATTGTAAATAGTTGTGGGTGTTTTCACAGAAGGGGCCTTGGAGGTCTTCTAGTCCAACCTCCCTGCTCAAGCAGAAAATCCTATACACTTTTAGACAAACAGTTGTCCAAACTTTTCTGAGAGAGAGAGGATTATATAATCATGTTAAGATTAAAAACTATTAAATTTCAGCTAAAAATAAATGCCAGAAATGATGCTTAATGCAATGTAAATTATCAAATAAAATCATACATTATAATCAATTTATTGCATTAAATTCAGTCCAGTTTGAGGTGTGCTACCAATCCATGTATTAAATTACAGTCTAATATTGTAGTTTCCAGTTTGAAATACATAGGCACTTGGTTTCTTCATTTCATTTTCCAAATTACATCCACTATAGTTTCCCCAAGTGACTCTGGATGACACAGGATATGTTTGTCACATTCAAGTCCAGCTTTTTGCTTACCATTGTGGACTGAATCTCAACACAGCACAACTGGTAGCAATTTATGGAAAAGACTTTCTGCCTGATCTTGAATAGTACACTGCCACTCACAAGATAGCTTGTTATGAACTTTTTCTTACCATTTTATCTGCTATTAATGATAGCAATGAGACACTTTCAGCTTCAGAACTTGTCTTTAGCACCTGGTATTAAGCCTTAAACACAGAAAAACATCAATTAAACCTAAAGCATCCTGACCGTGGTTCATATGCCTAGCCCTACTAGATGAAGCATCCTAGTTTGTTGGCCTTGACCATCTTTATCCAAGATATACCAGCCCTATCGCACCAGTACACTTGGGGCACAGCACCTCCATCCTGAAACTGCAACATCTGCACACATTTGCTTATAGGTACCTGCACGCAAAATACACTACTTTATACCACTTTCTAAGCATCAGAGATGTATAACTTTTCAACACTGGGATTCATCTCAAGATTAGGTAGACATTCATATGACAAAGCATACTGGTCCATACCAAGGCTGTACAACTTGCAATTCTCTCTTCTTCTTTTTTTAACTGTATAAAATATAAAAAAAAAAGAAAACAGGAAATTAAGGGAATGGGAAAAGGGGGTGTGAAATACAAGGAGGAAGAGAAAAATAAAGAAAAGGGGGCATTGACTTCCAACTCTTCCTAGCATAGTACAAGATAAATACACTCCAACCTCAACTTTTTACTTTTACATATATTAATACAAAGTAAAGGTAAAGGTTTCCCTCGCACATATGTACTAGTCATTTCCAACTCTAGGGGGCGGTGCTCATCTCAGTTTCTAAGCCAAAGAGCCAGCGCTGTCCAAAGACGTCTCTGTGGTCATGTGGCCGGCATGACTAAACGCCAAAAGCGCACGGAACACTATTACTTTCCCACCAAAGGTAGTCCCTATTTTTCTACTTGCATTTTTTACGTGCTTTCGAACTGCTAGGTTGGCAGAAGCTGGGACAAGTAACAGGAGCTCACTCTGTTACGTGGCACTAGGGATTCGAACCGCTGAACTGCCGACCTTTCGATCGACAAGCTCACATCTTAGCTACCACATCCTCTTACATATTAATATATAACTAGCTATTTCTGTAACACCAAATCTTTCTAATCAACAAAACCAAAATCAAGATTTCTTTTTTTTTCTCTTCAACTTGCAATTCTCAAGATTGCTTTAAGCGAAGGGTTCAGGTCACTGGCAAAAAGAGGCTGTCATTTTCTGTAATGGTTTGGGGAAATGACTTTGGAAGACAGGGGAAGAGATGCTACCTAAGGAACAGTCAGATAAGAGGAAGTATAGCTTATTACTGCATAATGGACAGAGCAAGAGGCTCCCTAATTAACTGGGGCAAGAGCAGGAGACTTGCAGTTTCAGGCTTGCAAGATTTTGTTAATGTAGCTTTACAGTACAGCAGAATTAGCTTATCTGGCCATGTTTCCTGTATGGTCTACCTGGTAATGCTGAAACCATCTCAGAAGCCCAGTAAACTGAGAAAAGGAAGGGAAAATGTACCACAGAAAAGGGAAGCCATATATAGGTAGTCCTCAACTTATGACCACAATTGAGACCAGAATTTATGTTGGTAAATGAGAAATTTGTCAAGTGAGTTTTGCCCCATTTTACAACAGTTGCAGTTGTTAAATTAGTAACATGGTTGTTAAGTGAATCTGGCTTCTCCATTGACTTTGCTTATCAAAAGGTGGCCAAAAGGGATCACATGACCCTGGGACACTGCAACCGTCATAAATACGAGTCAATTGCCAAGCATCTGAATTTTGATCATGCGAGCATGGGGATGCTGCAACGGCAGTAAGTGTAAAAAAAACATAAGTCTCTTTTTTCAGTGCCCTTGTAACTTCAAATGGTCACTAAATGAACTGTTGTAAGTCGAGGAGTACCTGTACATATTTTTCAACAAATGACTGTATTAATGTTTTAAGTTTAAACCCACATATATCCAAGGTAAGAAAGGGCATAATATGTTAAACCCACAGGAACAAAGATGTCCCAAGTTGTACAAATGTCATTTTGCAGGAGGAAGAAACACCAAGCGATATAACAGGATGCCAAAATATAGCCATCCCTGGATCACAGTATCAAAATAGGACAGTAAGGTTGGAGCTTGGGGATTGATTATATTGTGCATTGGGTGCCTATTTTCTTGACCTCCTGCTTTTTTCCTGTTTGTTGTTGGTTTATTTGTGTTTTTATTGTACTTTTAACCACTTATAATTGTCTGCTTTAAATTCGGCAGTCAAATACCATCTTTTTCAATAAATTACTGAATATCCTAGGAGTTTAAGATCAGACATTTGGAGGGCACATTCAGGGTGAGAAGAGAATAATATCTATTTCTTAATTGGAAGAACTTAAGTAGCAGAGAGGACTTACTACTAAAACAAAATATGGTCTTAGAATCTTTTCCTACTTCTAGCAATATCAGCAGGAAATTACATGGGCGAATGCCCTCCTGGAAAGTACAACTCTAAAAAGGAAATAACATCTGCCACTTTTATGTCCTATGAGGGTGTTGGTCTTACCTGACACACTCCTTCTCTGTGGATAGCGGGAGAGTCCAAGAATGGGATTCAACAATGTCCTTTCTGCCCAGAGACTGAGTCATCAAAATTCAGCCACGCCCAGTTGCCTCTCTCTCTCTGGCTCCAGTTTTTGACGATGGCGTAGCTGTGAATAAAGTCTTCTCGTGCCATTAGGTGCCCCCAGCTCCTGACCATACGGTCGCCAGGGTGGGATTGGACTCTCCCACTATCCACAGAGGAGCGTGTCAGGTAAGACCAATGCCCCTTCTCCTGTGTGACAGCGGGAGAGTCCAAAAATGGGATTTACCAAAGCCTACTACTCTAAGGGCGGGAAGCTGTTTGGTCCGGAGTTGCATCCACTGACGCAAAGGTGTCTAACTTATAGTGTCGAATTAATGGCAATGGGGAAGCCCATGTTGCCGCCCTGCAAATTTCTTCAATGGAAGCCTGAGTTGACCAAGCTGCCGTCGTGGCTGCACTCCGAGTTCAAGGCCTTAGATCGGTAGGCCTTGGCTATACAAGCACTCTACCATCTGCCAACTGTTGATGGGGTTACTCTAGATCCCATGGAGGATGGTTGGAACGAAACAAAGAGAGACTATGTCTTCCTATCTTTGGCCATTCGCTTGATGTAAATCCGGACAGCCCTCCGTACATCCAATGTATGCCATTGTCTTTCCAGAGCATGGGAAGGCCCAGGACAGAAGTTGGGCAGGATAAACTTCTGGGCTTGATGGAACCAGGAGTTTACTTTTGGTATGAAGGAGGGATCTAGTCTGAGGAACACTCTGTCTGCATGGAATATGCAGAGGTCGTCCCTAACCGACAAGACCACTAACTCCGAAATACACCTTGCTGACGTGATGGCCACTAAAAATACAACTTTAAGGGTCATATAACGGAGAGTAGTAGTCTTTAGCGGCTCAAACGGTGCCCGCAGTACCATAGTCAAATCCCAAGTGGGATATCTATGGACCATGGGCAGGTGTAAATTAGCCGCACCTTGAGGAAACAAAGAGCGGGAGTCCCGATCCCCAGTAGTCAACACCGTGGAGAGGGACACCACTTGCCTGTGGATGGTATTGTGTGAAAGACTGTTCTGCCCACAACAAAGACCCCTATCCAGATCATCCTAGAGGAAATCCAGTACTTGTGGCACTGAAGCTGCAATGGGATCAATGGGTCTCTTCAAACATCAAGTGGCAAAAGCCTTCCAGGTGGCATTATAAATCTGGGTAGTTGAAGGCCTCCTGGAGGCCTAGGTAGTCTGTATTATCCTGGAGGAATACTTCTCCCTCAAGAGATTCCCCTTGAGTGCCAGACGGTCAACCGGAGCCACTGAGGCTCCGGGTATACCAGGATCCCCTGGATGAGGGAAATCTTTTCCTGAAGGATCCTCCAGGGCCAGGAGACTGACAGACTCACTACCAGCAGTACCTCCGCCCTTTCTTCTAGCACTTTCCTGATGACCCCCGGAATAAGAGGAAGGGGTGGAAAGGCATACAGTATTTGCTGGGCCAAGGGCTGTGAAGGGCATTGGTCCCCTCTGCTCCCGGTGTTGGCACCTCAGCGCTGGTGTTCCTGAAGGATCTGAGAGCATTAGTCTTAATCTTGTTGGCTGCTCTCTTGGAAGCCGACCTCAATTTAGCTGAACCTTTGCTGGCAGGCTCCAGTGAAGCTGGGGAACGACCGTTACCTCTGTTTCTGTCATCGAAGGAGTGCTCCACCATTTTGACATCCCAGGCTCTAACAGGACAAGCGGAGTATGCCGGGAAAGGCAGGGACTCCGATGGGTGGTCAGCCCGGCTGACAGCGGCAAAAAGAGTGTTGGTGGCTGTGTTGGCGGACCAAGCTAGCCAACAACTCACAGGCGGCTTGTAAAGCCAGAGTCAGTGCCGGAGGCTGCTTGATAGAAAGGTAATTCCATGGGTCGGCGGCATTGCCAGAGCACCTGGATTGGCCAGCGCGACTGTTCAGGACGAAGCTGAGCAAGAGTTCCTGCTGCTTCCGCTTGCTCCAAAATAGTTGGTAATCACAAGAAAAACCTGATTAGTCCAAGAATCCAAGAATGGTTTTCAATGTCCGGTCTGTCCAGAATTGTGTCTCTCTCGGGCTAGACTGAGTCAAAAACTGGAGCCAGAGAGAGAGAGAGAGGGAGGGGCAACTGGGTGTGGCTGAATTTTGATGACTCAGTCTCTGGGCACTAAGGACATCGTTGGATCCCATTCTTGGACTCTCCCGCTGTCACACAGGAGAATGGGCATGTTACCTACTGGAAGTTGTTTTCATTCCAAATAAACAGCTTCAGAATATAGGGTAAAATTATCCAATCCATCACATATAGTCTTTGTGCCTATGCTTCTTCCTGAATTTCTTGTACCAGCACTTTGCTTCAACATTACTGTACTGCACAATTTGGAAATGTACAGTTACCCATTTGGATTCAAAATTCAATACTCAAATCTGAAATGAAATACATGTAGTTTATTATTTATTGTACACAGTGGTACCTCGGTACTCATTGTTAATTGGTTCCAGGCGATGTGATGAATACCAAAAACAATGTGTACCGAACAATTTTTTTCCATAAGGAATAATGTAGTGAGTCACAAGGCAGTCAACAATGACAAGTTTTAGCTTGTGTATAGCGTACCAAACAAACGATGAGTACCGGGAGAAAATTTTCACGTCAAAATGCATTCAGTACCAAAATCAATGACTTTCAAAGCAGTTGAGTTCCAAATTACCACTATATAAGGTAAGTTTACAAAGACAAGAGTTTAAACTTTTTTTAAAAAAAAAATTGATTTATATGCTGCCCTTCTCCGGAGACTCAGGGTGGCTTACAACTGAGAAGTTTACATATATTATTAAGCCAAAATATAGTTTGTCTGTTTCTGGTTTAATAGGATGTGAAACTCATCTCTAGGAAGAAGCTTTTTTTTTTTTTGCAACAAACTATAAACTGAAATTCTGGTTAGATCTGAATCCCAAATTTCAGTTTGTACCTAATTTTTACACTCTTTTTTTCTTAGCTCTAGGCAGCAGAAATGGACATAACAAACCAGGAACTGGCTGAAGAACCCACAATTAGTTTGCTCATTTGCAAGATTCAGTCTTATATAATAAGCAACATCTTAAAAAGAATTGTTTTAAAATTGAGCACAACTAAAAAAATGCACTCAGAAGACCACAAAACTTTCAAAAGGATTGTTGTGTTGTTTGAAACTTCCAAAAATGTAACAATTTGTTGGCAATCTTACCATACCAACATTGTGTTTTCTTAAGGGCAGCCAATGACAAATAGACCCTATCAACAGTTTTTACAGTGACTGTACCAAGAATTATGCTATTTGCACTTGGACAAACAAATGTCTGCATAACAAATTCAAACAGTACATGTTGACAACAAAGAACTGCTATTAGAAGGTGACTACCTCACTAATCCTCCATTATTTTAAAATATACACACATTTCATCTTTTATTCTCTATCTTGCTTTAACAATAACTTGAGACATTAGCATTCTTCCCAGTTGCAAAACCAGCAATCTAGTCTCATACTTATCTGACATTAAGAATCAAGGTGAATGACGGATGTGCTTGTTTCCTCAAGAAAAGTATCTGACACTGAACCAAAACACCAACACAATTAGGGAGAACAATAAATGAATGTGAGCTAAATATTTGGGGCTATAGTGTTAAACGTGAGAAATGTTTGTATGGTATCAACCAGGAATAATATTCCCCCAAAAGTCTAGAAATCTGAAGATATACTTGTTCAAAAGTCATCGGTCACATTTATCTAAATTATTAAACAGATTAAACAATACAAAATCTATTCCTGCTACAAATGTACCACAGACAGGAACCATGTCCATACTTCCAAATGGAAGTATGTTTTATGAACATACTTCCATTTTCTCTAATGAAGATTCATGTTTAATGTTCGTCCAAATTTTAAAACACGTTCAGCAAAGATTTGTACTTCCTTTTGTTAAACAGTATGTATTGGCCCGAGTAATTTTGGCAACTAGAATATGGCAAAGTATTTAAATGTGTTTGTTTTGTGCCTTTGAGTCAGTACTGACTCCTGATGACTGCATGGACCAATCTCTGCAGTTATCTGGCAAGCTTCCAGAAGTGGTTCACCATTGCCTGCTTCCTAGGGCTGACAGAGAGTAAGTGGCCAAAGGTCACTCAGATGCCCAAGAAAGGACTAGAACTCACAGGCCCCCAGGTTCCACAATGACTTTAACCACCACATCATTTTAATTTGGGAAAGTATATATCTACATGCATTCTTGAGAATAAGATTTGGGCATACCAATGAAACCCTTTTGAAGTGTGTAGCCTTAGTTCAACAAGATCAATATGGAGTTTATTTTCAAATTAAATTGCAAAACACCTTTTCATATACTGATGACTGGTCTCTCTATATACTATGCAGTGATTCACCTTCTATAAATATCACTATTATGATTTAATTTTCAACTGAGATATTAATTGTTCGTGTAAGATTCTTTGTTTCAAAAAATACTGATCTATACCCATGTCTGAAACGGAAGCAAAATCCAGTTCAAAGCAACTGATTCATAGTCAGTTGCCTTGCCATATTGTATGTATCTATAAATATATTTGATTAATGATCATATATTAGATAATTAGTGTAAGAGCGAAAGGTGTGGAGAGACCTGGCCCATAGAATCACCAAAAGCAGGACACGACTGAACGGATAACATCATCATCATCATCATCATCATCATCAATATATTTAGAATCCAACTCCATCCCAGTGCTAATTAATTATGCTTATTATATCTCTTAATAAATTCTGTAGTTCAAACTCCACATGCAGGTTCGAAATAGCATTATAACCTACATCACTTTCTAGAACACGATGCTGGCCCAGAGATCCAACCTTAATAAGTTGGATAATAATAATAATAATAATAATAATAATAATAATAATAATAACAACAACAACAACAACAACTTGTTTCAGTGGGAGAGCAAATATAAGGTTTTCCATTCTGAGAAGAGTCAAAAGCGGAGAAGCCCTAGCAACAGGGGCGTGGCTTAACAACTTTAAACGACTCAGTCCTTCAACTGAACAGACGATTCCTGGATGCTGTCTCCACCACTATGGAGAATGATAAGGGTAAAAAAAGGAATGGGCAGAAGATGATCAAGTCTTTCCATTTGAACTGAGTCAGATTAAGGATTTAGCATTGTAATCGTCACAGAGCCATAGTACACAGCTAGCCAAAATCTTATACGGGTAGTCCTCTACTTACAACCACAATTGAGCCCCAAATTTATGTTGTTAAGTGAAAGATTTGTTAAAGTGAATTTGTCCCATTTTAGGACTTTTCTTGCCACATTTGTTAAGTGACTCACCTCAGCTATTAAATTGGATAACATGGTTGTTAAGTGAATCTGGCTTCTCCACTGACTTTGCCTATCAGAAGGTCACAAAATGACTCCTGAACACTGCAACCGTCATAAGTATGAACCAGTTGCCAAGCATCTGAATTTTTATCACCTGATCATGGGGATGCTTCAAAGGTTGTAACTGTGAAAAACAGTCACAAATCACTATTTTCAGTGCCGTTGTAACTTCGAACAGTCACTAAATGAACTAAATGAACGGTCACTAAATGTTGTAAGTTGAGGACTACCTGCATTCTGATTTCATGATAGTTTGGCAAGACCCTAAAGTTTAAGTTATCATCAGCTGGCCTTATCCGTTTTTGGATTTTGTTAAACTCAGGGCTGTTTTAAGAGCAATTTGGAAATTTTGTGGAAGAAATTTCAGGTAAGAAAGTTCTTTAAAACATACTATGTACAGAGAACCCACTCAGAAAAGAAATCTCCTTGGATGGCAGTCATTTTGGTATAGGCAGCAGTGTAGACAGGATGGTTATTTCAGCAAGATAACTCAAATCATCTCTCAGTCGTTGATGCTACACTGATAGACATCAAGTAAAGTCTTCAACAAGGCTTATGGGGTTGCAACTACATGCCCAAGAATCTACACTCCTGATACTTCAGAGAAACTTCAATCTCACTCAACATTTCTATCCAAAATAGCAGATTTCCTGACTCACAGAGTAAGTCTTGCCTGGATTAAACTGTAAATACTCATCTGACCTAGAATAGCCTCCAAAAATCTGTTGAAGAATGCTAGGATTCTACTTAGGATTACTAATTTGAAAATGGAAGAAGAACTTGCTCAAGTTACTTTCATGCCCATCAGGAATATGCAATGTTCATCAGCTCAAAGACCATACCTGGATTTGCATAGTGTGCTCAGGGTCATACTCCCAAAATAGACAAACAAAGGATCCAAATTAAGCTCGGCTTAAAGGATGACACTGGAATGTTATACTTCTGCAAAACTTAAAGGCATCCATTTTTCCTTTTAAAAAAAACAATTCAAATTCCCAAATGCATAAAATTAGCCCAATTGTGGGGGGAGGGGCTCTGAAGTATAGATGAGAGCTACTCACATATTTTAAACCCTTGATGTTTGCGGTAACAAAAGAACAGGATGGATCTTCAAGGCAATTCAAAGCTGCAGAACTGAGCTACAGTCTCTAGCCTCAGCTTCTAAATACTGCTTTTGAGGTACTAGTGAAACCATTATAATATACTGTGGTATCACTTGACCAAGAAGGATATGTTATACTAAAGACAGAAGAACTAGACAGCTGCCCACCTTCCACTTTGCTACATTAAGTCTTCTACTCTTGTGTTCAAGGTCTTTTCTACCCTCAAAATCTAGTCAGAAAACAGACAGAACTGAATCCAAACATTTTGTATCAAGTTAACTGTTAGGATCTCATTAGAACTAAAATAGCAATGACAGCTATTCAGAACCAAATTGCCAAAACCTTAAGCTTTGGCATCCTTTATGTAGCCGTATTCTTTCCACTTCAGAATTTTCTCTTTTTCATTACAGAAATGCAACTGATAGCATAGAGTATTGCTGGATCCAGCTGCAGCACCAACTGTCCATATAGAACTCAATGCAGCAGAAGGGATTGATGAGTACATATTCCATTATTACTAGCAAACAAAATATAAGGTGTAAACCAGGTGACCAGCATAGCCCATATACCTGCAATAAATAATCAACACAGAATGGCATAGAGAATTCCAAAACTACATAGTGGTATAAATATTTCATTCTGTTGCCTTTTGGTTCTACAGCAGAATTTTCAGTGGCCGACATACTTAAGCAAATCTGAAAGGTATACGCAGGGTGTGGCAGGCCATCAAATGTCTACAACATGGATTGCTTAACAATTTCCACACCTGCCCACAATCTTTACACTGGATGCCCTACTTAAATGCATGTGCTGAAATCAAGATGTGTTCTAAACTGGAGGGCATACCTGGGTATGTAAGAAACTTTTTCTCATATAACTAAAGACTAGTTGTAACAGTGACCAAAAAAATCCTTGGAGTCAAGCTTGATTTGGGGCAATTACATGGGTATTTCTATGTACTTTTCTTTTTCTGAATTTTTTTTTCAACTTCCCTATCTAGTCAACCATCTTTCTCCACCCCACACACACTTACCATTTTTTTCTAGATCTAATTTTGTTTAGCTTTCTTGAAACCAGCCAAGATTGGTGAGTTGCAGCCACCTGCTACTGTAATACTAAGCCTCTACAGCAGTGTTTCTCAACCTTGGAAGCTTGAACATGGGTGGACTTCAACTCCTAGAATCCGCCAGCCAGCGCTGCTGGCTGGGGGATTCTGGGAGTTGAATTCCACCCATCTTCAAGCTACCAAGGTTGAGAAGCACTGCTCTACAGTAAAGAAATCCAGTGGATTGTAGTTTGTTTGATAAGCCAAAACTAAGAAAATGGTGGATCAATAAAACTGCAAACCAATCAATAAAAAAAGGAAGGAGATTAGTATCACTTCTTACAGATATTAAGGCAAAAAGTAGTGCATCAGAGAAAAATTACCCAGCTATGAAAGTGGTAGCTACAGTATGATCTAGTTCAGATGTGTCAAACCTGCGAATTCATGGTGTCACCATGTGGCGTATCACGACTTTTTCCCCTTCATGGGGGAAAAACCAGGGGTGAGGGTAGCCAGCACATGACGCATCTGGCCCGTGGGCCACAAGTTTGACACCCCTCATTTAGTTCACACATTACACTAAACTATAACATGGTCTATTTTGCTATGACTTAGAACATGATTCCAGCCAATGGTAAACCATTGTTAAGCCATAACAGCTTCATACAACAGGAGACCAAGCTTCTAAACTATAAAACTCCTGTCTGTAGTTTGCTACGTTTAATATACACGAGGGCGGAACACATAAAGTAAATGCTTGAGCAGATTCAGAATTAACTTTTTGCTACAACCATGAGCAGGCTTACATACTAGGAATTAATATAACAATCAGACATGTGTTATTTGGTGTTCTTCCCACCCCCCCCACAAAAAAAAAAATTAAAACAATTTCATACAAGTTTTCTTCCCCTAGGGAAAAGAAGCATCTGCTGACAACCAAAGCAAAAACAAAAAGCATTCTTATTGCTGAACCTCATTTACAAAATTACTTTAAAAAAAAAGTCCAGTGGATTAAAGGTAGCAAAAATGCCATCGGAAATGTTCTGTTAGTCAGAGTTCTTCCATCTTTTCACTTCGATTTTATACTTCCTGTTATCTTGTTGCACATAATAGGCTGATCTAAAACACTGGTATCATTCTTCCCAGCCAGTATGTCCATGGCTGTGCTGGCTAGAAATTATAGTGTTATAATACAACACGTCAGAGATGGGTTTCAGCAGGTTCTGACCAGTTCTGGAGAACCGGCAGTGGAAATTTTGAGTAGTTCGGAGAACCAATAAATACCACCTCTGACTGGCCCCACCCCCATCTATTCTCTGCCTCCCAAGTCCCAGCTGATCGGGAGGAAATGGGCATTTTGCAGTATCTTTCCCCTGGAGTGGGGTGAGAATGGAGATTTTACGGTATCCTTCCCCTGCCATGCCCACCAAGCCACGCCCACCAAGCCACGCCCACAGAACCAGTAGTAAAAAAATTTGAAACCCACCACTCCAACACATCTATATGACTTGGGAAAGACTTAGAACAAAACTGTAAGCACAAAAATGCAATACTAACCACTGCTGTTTGCAAAACAAAAATATTTCCCAGGAAAACAAACTGTTTAGAGCGGTGTAAAAAAAAAATTCTCTCGGGGCCCTGTTTCACTTTTAAAAATTAGGGAAGACCCCTGCAAAGTTTTGTTTGTGAGTTATATTTATTGACATTTATCACGTTGAAAATTAAATTTGACACATTAGCTGCCACTATGCTTCTCACAAGTGTTTGAGGGGATACTTGTTTGATATTATATTCTTTTTCAACATAGGCTGACAAATAATTTTGATTTTGTGGATCCCTGAGAAGATCTTGAGGGAGTCCACACTTTGAGAAAGACTGGGCTAGAGAGAATACACAGAGAGCAATCTTATTAAAGGAGATAGCCATTCCCTGTGAACTGACATGGAATACTTAAATGCCAAGCAGAACACAGCAGTTTTAATTATAACCCCTTTGTGACAATTCTTTTTTTTTCTCAGTGGGGCTTGGCACATCCCAGCAAGATTGGCCAATAATCAGGGATTATGGAACTTGTAGTCTAGACTGAGCAAATGGAAAGAATGTTTGTGATGTCTTTAATAGCTATTTAGAAGAGTGGGCACATAGAAGGAACCACATAAACAAAACTCTTCCTTGCTTTTGCCTTTATAGAGGGTTACCTTTATTTGGAAATACCAAATCTCAGTGATGTCAAGAGAAATAAAGCACAATTATTGAAGGAAGTAAATAACCAAGCACAGCTATAATACCTTCATTCATCTCTGTGCAGGAATACTCTACAAGTCCCACTGCAATCAATTACAAAATGTTCCATAGATTATGTGAAGCAACCACCATAATCATGAAGTTAATAGAGAGAGTATTAAATTTCAGTGAGTCATCTGGAACCAATAGATCATATGGAACTACAGTTCTAAAATTAGGGATGAGAGCTTCCTCCAACTACCACAACACCTCTTATAAAATACAAAAACTGAAGCAACCGAAGATCCATCGAAGTTGGTGTAGCGGTTTTCAAAACGTTCGGCCTAAATGGAAACTTGTTCTTCCTTGCCATCTGAAGAGAGGTTCATGTTGACCAATGTAATACAAGTAGTCCTCAACTTACGACCACAACTGAGCCCAAAATTTCTGTTGTTAAGTGAGACACTTGTTAAGTGAGCTTTGGCCTATTTTATGACCTTTCTTGCCAGAGTTGTTAAGTGAATCCCTGCAGTTGATAAATCAGTAACCCGCTTGTTAAATAAATCTGGCTTTCCCATTGATTTTGCTTGTCGGAAGGTTGCAAAAGGGGATCATTTAAACTTGGGCCACAGCAACCATCATAAATATGAGTCATGTGAGTCAAGCATCTGAATTTTGATCACATCATTGGGATGCTGCAAAGGTATCAACTTGAAAAATGGTCATAAGTCACTTTTTCCAGTGCCATTATAATTTTGAATGGTCACTAAATAACTGTTGTAAGTCAAGGACTACCTGTAGGTGACTTCAAGTACCAGGTTAACTCATGATTTAACCATGGTCTACTGAATAAACCACAACAAGCTAAGCTAGTATGTTATGCTAAGGAAAGATTATTGTTTAACGCAGTGTGAACGTAACTTTAATACAAGAGGCTCCAAATAACCTACAATACCTAATTTGTCCTAAAAAAACAAATAGGATGCTACCGTTTTTCAGAGTAGGTTTGTCAAACCCAAACAATACATTCTTGCACTGCAAATGGAATCATTTTCAAATGGTAACCAGAGAATAATAATTTGCCTTGTTCCATGAATTTTTTTGAATTCTTAAACAAGGCTGCAGTGGTCCAGTGCTGACAAAGTGTTATAACATGAGGTTACATCACTAATTCTTCTAGAACAGACCAATACCACAATGTGTCTACACAGGTTGCAACCATCAAAGAAGGGATATAAACTCATATCTCAGCCTGACTTTGACAAGCAAAAACAAGTCCAGCCATGATCTGGATTTGGGATGGAAACAGAAGCGCCTTGCATATTCCCAACAACCAACTGCCAGTTTCATAAATGCCATGCAATTTTTGTGAACTTCATTAAATCATGCACAATATGAAAAATCCAAAGATATACAGCATGTGCCTATTGATGCAAAACAAAAGAACAGAAACTGGACACATGAAAGTCATGTGCTTCAAATCCTATAAACTCTTTCCCATATACTGTAAGAGGAAACTCAGCATCATTAACTTGCAAATTGTCTTTGTGGAGGGACAAATACATCTCTAATATGTTAACCAATTTACCTATTAATTCCCAGGAAGCTACCATTCTACAGATTAAAAATTTTCGTTTTGCTTTTTCCATCAAGCAGTTCAGCTCATGTCTGCAGCCTTGAACTTAAATTCATTAAAATAATAGTAAAGGATTCATGAAATGGCTGTTGGCTGAATTAGTTCATCTTCCAATGCCACAGCACAAGAAAAGGAGCCAATCCATTCTTAAGATATCATACCAGGTTTTTTTTCAGCCAGAGAGAGAAGCACATCAAAGTACCGTGTTTCCCTGAAAATAAGACCCTTATATTTTTTTGAACCCCAAAATAAGCATTTGGCCTTATTTTCAAGGAGGTCTTATTATTTTGGATCGCATGGAGCAAGACAGGGCTCCTCTTGCCGTCTTACCTGATTTCCAGCTCTGTCTCCCTAACCCTAACCAGAGAAAATGGCAGGGACCAGCTGCGCATGAGTTTAAGTATTTTTGGGGAGGGCTTATTTTTGCGGAGGGCTTATTTTCAGGGGAAGGCTTGTTTTAGCGCATGCGCTCAAAAGCCTGAGTGGGCTTATTATCAGGGGATGTCTTATTTTTGGGGAAACAGGGTATGACCTTACCTATATATTTGGTTAAATATAAAAAATGCAAAATTCAGAAACACGGACCAATTAGTATAGGCCTTGGCATTATTCACTCCCTTTCTTATTAATTATTATGTTAGGCAAAAGAAAGACAACATTTTCCCCATGTAACAGACAAGCTACTGAGGCTGTCTGTGGTAATGCAGCATTAACACTGCTTAATCATCCTTTTGACAATTAGGAACACGATTATCAATTTGCACATACAAGACTTACCTCCACCTTTTCAATTTTTTGCAGCCAGCATTTTATGTCCACAAAGCAAGAAAAGACTCTGATTTTAATTTTTGCCATCCTTATTGTCTTTTGGAATGACTTTGTATTATATTTACTTTTGTCTGATGTACAGATAGTCCTCGACTTACAACCTCAACTGAGCCCACTTCTGTTGTTAAGTGAGACAATTGTTAAGTGAGTTTTGCCCCATTTTACTCTTCTTGCCACGGTAATTAAAGGAATCGCTGTAATTGTTAAGTTAGTAATGTGGTTCTTAAGTGAATTTTCGTTTCCCCATTGATTGTGCTTGTCCAAAGGTCACAAAATGTGATCACATGACTCCGGGACACTGCACCATCTTAAATATGAGTCAGGTGCCAAGCATCCAAATTTTGAGGATGTGGCCATGCAGATGCTGCAACAGTCATAAGTGTGGAAAACTGTTACAAGTCACTTTAAGTGCCGTTGTAGCTTCAAACAGTCACTAAACAAAAGGTTGTAAGTCAATACAATAAGTATAGTAAGTACAATACCATATTACTGAAGGTTTATTGTTATTGGTTTTGGTATCTCAGCTCACTATTGTTTTATGCTTTGTGTTCTCCCCAGAGAAAAGCATCATTATCCTTCACCTCAGTGCCCAAATCTAAGGGGAGGAAAGAAAATGATCAGAGCCTGCAAAGTGGGTAAGGGAGGCTGCAAGAGAACCAAACCATTGAAAAGATCATTGCTCTGATAGCAGAAGCAGCAAGGTTCAAATCTTGGCAACTGCAGTTGAAAATCCCACATAGTAAGTCATCAGGAAGGCAGGAAAAACAAAACCACTGTGTGCAAATGCAGCTGTCAAACCAACTGGATAGTTGTCGGTTCTGATGCCTCTAATGGAGCATCCAGGAATGTCCACAAGGGGAAGTCTGCCAAAAATCAAGATGGCAGCTGCAATGGTAAGATCAAAGCCCCACCCTTTCTTTAAATGTATAACCTCACATGCAAGCAACACCTGGGAAAGTCACATAAAAAAAGGCAAGGCTTCCAATTACCTTGTCATGCCTGCCATCTTCATTTTTATGATCTGCTTCCTGTGGAAACCTCTGATGCATTTTTGAGCTAGACAGCATTAGCAATTAGCACTCAGTTTCCAAATCACTGCTGAAACTTAAATCTGAACTAATATTATTTTAGCCATGTTGTTCTCACTCCATTTATAGAATTCGGTTGCTAATTATAATTGAGGAATATAATGGCCTACTTTCTACACAGCACCAAACCACAATTTTACTAACCATGATTTGTGGAGGAAACAGCAGTCATAAGCAATGATTTAAAAACCATAATGCTTTAGGATCACCCTACATGCTAAGCCAAAATCAAGCAACTTCATTGTGAATATGGGAATTCAGTCAAGCTTTTCACACTAACAAGGACAATCCACTTCCGTGTATACACAAAGATGTTCTCTAAGGAAAGGAGAACTTCTAATAAAAGTTACTCTTGAAATAATACACAAAGGAAGAAATTAGTAGTCATATGAATATTACTTTCATATGACCACTTATGAAATAGCCTTTTAAATTGTTGGATAAATATCCTACGTAGCTAAGCAAAAACTAATCATGAGGTTATCTCCCATATGGAAATTTATTCAGATTGGCCCCAATAAAGGACCATTTCTCAGAATGGGGCTGTTAATATAAAAATACGCTGGAGAAACAAAGTTTCTAAAATAAAAAGGTGAAGTTGAAAAACTATGACTCAGTCTCTAGGCAGATCCTACTGTAGCAACCCATGTCTGGCCGATGCCACAACCACACTGGAGAATTTTTTTTAAACTGAAATATTAGTGAAGGCACTAAGTCATTGAAATACTTTTATACTTGAAGGAGGGAGGAGTCAAATTTATATATCTTTTCTTGTTTTCTTTTTCACTTCCCACGCTTCTTTGTCTTTACTTTCTTTTAGTTTGTATTAGTTATTTTACCTTTACCTTACTTATATAAACATTAATAAAATTATTTAAAAGATAACTTTAAGGTTGTTACAAGTGACATTCCACAGCTGATACCTGCAGATGTCCTGGCCTACAATTTCATTACCCCAAATGGATTGCCAAGATAACTGGAGAGAGTAAAGAATTTTAACCTGGAGGTGATCTAGTTGGAGAAAACCATTGTGGCTGGCTGCCCAAATAGTATAAATTTGTGAATGACTGAACATGAAAAGAAAAAAAAAAAAGGAACATGCTTTCAAAAGACTTCCTTAGATTTACTAGACATACTGGAGACATAGCAAAATCTGATGCTGAATTAAAAGTGATATTTTTAAATTCGCAAACTACAAATCTGACCCTAATACATATAACCATTTGCGTCGGGAGATGCAATACAGGCCCTGGCCTAAAGCAAAGGGAAAGAAAATAGCTTCAAAGCAATCCATAATCCTCTTCTGGGTGTCCTTAACCTAACAATGCTTGTCTGGGGGGTTTCAATTGCTATCCTCCGGGTCTTGTTGGTATTACCCCCTTGGAAGTCTGGAGGTGAATCCTTCTTAAAACTATTCAGCTACCCTATCTCAGAGGCCCTCCAATTCCCTTAACATGACTTACTTGAATAACATTGAATAAACAATCCCCACCCATCACCTACTTCTTTTGTCCACAGCTCCTATTCAGAGAACTACCTTTATTGACTGCAAAGCAGGTTTGCATGAAAAACTGGAGAGGTAGTTAGAACCAGATGCACTAGAATGACTTCCATCCTGCTGGAGGCAACAAAATCCACAGGTTCTTCAGCTACAGAGAGAGAGATTGGGTGTAATTCCAGAATCATTGCCCTCGCCAGGAGACATGGATCTGCGTGATTCAACTAGCAAGCCTGACCTTTCTCAGTTAGCTTACGCTCAGTCATTTTCCACTGCACTAAATCCAAACTGCACAATAGCCTACCTCCTATATATGTGTGTACACATGCACAGTGCAGCACAGCCATAATGCTTAGGCCTCAATCTCTAGCAAAACTCTGTAATATTTCAGGAGAGCTTAAAGTTCCATAACTTTGATCAGTACAGCCTCAAGAAGATTCATAAAGAACAAAGGCAAGGATGCTTCACTTAAGCTAGCACACCACAGCTGTTGCCGTCTTATGAATTGCTACCTTCAAAGTGCTGGTCCTTTTAATAGGACTAGCACTTTGGTCCTATTATTTGGTACTTTGGTACTATTATTTGGTCCTATTCAATAACCAAGGAGGTGAAACAGGAATGGTTTTTGCAGCCATGTTCAGTTACTCCAATAACTCTTGAGGACGGACTGCTGGTTTTTAATGGCCTTCACTCAAAAGTGAAACTTTAAACACACTTGGATGTTCTCTGTACAACTAGAGGCAGTCCTCAACTTACAACCACAATTGAGCCCAACATTTCTGTTGCTAAGTGAGACATTTGCTAAGTGAGTTTTGCCCCATTTTACAACCTTTCTTGACACCGTTATTAAGTGAATCACTGCAGTTCTTAAGTTAGTAACACGGTTGTTAAGTGAATCTGGCTTCTCCATTGACTCTGCTTGTCAGAAGGTCATAAAACGTGGTCACATGACCCCAGGACACTGCAACCATCATAAATATGAATTAATTGCCAACCGTTCAAATTTTGATCACATGACAATGAAGATGCCTCAGTGGTCATTTTTTTCACTGATGTTGTAACTTTGAACGGTTACTAAATGAACTGTTGTAAGTCGAGGACCACCTGTACATAGATTGCCCCTAAGGCTGCCCCAAACACTACACTTGTATTCATCATCTTTCAGATAAGGTGATTTCCTGAACAAATTAAAAGCTCATCTTTCACACATCTAACTTTTTCCTATATAGCAGCACCTTCTCATACAGTATCTCCATACCCAGGTAACAGCAAGAAAGCAAATTCCAAATATCCTTAACCCCGCGCAGTAAAAATGAAAGATTTAGCTTTTATCAATCCTCTCGTGCCTACTCCCAAATAACATTTTCCAATCCAGAAAATCATTTGACAGGTTACAATTTTGCAAGAAATTCACAAACACTCCATACATTATTGTTATTGTTGTTGGCAATAGCTAGAGAGGGGAAGGTAAAAGTAGCAGGTATTTTAGGCAAAGAGATTTTTTTAAAAAATGGGCATTTTAGGTTCATGTGCAACAATGGCAATTTCTCAGCTATATCCACTGTACATAAATGCTACCAACACAGGAACAAAAAAACATTTCCCCCACTTCTTTATTCAAGCTAAACTATATTTAAAAGTAAAAACAAGAGTTTAAACGTTGCATAAATCTGGCCTCTATTTTGTTTCCATCTAACAGTATGATGAAATTGTCAATTACTTTGCTATGTCTTCCACTGTTTCAAATCTAGTTTTCATTGTTTTTATCGTTGCCATCAGGGCTTGATACCCCACAACTTCCTATGAAATTCTGTAGGCAATTAAAGAGCCATACAATGTTCTGTTTAAAAGATATAAGCAGTTCCTTGCTGGATCGGACCCCTGGCCCATCTAGTCCAGTAGTCTGTTCTCACAATGGCCAATCGACTCTAATATTAATAAATATCAATACATATAATGTTAACATCAATAAGAATGAAGTTATTTTAAAAAAACATGTAAGAGACTTTGTCATATACCATAATCATCTGTTCATTCAGAATTACCAGCCCCCATAAGATTTCCTTACAAATTCTCACTTTTCCCATTCTCAAAGGGAGGAGGGGAGAAACCTTTTTTTTTTGCCATCCCTCTTATATGCTTTCTCCTTTATATACTCATTTTTAGAAAGATCTTTAAGAGAAGATGAATAGAAACTTAAAGCAATTCCTACCCTTTCTAAACTTCAAACTGCTCTTCAGAAAAGCACTTTATATCTGTAAAAGAGAAAGAAAAAAAAATCAAGTTATAATAATCAGGTGCAATGTAAAAAAATTCTATTAACCAACTGGGCAAAAGTAAAAGAATTAAGAAAACCAACTTATTTTTCTTTCGTTTGAATGCTGGAGATGAAGCAATACAAAAGAACAGACTTAAATCATATGCAAAAATGGGAAGAACCCAAAACACTACTATACTGCCCTGTTTTACTTTCTCCACCTATCTTACATCTGGTTGAGGGAGAAAAATTATATTCCACCTGTGCTTCAAAACTCACATGGATCAAGGAGTCTAGAAGACAGAACCAAAAAAAAAAAAAACCCAAGAATTTTGTAAGATTTGTTGTTTTAATTGTTAAAAAAAGCATTTGGAAAACACCAACTTCCCATTCAAAGACATATTTAGATTTTTCTGATAAGTGATCCCCAGTATTCCAAAATTGTTCTTGGATGGAAGCATGCTGAGTTGCAGTTTGCATTCAAGCTACTACCGTAGTAACTAAGGCAACAATCTCACAAATCCTTGAGAGACAGCTTCGCCAAAGACTTCTGTCCTAACTATCTTCTGGAGTTGGAGTGGGTAACCTTCCCTAGCAGGCCCATACAAAGCCCTTCAGAAATCTTCTGCAAGATCAAGAGTGGAATTTTTTCCTCTCCAGCCGTCTGCTGGGGGTGGATGGGGAGGGGAATAAAAGGTTAAGACAGACAGAGTATGTTGCCCCACCCACCTAAGGTTCTGGCCCCACTTTTGAGGCAACAGAGCCTAATGCAAAAAAGGTATTCACTACCCAGTCTTCTAATATTAGGTTCATGATGCCAAGTTTCTATAAGATTTTTCTTATAGAGTTTTTGTTTAAAGTGTGTCATACCATTGCAAATTTTTAAGCAAGGAAGTATCCCTGTTTCTTTTTTAGTATAGTACTTTCTTTTGACATTGCTTTCCAAATGAAACATCTCATTTCAGGAACCAAAGACAGGTCACACACTTCTCACTACATATAAGAAACCCTCTTGTACATTTATTTACAGTAATTTATAATTTTCCAATGCTCCAATACTGGAACAATGCTCCAATGGATTTTCCAATGCACTGAAAGTTTTCAAGAGCTTAAGACAACCGAAATGATATAGGGCCGTGATGGCAAACCTATGGCATGAGTGCCACAGGTGGCACGCGGAGCCATATTGGTGGGCACGCGAGTGTTGCCCTAGCTCAGCTCCAGTGCGCATGCGCGTACCAGCCAACTGATTTTCAGGCCTTCTGGTCCCACCAGACGTCGGGGAACTGGCTGTTTCCAGCCTTCAGAAGGCCTCCAGGGGGTATGGGGAAGGCTGTTTTTGCCCTCCCTAGGCTCCTAGAAAGCCTCTGGAGCCTGGGGAGGGGGAAAAACAGACTACCGGGCCCACTGCGCCATCACGTGCCAAAAGCAGGGGGAAGTGTGTAGGAGGGTGTCACATGTGCATGTGTGGGAGGGCGGGGCGCATTGAATTATGGATGTGGGCACACGAACCTGCGACCCCACACACTCCCTACGCTTTTGGCACGCAAAAAGGTTAGCCATCATTGGTATAGGGTTTCCTGCCTGAGCAGCGGGGTTGGACGAGAAGATCTCCAAGGTCCCTTTCAACTGTTATTATTCTGATTCCTAAATGACCTTCCAACGTAAAATATTGCCATGTTGGGTGGTGTTTTGCTAGCTCTTCCAGTAGATGTATCATTATACAATTCAATTAATTAAAATGTTATACAATTGCATTTCATTGAAAAAAGATGCAAGAGAGTGAAACCCTGATAGATGCAGTTGGGTTAATTTTAGCATCTGTTTAGCTGCTTAGCAACACTTATCCTATGACCTTCTATGCACCACCTACTTTCACAAAGGATAATAAGTACAACCTGAGAGATCTAGCAACGATACCTAGTTTTCACTAGCTGTGACTAGTATAAACATCACTTTGCACTACAAGGAAAAGAAAAGCAATGTTGTCGAACAATATATTTCTTCAATAATGGAAAGGGGATACTGGAATGTAAGCTTATCAAGTAAGTGATGAAAACCCATAAAACTCCTGAAAAAGGTAGAGGGAGTTTTCAAGCACACCTTCTGCCCCAGGCCAAAACAAGTTTATCAAAGCCACTAGCTATGCAAGGAGGACTTTTGGTTTTTGCATCTGAAAGTTTTACTTCAAAGAATTCTCGGTCCTCAAAAAAACAAAATAAGTGATGTAACAATGGAAGGATGAAAGCATCTCCTGCTCAAGATGGATTTATTTTTTTCAAACGACTTAATTTTTAGAGAGCAAAATCAAAAGTGTTCTTATCTTGAAATGTTGCTTTAAAGTAGAAATCGTAAGAGTTAAGAGTGAAATTGAAATTAAAATGCAAGTTCCTAGAAATTGTAAGTAACTGAAATGGCATGCATTATTTTCCTAAGCAAAATGATATGCAAAACTATTTTTCCTGCTTAAATATACTGTTGGAACTGAGACATACACTCACACACACACCAAACATCAGTTTCGGGGGGCCAATTGCACTAAAACAAATAAAACCATTAGGTGCATCTTAAAGCAAAGGATGAAAAGAAATGTTGTGGTAACTTGATTGATTGGATGATGGAGCCATGCTGTTTCTGAGTTTCTAACACACAAAAGGGTCTTTTCTCTGAGGGATGTACATAACACCAGTTAATGCTAATGGGCATTATATACACACATCAAGAGAAGACTATACCCCTAAGCCTCCAAACAGGAAAATAAAACAAATATGGCTTGTGTGATCATGAGTCACAAGGTACCTCCCTCTTTTTCTTGTATACACACACGTAAATTGATCTTTGGGAACTGGGACCACTGTTAACCTTTTCCAAACTCTTCTAGAATGTCTAAAAAAAATGATAATAGCCATCTCACTGACAAAGCCTTTAAAATTGATGAGGCAACTGCTATCAGAAGAATTTAATGAGTTCCCCAAAATGCCACCAAGGAATCCAGACTGCTGGTTTTCAGATCAAAAGGAAATCAATTCTGGTCCTGTTTACCATATTCACACTGATGCAATTCACATTCACCAACTACATCCACCGCAATTCGGCTTGTTTAAAAGGCAAAGCAGTCATAGAGTAGGACAAGTGAACCAAAATTGCCACACGGTAGATCTACTTAGTGCAAAAAAAAAGAGTACCAGATTTACTGAAAATACACTTTTAATCTGTTCCTTCCCTCCTCCACCCATAATCGTTTTCCTCCCTCATAAATATATATGTGCGTGTATATTTCAAAATGGCAGAGATGTAAGCAAAGCTTTTGGGACAGGCCAGTGAGTTTTTTTTTTAATTTATGTCCTCCACCCCCCTCCAGAAGTGTGTCCTCCCGTGCTGATTCTATGTGTTGTGAAGTTGCGGTAGAATAGGGGCTGCTCATCAGGATCTGGCCTCTAGTTCTATCTTCTAAACTGAGCCACAAGGAGCCACAGAGGGCAAAAATCTGCTGAGCCAGGAGAAACGCCTGCCCTCCCCTTTTATAACCTATCAAGGATGCATTGCAGAGCACTCCAGAGAGGGAGAGAGATAGTGTAACGCGCGGAGGTAAGAGGGGGTGGGAAAGAGAGCAAGCGCAGAAGCGAGGGAGGGGGGGAGCCAGAACAAACTTATCAACGGACATGACAAAGTTCAATCCACCTCCACCATCAACAGGCTGCCGCTACAGCAGCATTAGCATTAGCAGCAGCAGCAGCAGCAGCCGGCTCCTCCCTCTACTAAGTTTTCAGCATCTCCAACTCGCCTCCTCTGCCCAGCAACGAGATGCGTTTCGCCTGTTGCACAACTGCTGGAAACGGACGAGGAACTGATGAGAAGCTCAGCAGCGGGAGCAGCAACCACGTTTCCCGCGGCTGCTGCTCTTTCCTCTCTCTCTCTCTCCCTCTCTCCCCCCAGGCCGCCCCTCGTTAACTATGGGCAGGGAGCAGCAAAAGTCAGCGGCGGCGAAGTTTTAAGATCCAGCGCCTCGAAGCAACCAGCAGCAATTTATTTATTTATTTATTTTGCAGCCTCACTTTGTTTGCTTTTACAAACTAGAAGGGAGCGAAGGGTGGGGAGGGAGGGGGGGAGCTGTAGAAAACGAAGGATCAGGCCGACCTTTCGCTTAAGCGCTCAAAGAAAGGAGGAACTGTATCCCTGTCTGTCAAGTCAAGAAGTGTGTGTGGGGGGGGATATTCCGATCTGCTAGGGGCGTGGGAGAGGAAAGCCTTCCCCCGCTTCTTAGCAACGTTTAAGGTCGCAGCTTCCTAAGAGACGAGTCCCGACTAGTCTGCATCAACACGTACCAGAACTGGGGGGGGGGGGGGGGGGGGGGGGGGGGATGGGAGGGGGGCGAGGGAGGGGGGGGGCCCTTCGGCGATGGGTTGAAAGGCGGTGAGAAAGGAACCACAGATCTGGACCACTCTTTTTAAGATGTTAAAACTTCGCTCGTTTTAAGTAAAAACAGCCCCGCAGAAAGAGAACGCCCGACCCGTTTTCCTGGTTTCGGATACATTCGGGCGCTTTTCCTGTACTCGTGACAATGCGAGTGTGCGCTTCCTTCTATGATCCATACCCAGACAGAGATGTCTGTCCAGTTGACACGGCATACGTTGGGGGGAGGAGTGAGGGGGGAAAGGAGGCGATCTCCTCTTTCCCTCTTCCCTAAAAACTTTCTGGGAAATTCAGAAAGGGCGTTAAGGGCTTTTGATGGTGCCTGGCACCTTCCCTGGAAGGCCAAGGAAAAAGCCAGAGAAGCTGGCATGATCTCCGTAAAAGCTCCTACCTCCCACTTCCCCGCCCAGGGTGGAGGGGAGGGTAGTGAAGGGGAACGAGAAGTACCGAACTGCGAATTAAAAAGACACACACATAACACAGATGCTTCCAGCGAGCGCCCTAAAACAAGGCGGAAAAGTTAGCAGCAACAGATGCCCGGGAAGAGCAAAAAGCCCCAAACGAGTTTTTCTCTCCCCCTCCCACACCCACCCGCTTTCAATCCACTACCACCACCACCCCCCACTCCCACCGCTTCTCTACCTTGAGAAAGACGACTCCACTTCCACCTAAAAAGAGGGGAGCCCAACGCCATCTCGCTCCCCATCATCTTTGTCAACAAATCATAAAAACTTCACCAACTGGAGAAAGGGGGAAGCGAACGACGAGCCAGAGGAGGGATGTGCTTGACGCGAGCGAGGCCAATTGGGTTAAAAGATGCTGCTTCTCGCAGGCCCTTTCCAACTTCGCTGGTTAAAAATAAACTTTGCTGTAGGAGGGGAGGCGAGAGAGATGATCTGGATGAATTCCTGAGCTCAGACGGTTTAATATGGATGAGCATCAGGTCCTGCAGGCAACAGTCTGCAACGGGTGTTGCTGGTTGGTACAGTTTGCAACACGGAAGAAGGAGGGGGAGAGTGGCGGGGGGAGGCCAGGAGGAGCGGGGGATGGGGGTGGAAAAGCAGAAAAGGCTGCATGGACTTTTCAGCATCATCGACGCTGCTGCCAGACAACTTTTTCGAAACTTTTTTTCCCCCTCTCCTCCCTTCCGTAAAAAACTACGATGCAAACGTTAAACCGAGAAAAAAAAGTCATGTCACTCTCAAAACGGTCAAAGCTCCCTACGCGACTTCTCCTCCTCCTCCTCCTCCTCCTCCCCCCCCCTTCCGTCTCATCAACCCGCAAATACATTCCCCGCCGTGCTTGCTTTCTAAATCATCGGCTTCACCGAAACTTTTTTTTCCTCCCCCCCCTTTTCCCCCCCTTCCTCCCTTTTCTTTCCAAGGCGCAGGTAGAAATTTGACCTTGCGCTCTGGCGTAGACTTACGTTTGACTTGCTCCAGACTGGGTTGCTTGGGTCGAGCCATGATGGAAAGCTGGACTGGCGATGGTGCGATCGAGTGGTGGGTTCGGTTTTTTTAAAAAAAAATAATAATAATGGAGGGAGGGGAGAAAATAGGTGGAAGGGAAAAAGAGGGGGAGACAGCCAAGAGAGAGAAAAACGAAGTTTGTTCCGGAGGGAGAAGGGGGGGGGGAGAGAGAGAGAGAGAGAGAGGAATCAAATTCAAAATGGCGTTTCTATGGATGTGCAAAGTTCATCAACTCTACGATAAGTTCCCTTCTTCCTCTTCCCCGCTGGAAGAAGATGGACAAAGTTATGGACCTTCGGCTCTACCGCGGCGCTTCGAATGCGCCCCCGTCCTCGCCCCCCTGCCCACTTCTCAGCCGCTCTCCCCCTCTCACCCTAAGTAGACACATCACGTGTTGCTCCTGCTAGTCTCCAGGGGACGTGTTACTCAGCCAGGCTGCTGCTCGCTTGTTGGTTGCGAGCGGTAGCATCCCTATCTCTCTCTCGCTCCTTCTCTTTGGCTGGGAGGGGCTCCTCCTCCTCCTCCTCCTCCTCCAAGAAGAGAAGTGAGTACAACTTTTCTCCTTCCTCCTCCTTTCTCTCTCTCTCTCTCTCCCCCTCTCTCTCTCCCCCCCCCCCCTCCGGTCGTCTTGAGCCAGGAAGCGTCCTACTTAGCAACTTGGGCGACACTTTGCCAAAGCATCAGAGAACAACTTTTTGCCTCTTGCTCTGCCGGCCCCCCCACCCCACCCCACTTTGCAGCGTTGCGCGTATTAATAAATAACTTTTCCCTTCCCTTCCTTCGAATGATGGTGGGGATACGAAGGAGGAAGTGTGCAGACTAGAAAGGCTCTTGGCGGTAACGTACCATCTGGCGGCGGTGGCGACTGCTGCCTCCCCTCCATTACACAGACTTCCAGTTGTAAGGAGGAAGCGCTTGCTGCTGCGCCGAGAGAGGCAGTTGGGTGTTAGCGACTGATAAAAGCGTCAGGGATGCAGACCGGGCAGTATCAGCTTTGAAGGGATCTCGGGCTGCCCCGCTCCTTGTCTCTCTAGCGGCTTAATCCATTGTCAGCCAGGTGCCACGCATTCACATCTCTCTTTCTTCCCCCCCATCTAATTAACCAGAAAGGCGAAGAAGCCCCGTGTGTGTTGTGGCTTTACTCCAAACCGTGAGGTTGGATGGAGCAACAAGTCGGCGCAATTAGCAATAGGCTTGCAAGCTCCCATATGTAAGCTAGGTTCAGGGCGGCTCGCAGGAGGCTTTCTCATCCCTTGCGCCATCCAGACAAATGGACAGGAGGAAAGCTCCTCCATGTTACTTCAGATGTTATTCTCCCAGGATTCCCCCTTTTTTTTTCTTTAGCAGTCAGAACATGCTAAGATGTTTTGCAGAGGATGTTTTAATTATTATTTGTAAGCTTTATTTTGTACCAGGCTTGTGTTACTTGCTGCTTCCTCGTTTATTTATTTATTTTTTTAAATAAAAGCCTGTTATGGGAATCTTACAAAGTAGTATCTCAGTAGTCTCATTATGTCAATCTTTGAGCGGGATGCTATCTGGTTAATTCACTTTTTGAAAGTATAATTTGGTTGGTTGGGGCATAGGATAAAGTGAGAATGCTTTCATTAGGGTTTATTTAGCGTGATGTGCCAATGGGAGCGTTTTGTCATATGGACAAACTGATTGAAAATCTTGGTTCTGCATTAGGTGGGATCATCTGTAATTTAATTTAATTTCTTAGCTGCCTTGTAAAACTATGAGCCCAAGGATAACTTGCATGCCAGCATAGCTCAGTCTTGAACGTAATTACCTCTAAGTTCATCAGGCCTTATGTCCAAATGCACTGTGCCCTTAACTTGTTTTTTTTTATTACTTCCTGCTGTCTGATCTTTTTGGATGCTCATAAGTAAGTTCCATAGATAGCGGCAGAACTTGCTCCCAAGTAAGCATTTTTAGAATGTAGCCTTAAGGACATGCTGTTTATTCCTTTAATGTAATAGTTGGTCTTAAAAGTATTTAATTTTAGTTCAGCTCAGGTACCCAAGTTAATACATTAATAGTTTCTTATTGGTTTGAATCCAACATGGAGGCCACGAGAAAGGAAATGGGGGTGTAGGAATTGCGGGATTTGGGGGCAACTCCAGAGCATGATGATAAGCATGATAAAGGTCCACAAGGAAGGGGTATGTGAATAATATAAAATAGCACTTTCTTTTCTCCTAGACAGAGGCTCTGTTGAATTTTGGGCTATACTAGGGATGAAAAAAGTTCCACTATTTGTGGGACAAGTGGTTTGCATCAGGGGTGAAATGCTCTCAGTTCAGACTGGATCACCCAATCCGGTAGCGATGGCGGCGGGTGGTTCGGAGAACCGGTAGCAAAGTCCCTGCAAATCCCCCCCCCCATGCCCAGCTGAGCCACGCAATCATCAGAGGCTGTTTTTTTAACTTTTAAAAGCATTTTTTCTACAACCTCTTCTCCCGAAAAAATGCTTTTAAAAGTTTTTAAAAAAAACCTCTGATGATCATGCGGCTCAGCTGGGATTGTCAGAGGCTTTTAAAAGCATTTTTTCTACAACCTCTTTGGCCGAAGAGGTTGTAGAAAAAATGCTTTTAAAAGTAAAAAAAAAAAATTGGCCACGCCCACCCAATCACATTGCACACACCCCACCAAGCCATGCCCACAGAACCAGTAGTAACAAAGTTTAGATTTAGGTTTGCATCCATTGTCCCAGACTAGTGGAATATAGGCAGCCCTCGATTTACAACAGTTCATTAAGTGACCATTCAAAGTTACAACAGCATTGAAAAAAGTGACTTATGACCATTTTTCACACTTACGACTGTTGCAGCATCCTCATGGCCATGTGATCAAAATTTGGGTGCTTGGTAACTAATTCATATTTATTATTGTCCTGGGGTCATGTGATCCTCTTTTGCAACCTTCTGAAGAGTAATGTCAATGGGGGAAGCCAGATTCACTTAACAACCATGTTACTAACTTCACAAATGCAATGATTCACTTAACTGTGGCAGGAAAAGTCATAAAATAGGGTGAGCTCACTTAAGAAATGTTTCACTTAGCAACATAAATTTTGGGCTCAATTGTGGTCGTAACTTGAGGACTACCTGTATTAGGCCTTCAAGAGCTCAAAAGATTGCTAAGTGGATGATCAGAATTGGTGAGTAAAACAGGATTTCCAATGAATGTGTACTGGGGATACTACAACAGGTAGCATATAGTAACATTGTCTACAGTAGGGAAGCACATTTGATTTGCAAAATAATTTTAAAATGAACATTTGGCAGAGTGCCGTATTCAACAGGAGTCAAAGAATCTCTTTGGGTTACACTAATAAATCTAGTTTACAGAACTGTATAGGGATATTTTTGATGCCATTATTCAGGGATGAAATCCATCAGGTTCTGACAGGTTCTGGAGATCTGGTAGCAGAAATTTTGAGTAGTTCGGAGAACTGGCAGCAGAAATTTTGAGTAGTTCAGAGAACCGGCAAATACCACCTCTGGCTGGCCCTAGAGTAGGGTGGGAATGGAGATTTTGCAATATCCTTCCCCCAGGAGTGGGGAGGGAATGGAGATTTTGCAGTATCCTTCCCCTGCCACGCCCACCAAGTCACCACGCCCACCAAGTCACGCCCACGGAACTGGTAGTAAAAAAATTTGGATTTCACCACTGCCATTATTAAATTGTTTCCAGGCACGTGTGTTGGGAGGAGGGCTCTCTACTGTAACTGCAGTACACTGGTCTGAAATCACATGGACACATTCATACACCCAATTCAATGTGCTATTCCTGCACACAATTTCTACTCAAATTCATACAACTGACATAGGCTCTTACATCCTTACATTCATACAGTTAAGCTATGTTCATGTGGTACCCTAAAATATTCGCAGAGTTTGTAGGATACACTGACGCATGAACTAACCACACTGCTTGGATTCACACACACATTGTTAAAAGATGGTTCATTGTGTCCAGTGAGTACAGCTGTTTGCTATGGAGTCAGGCTTCCTCGTCATTCCTTTATTTCTGGTGATCACAGAGAACATCTGGAAAGGAGAGGCCTTGCAAACCTAAGATTATCCAGACCTGGTACAAACCCTTCCAAATAATAACTGAAGGAAAAATGTTCCTGCTCAAATGTCCACTCATTCCAGTGTATTTGTCTTCTCTCCCCCCTCCCCCCAGCCAGGCATAAATCAGTATTTTGGAACCAGTGCATACACTTAACCATCATTGTCTTCTCTGAGATGCTCCTGGTTTGGGAGTGGGTGTTAAACTCTGATAGGTCTTTGGGTTCCCTTGCAGATATTTTTATTTTGTTCATCACTGAGTGGTTTCAGAAATGATTCAGGTCTTTGGGTTCCCTTGCAGATACTTTTATTTTGTTCATCACTGAGTGGTTTCAGAAATGATTAGCATTAAAAAAAATGAGGTTGCTATTTCTGTGATATTCCTGAATATTCGTACTCAGAAAGAAAAGGGAGAGAATCCATAATTCACCTATGGGAGAAAAGGCCTTAAGTTCAGACTCATACAATTATTTATCTTGGTTTTCAGATTACCAGTGATCAACAGATTGTCTCACTATAAAGCACTGTCATTTGTCCATGTGCCTCCTGATGCTTAGGACCTTTTCTGATTGAATCAGGAAGCAGAGATGGCAACTGAAGAACCACATAAGAAAGACTAATTCAGTCCCCACACCATAGCTCAGAGTGATCAATTTAGGTGGCATTGCCAAAAGAGTGAAAATGGATTCCCACAAAAATGGAATACATTTCCATAAAATGTACTTGTGTTGATCCCAATGACTTACATTTAGAAATGATTACTATGAATTAAACAAAGTACAACATCCCTTACCATAAATGCAGAAGACTATGTCCTGCTAATTACGGTATGTGCTTCACTGTTAATAGGTAACTTAAGGACCAAGGCTTTCTCTCTCTTGTTAGGGTTCTTTATCTTCCAACTAGATTTGAAGAACCTTCCAGACAGAGGAAGTCTTCAGATAGAGGACTATCCTCTGACTAGTCTTCAAACAGGACTGTCCTCAGTAGATCAGCTGCCAAATTCTATCCAGCCTTCTTTTTTTTTTAAAAAAAAAGGCAAAGAACGATGGAAACTTGGTATGTTTAGTTTTCTTTTGCCACTTAAGCTCTTTCTGGGTAGAAACTTCCAATTCCAAGCTATACCAGGAAGAGGAAACAAGCAAAATTGGAAAATGCCAGGCAGAGAAAGATGACACCTCTGTCTGAGAAGTCTTCTTCCTTCCCTTTTTCCTTTAGTTCTTAGGAAACCAAGCTTAGCCATTGCATTACTGTGCAAGATTCTCCTTTCAGAATCTTCTCTTCCTATTCGATTTCTTCAGAAAAAGAGGGAAAATAGATTGCAGGAAAGGAAAGCTTTTCTCATCTAGAAACTGTTTCTTTATCATTAACCCTTCGCTCCCAGTGGCACAAAAAGACAGTGGGTGTGTGAGTAGGTCATCTTATATGTTAAGACATACTGCAGCTCTTCCCAAAGTTTTATGGAATTTCTTAGCTACAGAGGTAAATAACTGAATTCCAGTTGTCCTACATCAGGGGTCTCCAAACTTGGCAACTTTAAGACCTGTGGACTTCAATTCCCAGAATTCCTCAACCAGTCATGCTGGCTGGGGAACTCTGGGAATTGAAGTCCACAAGTCTTAAAAGTTACCAACTTGGAAGGCCCTGTTCTACATCACAGATGGTAGCTGTTTCAGTGTCACAACCTCACACCTGTCCCTTTTGTGTGAAAACAGGAGAAGAAAGCAGCATGTACACCACCTTAAATTTACAAAACAAAGCTGGTATATAAATTTAGCAAGTAAATAAATAATTACAGCAACTGATTTGACAGTGCTTGTTTTAAAATGTCTTCTTAGATTGCTGAGCTAGTGAAATCTGCGATGCTGACTAATAGAGGGTATGCTTATTAGTTCTTTATGTAAGGCGTTCATAAACCACATACTAATGCAATGCCTTGCCAAGAAGATGTGCAGAAAACAAATGAACAGTAATACGGTACAAAGAAAATACACAGCATTACCTACCTAAGTAAAGTTGGATTACGTAGCTCCCAGTTCTCTTTGAGGAAAGCACTAATAAAATAATGGGCTTAAGGCCTTCTAAAATGCCTGTAGGAAAGGAATCGCATAAATGCCAGACCTAAGCAGTTATCTCAATTGTGGAACCACTATAGGGAATCTAAGGCAGCAGATAACACAGATCTTCAATTAGATACAGCTCCGAATTACTCAGTGAAGTATTGCAATGTTTTCAACCCTGGCAACTTTTAAAATGTATGAGCTTCAACTCCTGGGGAATTCTGGGAGTTGAAGTCCATGCATCTTAAAATTTGCCCACAGTTGAGAAACACTGATCTACTGTATAAACTCTATGTTGGGGCCAAATAGGCAGGATTGAAGGCCTTTCTCTATTTGCACCCACACCCTTTTTAATGCCATGTATTCAAAATTCTACCTTCATCGCCTCTTCAACCCATACCTGATGTAGTTTAAAAGTTGCCCTTCACTGTTCTGGTGTTACAGCAGTACTTGGACCATAAAGCATGTGAAACTATGGCAATTCTGTCCTGGGTGCAATCTGATATATTTCACTGGCATTTCAAGTCAATGCCAATTCAAGAGCCTGAGTGGCACAGCAAACTAATGCTATGGTTAAAAGTAGTATTTAGCTTCTAGCTGCCTGCAATTACTGCAAGTTCAATTCTCACCAGGCTCAAGGTTAACTCAGCCTTCCATCCTTTCTACCTTTCTACCTTTCTAAGGTAGGTAAAATGAGGACCCGGTTTGTGGGGGCAATAAGCTGACTTTGTATAAAATATACAAAAGTATGAAGGCTATTGCTTAACGCATTGTAAGCCGCCCTGAGTCTCCGGAGAAGGGTGGCATATAAATCAAAATAAAATAAAAATAAAAATAAATGCCACAGTCAAAGGTTCAATCAACATTTATTGGGTATTTTAGATTGGTGAAGGCATGTTCTCTTTCTTCCTTGTGTACTGTCTTTCAGATATGCATGGGCACTTCAGAATTTGGCATTTCTCTCTCTCTGTCAGCTCCCCAAGCTCAGATAACCAACCGACAGTTGGTTAGCAGTCACAATATGGACAACTACACAGTATAGTAAGAAAATGAGAGTTCTCTTTTCCTGCTGCTTCACATACCTCTTTCTATGCCTGTCAGCTACATCTGGCAGATTACTCTTGAAGGTCTTATTCTAGAATTGTGCTATTTTAACTGAGAGTCCTTCTAAACATACGTGTGCAAGACGCATATAACTAGAGCAATTTTTGATAAGAGTTAAATCCACTGGTATAGCAATTATCAAAACTGGACTCTTCTCTGTCTCCAGACTACTATCTCCATCCTATTGTGTGACCAGTTAATTGTTTTCCTACTGATTAGTGACATTTGGTAAAAGGAGAGGGAAACAGAGTTAGAGATACTATACACCTATACTTGTCCTTAAAGCATCCAGTACACCATAAACAAGGACAGTATCGATGGCAGCATTGCGCCTGTGCACACAGTTTGCCAGTGGAGGAGCAAGTTTTACCTTAACTTGGTGCAATCTTACAGGTGAAACTCGAAAAATTAGAATATCGTGCAAAAGTTCATTTATTTCAGTAATGCAACTTAAAAGGTGAAACTAATATATGAGATAGATTCATTACATGCAAAGCGAGATAGTTCAAGCCTTGATTTGTCATAATTTTGATGATTATGGTTTACAGCTCATGAAAACCCCAAATTCACAATCTCAGAAAATTAGAATATTGTGAAAAGGTTCAATATTCTAAGCTCAAAGTGTCCCACTCTAATCAGCTAATTAAGCCATAACACCTGCAAAGGGTTCCTGAGTCTTTAAATAGTCTCTCAGTCTGGTTCAGTAGGAATCGCAATCATGGGAAAGACTGCTGACCTGACAGTTGTGCAGAAAACCTTCATTGACACCCTCCATAAGGAGGGAAAGCCTCAAAAGGTAATTGCAAAAGAAGTTGGATGTTCCCAAAGTGCTGTATCAAAGCACATTAATAGAAAGTTATGTGGAAGGGAAAAGTGTGGAAGAAAAAGGTGCACAAGCAGCAGGGATGACCGCAGCCTGGAGAGGATTGTCAGGAAAAGGCCATTCAAAAGTGTTGGGGACTTTCACAAGGAGTGGACTGAGGCTGGAATCAGTGCATCAAGAGCCACCACACACAGATGGATCCTGGACATGGGCTTCAAATGTTGTATTCCCCTTGTCAAGCCGCTCCTGAACAACAAACAATGTCAGAAGCATCTTACCTGGGCTAAAGACAAAAAGAACTGGTCTGTTGCTCAGTGGTCCAAAGTCCTCTTTTCTGATGAGAGCAACTTTTGCATCTCATTTGGAAACCAAGGACCCAGAGTCTGGAGGAAGAATGGAGAGGCACACACTGCAAGATGCTTGAAGTCCAGTGCAAAGTTTCCACAGTCTGTGTTGATTTGAGGAGCCATGTCATCTGCTGGTGTTGGTCCACTGTGCTTCATTACAGCCGTCTACCAGGAGATTTTGGAGCACTTCATGCTTCCTTCCACAGACGAGCTTTATGGGGATGCTGACTTCATTTTCCAGCAGGACTTGGCACCTGACCACACTGCCAAAAGTACCAAAACCTGGTTCAATGACCATGGGATTACTGTGCTTGATTGGCCAGCAAACTCGCCTGACCTGAACCCCATAGAGAATCTATGGGGCATTGCCAAGAGAAAGATGAGAAACATGAGACCGAACAATGCAGAAGAGCTGAAGGCCACTATTGAAGCATCCTGGTCTTCCATAACACCTCAGCAGTGCCACAGGCTGATAGCATCCATGCCATGCCGCATTGAGGCAGTAATTGATGCAAAAGGGGCCCAAACCAAGTACTGAGTACATATGCATGCTTATACTTTTCAGAGGTCCGATATTGTTCTATGTACAATCCTTGTTTTATTGATTTCATGTAATATTCTAATTTTCTGAGATTGTGAATTTGGGGTTTTCATGATCTGTAAGCCATAATCATCAAAATTATGACAAATCAAGGCTTGAACTATCTCGCTTTGTATGTAATGAGTCTATCTCATATATTAGTTTCACTTTTTAAGTTGCATTACTGAAATAAATGAACTTTTGCACGATATTCTAATTTTTCGAGTTTCACCTGTATGCTCCTGAAAAAATTATGAATAACTCTGTAGCTTGACTGTTAAGAAGCCCTTGATACTGCCTTAACATCAGACACCTACACAGTGAGCCTGAAAAATAAGATTTCTACATTTCATATCCACCCTTGTAAACATGGACAAGTAATCTGCAGCATTTGGGCCAACCAATCTGATGCAATCTAACTGTTTAGTATTTTTTTTTTGCAGTGGATTAATTAAACAAAATAAAATGGGAAGCTGACAGACTTCAAGGCTTCCATTTTCAGTATTGTGTTTTTTCTCTCGGACTATTTCTGCAGAATCTCTCTATTCCACACATATTCTTAGAACATGCACGGTTTCGTAAAGTCTGTTTACTTGCTTAGAGAACAAGATAAATGGGGATGATTGGGAGAATGGGGATGGGAGGCATCCATCTAGTGGCTGGGGAAACTAGATATCAATGTGACCCTTAAGAAGTAGATACGATACCCAAATTCTGTCCCATAGTTCTTTATTGTGGATGGAATTCACACATTGAACTAAACCATTATCTGATTGTCTTGGTTTTAACTTACAAACCGTGCTAAATGTAGGCATTAAATTATGGTTCAAAACCACATTTTCCCATTATAATCCATAATCCCAATCATTGATTTGACATTAATTGGAAGGAGAACTCTATACAGGATGAATCGGGTATAATCCAACAAAGTTTTTCATGGTTTGAAACAAATGAAAACCAAACTGTTAAACTTCAGGCTCAGTTTTAAACAGGAAAAAAAAATAGAATTTAAACAATTGGGCTACTTTAACAATGGAATAAGTTTTATCCTGTGATGGCGCTATTGCTGTTGTTACCTGCCCTAAACTGTGGATGGAAATACCTATAAATCTATACAAATCCATGCAAAAAGCTCTAGAAATTGCAGCAAGATTTGACTTATGACAGATTCACCAGCAAAAGCTTTAGCAAGTTAATTGGTACTCAATTTTAATTTGTGATCTCATAAAACTGAGGGCACATTTTGATAGCTGAGCTGATTTAGGTCTGTGGGATGATTGCAAAAGAACATTTGGAAAAGAATATTTAAAGGTCTGTTTCTAAAACTGAACAGTGGCTTTCATGATGAAGCCAGTGGGACTTGTTACCAAAGAACAAGTCCCATTGGAACTTCATGTCAAATACGCATGGGCTTCTAAATTCACTCTACCTTCCAACTTCCTAACCTCTCATAGCCATCTTTTTGGCACAAGATAATACGAAGTCTTTATAAACGGCTATATACAATATGCAATCTGCTACTGTGTGAATAAGTATTTACAGCTTGGGATGCCAATTCAACATTTAGACATTAGAAACAGACACACCTATAATCAGCCTTCAGGAAAGGAAGGAGAGGGAACACTAATATAGGCCAACAGCTCCCATATGTTCCCTATTCCTTTGCAGCTTCATTTAGTACCACACTTGGGAGAAAAATGCATCTAATTGTATTGCAACAGAATTGCCTTTTTCCCCTTGGAATTTTACTCCCAGCCCAACAGTCTCCAAACATTACAAATGTATTTGCATAGTTAGTTTAATTTAATAAATGTTTAAAAATAAACATGAATATTAAAATATATATTTTGCCATATACTGTGGTACCTTGGTACTCAACTGCTTTGAAATTCATCAAATGTGGTACTCAATGCATATTGACATGAAAATTTTGTTCCGGTACTTATTGTTGGTTTGGTACTCAACGCACAAGCTAGAACTTGTCAGTGTTGGCTGCCTTGTGACTCACATTATTCCTTATGGGGAAAAAAGTTTGGTATTCATCATTTTTGGTATTCATTGCACTTCCTGGAACCAATTAACAATGAGTACCAAGGTACCACTGTATAAGTGAAACCTTCCTATTGAAATATCTATTTTTATAAAATATAAATGATAAACTTATTTATTAATTCAAAGGGCAGATGCCCCTATCTATGTTTATATATCCATTCATATAGGTATAGTTATATAGATAGATGACCGCCAGTATGGTCTAATGTAGGGGTCTCCAATCTTGGCAACTTTAAGATTTGTGGACTCCCAGAATTCTGGGAGTTGAAGTCCACAAGTCTTAAAGTTGCCAAGATTGGAGACTCCTTGTCTAATGGATAGGGTGCTGGATTAGGAGTGGAAAGACCCACGTTCTAGTCCTCCCTTAGAAACAGAAGCTGGCTGGGTGACTTTGAACTAGTCACTATCTTTTAGCCGGTGATGGGATTCAGCCAGTTCGCACCACTTTGGGAGAACTGGTTGTTAACTTTCTGAGCAGTTTGGCAAACTGGTTGTTGGAAAAAATAATTGGGGCAGAGAACCGGTTGTTAAATAACTTGAATCCCACCATTGCTTTTAGCCCTGCTTTGGATAACTCAAAAACATCTTATCTACCAACCTGCAGAATGTGGTAGATCCACCCCATAACCTTTAATGAAGAAGTCTTCATCCTACTATGCATTCATTTAGGAGGAGGAGGATATATGGAATATATGTTTAGTACTTTAATCACATGTTAGTCACACAACTGTGTAGATGTTAGATGATATATGCTGTTACCTGCAGTAAAGTTCAAGACTGGTACATATTTCAAAAAAAAAAATAGTCAACTGGGCAGTCAATCTGCTTCGACATCTTTGATGAGCCAGAATCTTCCGAAGCTTCTGCAGGGTGGAGCTAAGGGGGGAACCATATGATGATGTCCTTCAGAATCATGGCATCAGTTTCTCAGCAACACCATCCAGCATTTGCCTCACCCTCCAGCAAGGAAAGAGTGGCCCTGAGTTTATAAGGTCATCTCAACATTTCACAAGAAGGCAATCAGTAGTATCACTCCGTCTTTAGAGAAACAATAGTTTTCAGTGAAAGACGTCTCCTCCTGATAACCGTTATCACTATGTGAATGCGTTATTAATCAGGACATCTGAATCCATTAACAGACAAAAAGAGGAATGGCTGCTGGGTAGATGGTCTTTCAGAATGATTAAATCAACTCTGTAGAGGAATGGTCTATGACTACAAGCCGGATGGAACTTCAAAGCCTGAGAATAAAATAAGTTCCAGAATATAGAGTAATTCTCTTAGTCCATGATGGCAAAAGTACCTTAAGAACGATAAAGGCTAGCCGATCCATTTCACTACGATCCATTTCATCAGATCTGTGTCTTCAACTGAAAAGTAAGAATGTGTGGATACAAACGCACAGTTCTAGAGAGGAAAACAGTAAGGAGTGGATCCTATTTTCATTGGTGCACAGTCTTGATCATTTAAAACCTAGTGGTATAAATAGCCCAGCTCTTATTCACCAAACAGTGATAACACTGTTGTTTTAGATTTGCATTGTTGAAGACTCTATATCTCTCCTGTATGTAGGTTTCCCAGAGACCCATTAACCCCTTTAATTCCAGAGTTTAATCAAGTTTGTGACTGGAAAAGCTCTACCTATTCATACTCTTCCCTGCTTTTTATTTTAAAAGCGAGTAAGCCTGATAACCTTCCTTCAGTTCATCTACTCACAAGATTCATCTCAAAATTCATCACAAGAATTTGGCTTTCTTCTGAATGGGTTGTTGGCTTGTTTCCTAGGTGGGTCACTGCTTGAGTAAAGTAGGGCCCTAATTAATGTATTGCAAAGGTAAGCTGAAGATGATGGTTTTGCCCATCATCACATCATCGTTGGACAACTCTATGTGTGTAATTCAGGAGCACTCTACATTGCACCCAAGTGTGTTTGCCTGAAGTTCACCCCCATTTATTTCTTTTCCCTGCTATAATTTCTACTCTGACAGGTCTAACAGCTTTTGAGGCATGATGAAAATGTCTGAAAAGCCTCTCTATTGAATATAGTGGGATGTGGACTGAACAGTTGTGATTTTTCTCATTACAAAATTACACTGTCTCAAAAAAAAACCCCACCCTATCTTGATTGCATGTATTTTTGGACTTAATTTATATATGTATGATGTGCTGATTTTTTTTTTATTGACCTCTCAGTACAGTATGTTTAATACATTGCCCTTCTGTAGTTCTAGTATTACAGAGGGATAGTATCAAGATCACATGAAGTACTAGTACCGCTTTATACTGCACTGGTAAGACCCCACTTGGAATACTGCATTCATTTGTGCTCAACACCATATCAAAACAACCCAAAACATTGTGACTTTAGAAAGTATACATAGAAGAGCAAGAAAGATGATTAGGGATCTGGAAACTAAAACATACAGTGAACAGTTGCAGGAACTGGGTATGTCTAGTCTAACAAAGAGAAGGACTAGGGGTGACATGATAGCAGTCTTCCAATCTTTGAGGGGCTGTCACAGAGAAGACAAGGTTAAACTATTCTCCAGAGCACCTGAGGGCAAGACAAGAAGTAACCTATGGAAACTTATCAAAGAGAGATCCAACCTAGAACTAAGGAGAAATTTCCTGTTAGTGAGAACATTCAATGGAAAGGTTTGCCTCCAGAAGTTGTGGGTGTGATGGAGGTTTTTAAGAAGAGATTGGACCAGGGGTGAAATCCAGCAGATTCTGACAGGTTCTAGAGAACCGGTAGCAGAAATTTTGAGCAGTTTGGAGAACCGGCAAATACCACCTCTGGCTGGCCCCAGAGTGGGATGGAAATGGAGATTTTGCAATATCCTTCCCCTGCCATGCCCACCAAGCCACACCACACCCACCAAGCCACGCCCACAGAACCGGTAGTAAAAAAATTAGAATTTCACCACTGGATTGGACAGCCATTTGTCTGGAATGGTATACTATAGGTTCTCGTGCTTGAGCTGGGGGTTGGACCAGAAGACTTCTGAGGTCCCTTCCAACTCTTATTATTCTGTTATTCTATCATAAAAAGTTCCTTACTTCTTCATGGACTCATCTCTTCTCTGTCTTTTCTAACTCACTCTCTTCTCTGGTTGGCTGGACTGAGAAATGGTGATTAGCCCAGAAACCCTCACTTGCAAAGAAGGAGTTTGAACATCAGTTTAATTATCATTAAACCAAGTCAAATTTCTGCCTGGGTGAGAGTTTCTGTTTCTGTTTCTGGATGGACCAGTTTGGAAGAAAAGAACTTCTTCCTTTTTATCTGCCTCACCAAGTCTACTTTCACCTGATCTTTAGACCTTTTGCAGGAAGAATGTTGCTGTCCTATACTACCTGCACCCTGTGGGAAGGAACGGAGGCAAAAAGAGGGCGTGGTGGATCTTAATGACTCCTCACAAGTATAGCCTTGCCCTTAGCTACCTGCATATTCATTTCAGGTGAATAACGATGACTTCCAGGCATTTAAACCACAGACATGGTTTAGGTGAGCGGTAAACAACTTTACCTGATTTAGTTTTTATCCCAGGCAGCAAAGAAGATAACAGTTTCAGCCACATCGTCTTAGAAATAATGTTCACATCATTGTGTATCTCCACTCCGTGTTTTAACTCCACCCACTTTGGCACATAAGCTAGTACGTTTGTGCAGCCACAAGCCATTTAAAAAAAAAACCCAGCAATAATTATGTTGTGAGCAAGCAGCATTGGGCTCTGTGTTGGCATTTCACAATGGGGAAAAAAGGATGTTTGCCCTATCTCAGGGTTTCAGGTTCCACAGGATTAAATTTCAAGTCAACTGATTCTACATGTTCTTTTTATTATTTTACCATTACATATTTATAGCAATAAAATGTAAGCCTTTCCTTAAGGGAAGGAACAAGCAGCTTCCAAAAAATGAAAAATGCCACTAAGAGGGCAATATCAAAATGTAAAGGCAAAATATTCAGCAGGACCCTCCTTATTAGGCTGTGCACCAATGCAGGATAGATATCCACAGCTGAAGTAAGCTAGGACTTTGGCTTATACATAAGGCTAATTACCAGATCCATAGATCTTTTGCTCCATCTTTTATATATGCAGTTTTCATTTGCAATCCCAAAGATGTATTGAGCTGACAGGAGTGTGAAACTAGCATCTGTCTCGTACAATTCCAATAGAAGATGAGGCTGCTGTAAAGAGTATTTCACTAACTCACTCAAACCCTGCCTGAGTTTTTCATTAGTATCTGCCTCAGTCCATCCATCCAAGATATTATAATCTAATATTTCTGATGCTTCAAAAAGTAAAAAAAAAATCCTTCAAAATATATCAATCCAGCATTCTGTATCACCTTATGGCCAACAAGGTCATTAGAAATCTCTCACATTTGATCAACATTCAGATAAAACCAGAGTACTTCTTAGTACCGTGTTTCCTGAAAATAAGACCAGGTCTTATATTTTTTGGGGGGGGCTCCAAAATAAGCACTGGGGCTTACTTTTGGGGAAACACACTCAGGGTGATCAGCCCGGCTGGGCACCCTGCCCCTCAGTGTACACACAAGAGACAGCAAGCGTGCAGGGACCAATGGTATCTGGCAGCTGTCCCTTGGTCGGCACACTCTGGGGCTGGGCATCCCATGCAGCGCAGCAAGTGCAGCACAGGTGAGTTAATTCCCTGCCCAAGCAGAAGGCAGAGGCACGGTGAGGGGGAGGCAGGGGAGACGTGGGCCGCATGAAAACCAAGAGTCAGTGGGCTGGAACAGGTAGGCGGTTGCAGTAGGCTCGTATTTGTGTGGCGGCACCAGCCGCAGACAGAGACAGAGGCACTGGGTGGAAGGCAGCCAATCCCAACATGCCACGCAGACTGCAGGCAAGCTGAAATGTGAAGACGAACCTCTCGCGGCCACCTGCTGCTCTGACCCACTGACTCAGCTTTTTTGCAGCCTGCACAGTGCATCCAGATCACATGCCTCCACCGTCTCTGCCTCCAGCTGCTCTTCGACAGGTAATCAACCTTCACTTTGTGGGCTGTGGCTATTGCTGGACACCATTGGCCACCTCCTGTGCTGCCCATGCCCACCTCCCTTCAGTAGGGCTTGTTTTTTGGGGTAGGTCTTATTTTCGGGGAAACAGAAAGTCAATTTGAAAAGATTCGTGGATGATTGGTTTTCTATATGGCAATTGCAGCGAGGTTATTAAATGCACAAAAATGGAAGAATACAGAAATATGTACCACAAAGGAATGGATTGTGAAAGTGATAGAGGTTGTAGAAATGTCTAAGATGACTTGCTTGATCAGGGAGGGAACAACCACTACTTTTCTAAGAGAATGAAAACCCTTTTTGGACTTTTTGCTGAAAATAGATACAAATAAACAGGTGATTTCTGGATCTACCAATTAAATTATGGGGCATATATGAGCAAAAGGAAACTGTATTATGTAATTTTGAAAGGGGAAGATGATATACGGTATGTCTGTAACTGCTATGCAGAAGATCAGAAATATATTTGATTTTTATCCTGCCTTTATACTTTTTTATAAATAGCTCAAGGTGGTGAACATAATACTTCCTCCTCCTACCATGTTTCCCCCCAAATAAGACCCTGTCTTATATTTTTTTTTGAACCCTGAAATAAGCGCTTGGCCTTATTGCTATGCGCTCCAATTGGGCTTATTATCAGGGGATGTCTTATTTTGGGGGAAATGGTATTTTTCCCACAACAACCATTTGTGATAGATTGGGCTGAGAGAGAATGACTGGCCCAAGGCCACCGAGCTGGCTTTCTTGCTTTCTTGCTTTAGGTGGGACTAGAACTCACAGTCTTCTGGTTTCTAGCCTGCTGCCTTAACTTCTGGAGCAAACTGGTTTAAACAAATTGTTTCTTTAAGTACTTCTTTGCTCTTCTTTCTCATTTTCTATTGTTTTAGATATTGTACTTTTTCTTTCTCTTGTTTCTTTTATATTTCATTCGGTGTAACTTTCTGTATGGAATCTCTCACATTTGAACAGAAGCCAGATCAAGACTAATATTCAGTAGTAATTTAACTCTGCACAAATTTATTTTATCCCCTTTCAAACGCTCTACAATGATGGTGATTGCTACTTCTTAAGGTACCATATTTCAATGAATTTGGGCCTGGGAAACATATGACTGTTAAAGGAGGAGGAAGGAGAGCCTTGGACAAGCTATTGCACACACCAGAGATAGAAGAAAGTGTGAGGAAATAACTCAATATAACCCAGCCTTGATTTTGTTTAGCATAAGATAGGACAGAAACTTGAACATGCTTTCAAGTTTTTGTTATTGCACCTTACAACAACAAACTAGCATTCCTAGAGTCCCTATTAGGTTTGTTTCTTGACCTGGTCTATTTTCAAGGGCTGGTAATTTCATAGTTTAACTCATATGACATTGTAGTTAAAGACCGGACAGAATGAGGCTCAGATCTCACTCAGTCATCATCATCATGTCTAAACTAATCTTCCTCATTCACAGACTGATAGGGTAACATGGGAAAAGAATTGCTTTATGCTGCCTTTAGCTTCTGAAAGTAAGTTGAATATAAAAGCAAGCAACAAATAAATAGATGTGGAAAGCCATCCAAAATCTATGAGAAGTAATGTATCTTCAGCATACCAAACTTTGACTTTAGCTGTGGTCTTCACTGAATCATGGACATAGAGCCAATTACTAGGTTATTATAGAATACAGGTAGTCCTAGACTTACAATTCATTTAGTGATTGTTTGACATTACAAAAGTACTGAAAAAAATGACTTATGATCGTTTTTCACATGACCATTACAGCATCCCCGTGGTCACATGATCAAAATTCAGACACAACTGACTCATATTTATGATGGTTGCAGTATCCCGGGGTCATGTGATCTCCTTTTGCGACCTCCTGACAAGCACAGTGTATGGGGAAGCCAGATTCACTTAACAACCATGTTAGAGCCGAGGTGGCACAGTGGTTAGAATGCTGTACTTCAGCTAGTTCAGCTGACTGCTAGTTCAGCAGATCAGCAGATCAAATCTCACCAGCTCAAGGTTGACTCAGCCTTCCATCCTTCTGAGGTGGGTAAAATGAGGACCCAGATTGTTGGGAGCAATATGCTATTTAGTATACTGTCTTTGGTGTAAGCCGCCCAGAATCCTCGGAGAGTGGGCGGCATAGAAATATGATTAATAAAAATAATAATAATAAATATTAAGCTAACAACTGCAGTGATTCACTTAACAACTATGGCAAGGAAGTCATAAAACGGGGCAAAACTCCCTTAACAACTGTCTCACTTAGGCACAAAACTTTTGGGCTTAATTGTGGTCGTAAGTCGAGGACTACCTATAGTGAAGAAGTGAGATAATTGTGTATGGAAGAATAGCCCTTTTGGATTAGGCTGAGGCCTATATTTTTTCTCATACCTCTGAGGTGCTTTGAAGCAGGAGATGGCAGTGGTGATATAGCTGTCTCCTATCACTAATCCGCTACAACTGGTTTTGTAAGCAACTTGCCACAGGAGGTATCAATAGACGTTATAAATGTATACCTTGGCGGAAGGGCAGGATAAAAATAAATATTTGCAAAGTTCGGTGCACCAGAGGGAAAAAGATTGCTTCAAATGAAACAAAATGTTAAGAAGTTATATTTTTGTAGTTACTTGCCAAGCACACCTAAATTACATTAAAATAACAAAAATAATCCCCAAGGCACGTCACAACTTTTGAGCAGCCCTAAACTTTGGAAATTGAAAGTTGAAAAATTTGACACGCCCTATCAGGGATGCCTCTTTGGTGGCATAAAATGTGTTGCATAGAATGGATTGTCTGTGAAGTAATTTTATCCACTAGTTTATATCAGTGGAGACAAATAAAACAAAAATGGTGATGCAGAGATACATTCAATTTCTGAATGATTTTCTTTTTCTCTCAGTATTCATAGCCTCACCAAAATGTGGATGTATTACCTCATGGTCCATATTTTATTGCAAATTAATATTAACTGTAGCACTATTTTTCATTACATTTTCTCAGTTAAAGTTAACTATACATGCCATAAATGTCAGCAGCAGCGTTTCCCTCTGCCAAATCTGGGAAAGAATTGGGGGGAGAGGGAGCTGGCTTAACGGTGTGAATTGCTGGATAAATTAGGAGTAGCAATAGAGTAGCCTCTGGAAACATGAATTCCAAGCCTGATTAAGAATGCAAGCAAAAAATACTGTACATTTGAGAATTCTCTCCTAACTCCAGCTAATGGCTGCATGAGAAAAAGAAGAGCACCTGTACCTGCTAAAAAAACCTAGGTAGATCTGTGTCTATGTGTAGCCACACATCTGTATTACATATTATTACACACATGTGTGCACACATGCACCAGGAGCATTCAGTCTTTTTATTAAATAATGACAATATCTGCCATGATTTTTTTTTAAAATTTGATTTATATGCCGCCCTTCTCCGGAGACGCAGGGCGGCTTACAATGCGTTAAGCAATAGCCTTCATACTTCTGTATATTTTATACAAAGTCAGCTTATTGCCCCCACAATCTGGGTCCTCATTTTACCTACCTTAGAAAGGATGGAAGGCTGGGATTTGAACTTGCAGTAATTGCAGGCAGCTAAATGTTAATCAGTGCCTTAGTCTACTGCGCCACTCAGGCCCCTTTTTGTTAGAGAGACTTTTTGTTTTTGTTTTGAATTCAAATCACTGTTGGGATTCACAAATTTAAATTTTATGCATTAGAACAGCATTCATCAACTCCAGCAGGCACCTAAGCAAATTTGAGCAATTGAAATGTACAAAGTCTTCTTTAAGTTCTAAGAATCTCTGGCTGGTTAAGGAATGTCCATAAACGGCAAGCAAGGTAGGTCCAGTCTCATCTTGCATATGGACCAGCAGGTCAGCAGTGATTTGTTTTCTGCTAATCAGAGCTTGTGATCGAGGTTCCTTGACAGCAGAAATAGAAGAGCAAGTTCTCGGTTTTCTGCATGTTCAGCTGTTCTATCAGCATGGTGGAGTTAAGCACGTAATGATCCTTGAAGCACCAGATTACATACCAAATGAAAAGTAGGAAAAGGAGTGGCAATTGTAAACAAAAAAAAAAAAGGATTATGATGCCTTGGGAGCTACTGGGTATGTTGAATTTCTCCCTGCTCCAGATTGTATAAAAGTTTGGAAACTATATGGGCCTGGAGTAATCACGCAAAATAAGTGTACGTAGGAAATACACCATATTGTAACTTTTATATAGACAAAATTCAAAGCACTTTATTAAAAACTATTAGAATGAGTTTATACTGAGGGCAAGCAAACTTTATTTTCCTCTTTGAATCCTTGCAATCTGCTATTATCTTGACCCAGCAGAAAAGCAAATTATTGAACCAAAAGGAAAAAAAAAAGAAAAAGGGATAAGGTATAAGCCATGATGCAGTTTGTCTAATAATGGCTTAAAGCAAGGCAGAATTTGCCTTTTCTTCTTAGTATGTAAGTAACTCAAAAGTCACATGCAAAGAAGTGCTGTAGAAATAAAATGAAAATATTAAAAAAATAGGCATAGATATTCCATATTTAGTAAATATTACATATGTTTATATTATTTATCACCTGCATGGAGAAAGAATCTTTTTTGTTGGAATGATTTGTAGCATAATTTAACAATCTATTATTATTCTTATAATAAAACAGGATAGCAATAGAAAAAAAAATAAGGAACTTCAGCATTAAAATAAATTGTCTTTATAAAGGTTTCTCGTCCATATAAGGTCTGTGTGTGTGTACACGAGAAAAAGTACATAAATATACTGTATATATATATAATTTTTATGTAACTATTCTCTTGGCATTAATAAGTATGGAGAACCCATTTTCAGTTTTCAGCTGCCAATTTCATTAGGATATACACAAAAACCTGTGTGCCTCTGAAAATATCAATCTTTTGCTTCAAAATCAAATTCATATATGCAATTACTTCTTCCCAGATCATAACATCATGACATTGCAAAATAATCCAATATTTTAACAATCTACTATTCAGTTGCTATTCTCACTTTAAAAAACTATATAGCCACAAAACAACCAATATGTTTAGAATTGATTTTTGCATTTTTGTTTCCACCCTCTCTACCCACAAATGTCCAGAGTGGATCTATACATGATGTTTGAGATAACTTTTTTTTATTCCATTATTATGCCTTTGATCAAATGCAGTATGATCCAAACACATTTTAGTAAAAATGATTCAGATCTGTTCAGCTGTCAAGAACTGGAAGGTTGCTTTTTTTTAATAATCTAAAACTACACAGTTCAAATGAATAACTCTTGAGTATGTTATCACAGACAGCAGCTGACAACAAAAACTATTTTCTAGAATACCGTAAGCATAGAGCAGACAGATCTACAGAAATAGTTCCCTATGTCTGATTGGCCAACCAAACTGCATCCATGAGCCTCCAGGGAGAATTTAGGAGGAAGTCAGGAAACAGGAAGTGTCTGTTAAACTCGATGGCTACCTTAGATACAGCCATGCAGCATACTGATTGTTTTAGACCGCATATGTGTATTTCTCTCACTACCTTTGTTTTATCCTTCCTGTTCTTGAAACGTAGCAGGTCCTCACTTGGAAGGTACCAGTGCTAGGAGTTTGTATATGCACCTAAGCTGCTTGCTTGTTTTGCAAAGGAAAATGTTGAGAAAGTGATTTGGGATCATCAGACACACATATACCGTAAACGCCCACACACTTTTTCCGCTTTAGGTGCACCCATCAACTCAAGAATATTGTTTTAGCAGTGTCTTAAAACATGACCTAAGTACGCTTGGTTAACAATAAAGAAGTCTATATCAGGACAATACTTGGATAGGACACTGGCTAGTAAAGCTGTAATTGAAGAAATAAAGATGAAAGTTGTAACAAAGAAATAGTGTATATTTTTCTACTTGAGCAGCATTGGACATGCAATACAATTAAGGGGTTTGCTGATTACCATTCATGTCAGGACCATCCATAGGAGGGAAAAGGGGCAAGAAATCTCACGAGTATTATGATGTCATTTCACAAATGACACAGATAATGTTGTGTGAATCAGTTGTAAAATACAACGGAGGCAAATTACATAATTATCATTTGCACAAAGATGTATATGATGCCACCGACTTGTATCAGATATCTGTAATCCCTGCTTCACTGCTTTCAGGCACTTTTGTTTTACTGCATCACAAACACTGTGGATCTAGGAACAGAGAAGTTTGGAGCCACACAGCCCACAGGTAGTATAATTAATTATGGTTCCGTATCTTGCCACATCTAGATCATTAGGTGAAGTCATTAAAACATGGATCAGTTAGCCATGGGTTTGCATGTTGTGGAAACAACAACCTCCCAAAATCAGGCTTCCTGTTTTCACAACTAACAATGACAGGGTCTACCCAATAGTTAACAGACACGTTTATGCATTCGCTTGCTTGTTTACAGTATATATAAACTGCCCCACTTCTGAAGGATTTTGGGCAGTGTAAAACAACACACACACACACACACACAGAATTACAGAATGAACAAAGAGTATCGTTCTAGTTTGCCTATGATAGATGCTCTAATTCAGATCATCTGAAACCAAAAGATTGTTAAGCTATCAGCTTTTACTCATTTCTAAAGTCTTAACTATATATAGCCCCAGCATGTTAAGTGAATCCAACCAGTGGATCATTATTAGCAGCAGTGGTGCAGTGGTTAGAGTGCAGCACTGCAGGCTACTTCTGCTGATCACCGGCTGCCAGCAGTTTAGCAGATCGAATCTCATCAGACTCAAAGTTGGGGAGGACTCAGATTGTTGGAGGCAATATGCTGACGCCACTTAGAGAGGGCTGTAAAGCACTATGAAGCAGTATATAAGTCTAAGTGCTATTGCTATATGAACTCCCAAAACTAGATTGAGCAAATCATGGTTCAATACATGAAAGTAATGAGAACTCGGTGACAAAATGCTTTACTTGTTTATCGGTCAGTGCAAAGTGTGAATCTAGTCATTGCAATTTCCAAACCATGGTTCATGGCTTAGTATGAGACAGGATGTACAATGGGTGTTGTATGGCTGGTTTCCTAAATTTGTAATGACCTAACAGGACTTTACATATGGTATATTGTCTAAAACGATTCATTGGCATAGGGATCTATTTTTTATCTGCCCGGAGGCTGTAGGTATCATATTATACAGTGGACATTTTTCTTGGGTATCCATCATTTTTCTAGTCACTTCAACTGGAAACTTTACATTTTAGTTTGCCCTGAAATACTATTTGAAATTCACCAAGTATGAAGCAAAGCCAGGGACCACCCGTGACAGGTGGCGCATTTTCACTTGTCCCAGGACCAAAATCATAGAGGAAAATGCAGAAAAACTGTCAGTTTCTCTTTGGGCCTTTTGTGTGTTGCTGGCAAGCTAACTTTTTGAGATTAAAATACAAAAGAATGGGGACTTGAATGCAGTTGAGATGCAAAATATTGGCAGAATATTGAAATATAAAATAATACAGAATAATCTCAACAGAGGTCCTTTGCCTCTTTAGCCATATCAGTTGCCAAACTTTAATGTGGCATATTGTGTATCAGATTTCCCAACCTTTCAGGCTTTGTGGACCGGCAGAGGGACCGGGGGAGGGGGGAAGAGGATATGGTTCTGCGGGAGTAGCCAGCAAGGATGCGTGCGCAGCTCCATTTGCATGAGCAGCAGACACGCGCCCACCACTCACGCAAATGGAGTGTGTGGACACACACTCGCCTGCTGCTCGTGCAAGTGGAGATGAATGCACATGCTTGCCCTCCACTTCTGTGGCCCTAATCTAAATGGCTCATGGCCCAGTAGCGGGCCACGGTAGAGGGTTGTGGACCCCTATTGTATATCATAATTAAGCCTGAACATTATTCCCATTGATGTGTTTTTAAGGATCCGTAATAGTGGTGGGTTGCTACCGGTTCGCCCCGGATCGGGTGAAACGGTAGCAGCAGCGAGAGGCTCTGCCCATCCACCTGGACGTCTCTGCACAAAAGTTTCTGCGCATGCACAGAAGTGTTGTGCTTGAGTGAGCGCGCATCCATGAGCAAACCGGTAGCGACAGGATTTGAAACCCACTACTGATCTGTAATCGAAGAGCATTGAAACATCACTGACTTGGGTATAGTTCTCCAATATTTGTAAATTTATTTATTCATTCATTCATTCATTCATTCATTCATTCATTCATTCATTCATTTTATATGCTGCCGTTCTCCGGAGACTCAGGGCGGCTTACAATGCGTTAAGCAATAGCCTTCATACTTTTGTAGGGCTTTCGGCCTCCCCTAAGCGGTGTTCTTTTTTATACAAAGTCAGCTTATTGCCCCCACAATCCGGGTCCTCATTTTACCTACCTTAGAAAGAATGGAAGGCTGAGTCAACCTTGAGCCTGATGAGATTTGAACTTGCAGTAATTGCAGGCAGCTGGTGTTAGTTAACAATACTTTAGTCTGCTGCGCCACCAAGGTACTTTTTAGAAGTACACTTGCGCATAGTACTTCCCCTTGATTTGTGTGCTGCCATAAACTTTCATACACCATTATGTGCAAGCAGTCTTTTCCAATCTGACACCTTCGGTTGTAATGGAATGCAACTGCCATCATATGGTTCATGTTCTAGACTGACGCTTCAGTTAGTAACAGAATATACACAGTTTTCATATAACCTTATCTGTTATTTTCTTTCTTGTTCCTCAACCATATGTTAGCACCTCAAGGTACACCAAATTAGGAAACACACCATATGAACTACAAGAACTCTACTTTGTTGTTATAGGGTGTTTAGCAGAATCTTGAAACTGACAGATGTTCTGTCTTTCTCATCTTACACTAAAGAAAATTAAGGTGGAGCAATCTTGACTTCCTCAGCCTCTTTTGAATATCAAGGTTAAATTAATGTTTACATGGCATAGGCCCTGGTTACTTGTGGATCGCCTATCTCCCATAACATCTGCCCAGCTGATTCAATTCTGCAAGTTTGCACATTTCTTCAATTGAACAATACCATCTATTGGGATCCAGAAATACACCTTCTTGTAGAATTGCCTGCCTTCTAGAACAAAATTTGCCCAAAGATCCAGATGACCCCCACTCTATTATTGCTTAGAAGAGTTGTGAAGATCTGGCTCTTCACCCAACCCTTTAAGCAAGGAAGAGTGTGATCTTTACTTCATCATGCTTGCTATCTTTTATCTTTAATTTTTTGTAGTTTGATTTTTTGGGGTGATTTGTTTGATTGTTGTTAGCTGCCCAGAATGGCTCACAAATGGTCAGCATTTGGCATTTTTGTTCAGCTATCGAATCCTTCCCAAGAACCTGGATTAAGCAGATATTTTTTTCTTTCATGGAGTTAAAAGTATTGTCAGAGGATATAAGCTGTTCCAAGTAAAGTTGCCTTTTACAATTAACAGACAGTGATTTTATCAATTTCAATGATGTGAAATGGTGCTCCAGATCTCCAATTTTTTGGCATTTCATCCAAGGTGCCTATCACTATTGGTACTATATTATTATTATTATTATTATTATTATTATTATTATTATTATTATTA
>WNWU01000003.1:3143863-3246363 GCA_012654045.1 Ptyas mucosa
TTTAGTTTAGTTTAGTTTAGTTTAGTTTAGTTTAGTTTAGTTTAGTTACCTAAATTCTAGTTTCTTAGATCCTTCCTCAGTTTGGTTTCAGGACTATAATTTTCTCAACTTACAAATACTTATGAAATAGTGAGGGGAAACTTACCACCAAAAATGTCTTGGGAGTTCCTCGGAGTACAGTGCAGGTAGTCCTCGACCACAATTGTGCCCAAAGATCACAAAAGGGGATCACATGTCCCTGGGACACTGCAACCATCATAAATGAGTCAGTTGCCAGGCATCTCAAATTTTGATCACATGACGATGGGGATGCTACAAAGGTCGTGTGAAAAACGATAAGTTACTTTTTTCAGTGTCATTGTAACTTTGAACAGTTGCAATAGTGGTTGTAAGTTGAGGACTACCTGTAAGATTCACCATCCTATAGCTAACTCACTTTGTATATTACAACACAGGCAGTCCTCAACTTACAACCATTTTTGTTAAATGACTGTTCAAAGTTACAACAGTAAAAAAAAACAACTTATGACTATTTTTCACACATCAATTGCAGAATCCCAAAGGTCACGTGATTAAAATTTGGATGCTTAGCAATTGGCATGTATTTATGACAGTTGCAGTGTCCTGGGATCATGTAATCACTTTTTGCAGCCTTCTGACAAGCAAATTCAATGGGGCAGCCAGATTCACTGAACACCTGTCTTGTTCAACAGTGGAAATTTTGGGCTCAGTTGACGTCATAAGTCAAGGACTATAACTCTAATGTGAATGTTAGGCTCTATTCTTCAAATCAAGCAAATTTGAGAAAGTTCATAGGTGATGTAGGACTATGCCATCATAAAGTATGACCTAGAATTAAGCCAAAGCCAAAATTTCCATCCCGGGTTTCTGACTTGATCCTAAATTTTCCCATAGAAGATGTCTTGTGGCCAGGTCATCACATAAATTTCATACTGTCCTTATAGTTAGTAATATAAGCAGCTATTTTGTTTGGAAACTTTGTATAAAGTAGATACTACTTGCTTTCTCTTCCAGAACGAAGTTCTCAGCAGGAAAAAGGTTGCATAGGCTAAACAATTTATTGGACTTTGATTATACTGTAAGGAAAGGCACGTGACACATAATTCTATTTATCTACTGTATGTAAAAGCTGGATTTATATATTGTGTCATGCTGTAACTTATTTTAACTGAATGTGTTGATGAAGCTACTGTGCACGGTTCACAGACAGTTACTACCGGTAGGTTTATACTATGTACTGTTCAATAAACGCTGTTAGAAACTATGACTACATCAGAGTGACATTGCATGTGTGTCATATTATTGCATAAATCAGGACGTAACTGACACAGGTTACATTATTGTGACATCCATGCAATGGAGTCACTGTATATGTGATGTAACCTCTATCCCATTCATGGTAAAAGCGTTAAAACCAAATTGGGCTGGTTGAGCATGATGTATGAACTGATCACTCAGTTGGATACTGAATCACAACTAAGTTCACTGGTTTTCCCTCTGATAGCAAAGAGAAATCCTATGACAATTGTTTCCAAATCTTGAACAAACAAAAGAACCCTAGATAGCCCGTGTTAGCAAATAACATTATTTTTAAGCTGGTCTCATGACTGGTCACATCCAGTTACAGATCAACTAGATTCCTGCCACCCTCAACTGATGAAAGGCAATCTCTTCCATAGATGGGTAAGCTGCAGCCGAGATTTAAAAGAAGGAAAGGTTACTATGCACAGTTTTGGGCTTATTTACAAAGAACCATTTCAATTAGCATGTTAAGGTGTGTTCTTATGCATGGCATTTTAATAAGATTTGCTCTAAAAGGATCTGCGGTGCATATTTGAAAAGTAAATGTCCAGAAGTAAATTAATTCTTTTCATAAGTAATTCCAAACAAAGGGTGTTTATACATGGCCTAAATAGTGTGAGAGAAGGTTAGATTGCAGATCTAAATCTTACTTAATTAGCAGTAAGCCCCACTGCATTCAGTGCAGTGTTGAAGGTGTGTTGATGCCTGTGTGTATGAAAATACGTCAAGTGTAAAAAGAATAGTGGCACTTACCTGCTGCTTCATTTTCATTTTATTTTGTCACCTGAAGGTTCCAGGTCTCGGATGGAAGCTTCCCTGAAGAACTGGAAAACCAGAGAATATTTTATTCCATGCTGCTGATTAAAGTACACAACATTGCTGCAGAAGGACGTCACCATAGGATTTTGTAAAGCAGTGTACCTTAACGAGCAATGACTTCCTCTTTCTGTTCCATTGTTATTGCTACAATTGCAGTCTTAGGCTCACTTAACTTTGGAGTGAGTGCTGTTGTACACTGTAGATATTATTTTTAAGCAAATGTGCCTAGTTCACAACAGAGGTTTCCCCTTGCCATACCCTGGTGGTTCCACATGACAAAGTATATGGGACTGTAGTTGGTGCTTGTTTCACCTCTGTGGTTTGCTTGTTTGTTTACTGTGGGGGTTTTTTTCATTCATTTTATGCACTTCGAACATTGTAGTTGCTGAGAGGAGCACCACCATGTGGAGGAGAATTTTTGTGGCGGAAATGTTAATTTTGAACATTCACTAGAGTGCAGAGACAGATAAGTTTAATTTATTTCACTGTAAACATCCCTTAAAGTGAAACTGTACAAAATAAAAGCAAATTGTAGGGTTAGTTTTAGTGGCATCTCTTCTTCCATGCCTTTTGTTTTATATTCAATGACATGTAAAAGATTACAAATATGTATCATCATGGGGACTGCAGATTTCGGTACATGGCTGCCATATTCTGGTTCCCTAATATGTTGCTTATAGTAATAATGAACCCATAGCATGTTCCTGAGTGATTCTTTTAATTAAAAATGGAAATGGAAAGCCAACATGCTGCAGAGTAAAATATCAACCATAAAATAACTTGTATCTTTCAGTGATCTGTGGGACCCAGAGGCATACTCAGAAAATCATATAGCCAGTGACTAGAGCCAATCACTATGTTTCTCTTTTGGCAAAGCGGTACTTCATCATGGCTTGAATGACCATCATGATCATAAAACATTTTCTGGCAATGAACTTGAACATGCTCTTAAAATTCCAGGTCTGCTCATTGACTCAAAAGATCGGGGTCCTTTGTTATTTAAATCATGCTTTAAAGGAAGAGTTAGGTAACCTGTTTTGGATTGTAGATGCTCCATTGTGGGTAGTGTGCAAAAACCTGAACTTAAGAAACCAGTTGAGCCAAAGGAAAATGGGCAAAGCCGGAAGGAAAAAGATGGATAAGGGAACAGCAAACAAGGATATAAGTATTTAATAAAGTACTGTACATGAATAAAAGCAATGGCCAACCCAAGGGATCCAGAAGATGAACATGATAATCCATCCATTATACTTGCCAGTCTCGGACAGTATTTTTTCTTCAAACATAAGTTAACTTTAGTTTGTGTTTTGTTTTGCTCAACTCAGTTTGTCCTCAAATGAGGCATTGGAACAGAATGTCAAGTTTAAATAGTTAAGAGTTCAATTGTAACATTCTTCTGAAGTTTAATTTTACTTGAATGCTTTACATAACTACGATAGTAAACACCTATCAGTGTATGTATTTTTCATTTATCTTTTTTCAAACCCAGATTCAGATCTTAATTCTTTTATTTCTTTGGACTATACAATCTAACCTGTATGGGATTAGATCAAAATTAAATGTATATTACCTTTTGCACAGTGTTATGTTCTCTGGGTGACATTTCTTTTTCTCTTATATACTTTTTCTTACATACATGTTTATTCTTGACATCGTAGGAGGAGAGGCAGGTTAGTACCGGTATATGGTAGCCGAAAAGCAGAAGTTTGGTAGCACTTTTTCAGATGTCATTAAAAGGCATCAGTTTTCCTGAATAATTATTTCCACTGTCATTCTTGGTAGCTCTATACGTTCCATCACAATGAAATCCTGAGACTGCTGTAGGATTGTTAAATTAAAGATATTTTCAAGAACCAAAGGACTGGCCTTTTCGGAGCCTGAATGTCTTCCTGATCGTGTATAGTGCAAATGGTCCGAAGATCCACTGCATTAGAAGTATTGAATCACATATTTCTGGGCTATATTGACAACCTAGATTTAAGAGTTGCTGATAGTATTGTTTTCATATTAAAATGCAAGGTTTATGCTCTCCTTACATATGCCTTCTATTACTGTTTTAAGATTTCTGCTATGTAAACTAACTGGAGTAGACTTCACTTCAAAAGTTTGTCAATGGTTTAAATAAACATCAAGGCTACATTTCTCTCTTTAAAAATGTACTGCTTCGTCTAACATTTGCATCTTCCTATCCCTAAAGTATCAACTGCCTGCTCTGATAAGCAAGTATCAGAAAGCCTTCTAACATGCATGCTGCAGAGATTTTGCAAATGTGGCCAAGAATCTATAGGTATTTGAAATTCAAGCTATTTTTAACAGGAATGCTATCCATCTCTTTCTGCCTTTGGGTTTTATTCTGTAACTTGACTGCAGTGTGAGGGCTCAGTCCTATAAGGTTGGAGGTGGTAAACTAAAGTGTATTTCAGATATGCAGAAATCTATCTTCAGAATGAGTTAACTTTAGATTCTGTTACTGGTTCATGTTATAGCTTCAAAGACTATAAAACAAAGCACATCACATTATCAAAGAAGGAAAGAGCCAAAGTCTAACTACAATAGGTTAATTTGTCTCTTGCTTTTCTTTGGATTGCAAGTTAGCTATTGCTGTTTGAAAATAATCAAATATCCAAGGAGAAAGTCTTGGTAATTACTATGACTCAAAAGGAGGAATGAATAAAAATTCAGTACCCAGTGAACTGGTCAAACTTATCACTGTCCTCTTGGAAGAAGAAAAACAGCCAGTTTGCTTCGATTTCCTTATGCTTGTTTAGATACTTGATGCCAAGATGAGCAAGGAACTCGACATAGATTCCATTAAATTCAGTAGCACAACTTCTAATTTATTTAGTATAAGTGGAAGCCCAACTTGTGTTAATGAAATGATTGTATTGTGACTGTTTAAAGCAGGGGTCTCCAACCTTGGCAACTTTAAGATTTGTGGACTTCAACTCCCAGAATTCCTCAGCCAGTTTTGCTTTGCTGGCTGAGGAATTCTGGGAGTTGAAGTTCACAAGTCTTAAAGTTGCCATGGTTGGAGACCCCTGGTTTAGAGAGAATGGGTCATTCACTAGATATTTCTAACACAAGGGTAGTGAGTATGTCACCACAGGATGAATCCAGCACATATCACACAGCATGTGAGCTCATGAAAGATTTCCTATGTGTCATACCTTTCCATAACCCCTTATCTCAGAGTTGGGGAGGATTGTTTTAAAATCGGTTTGCATATTATACCAGAAACTCTGTGGGCTTTGACTTTCAGGTTATTTCTGGCAGGTTATTTTTGAAAGCAGTTCAAAGGCTTCTGGAGAACTTTCTGATCTTCAGAGTCTTCATTATTTCTTTGACGTCGTTAATCTCTAGAGTGGATCTGTTTCTCTAAAGCAGCTCTGTTGCTGTTCTTGAAGTTAAAAAAACTTTGTCGGTTTCTGGAGCAGATCAAATTCCATCTGTGCTTCAGAGAATCCATTGCTACTATTTGGCATTTCAGCTCTCTCTGTTAGCGTTTTGAACATTTTCTCCCTGCTATGTCCAAGCACCTTAGCAAACAAACAGATTTGGATACAACACTTGGGAAGGAAAGGGGACCATGAATGTTACTTAGTTATTATTTCAATATATACTCTGTTTTAGGAGAAGCTTATTTTGCAAGTGGAAACCACTGTGACTTTGGATCTGCCCAGTTGGATGTCTGCCTGCCAGGTACTGTTTTTGTGACCATTTTCCAGTTCAACTTGGGATCTTAAAAGATTTCATCCCTCCAGTCTCATTTATTAAATCCCTGAATCCTATTTAGATCACAAAAAGGCTTTGATGTTCCTTGATTACTGAAATATTTTATCTAAATCTTTTTTGGGGGAAAAGGGGGGGGGGGGGGACAGGCAAGCAGAGAAACATTGTAGAATTTGGCAGAAAGATAGAATGTCTTACCTGGAATTAGGATGGAACTGTGGGGTAAGTAAGAATTACTGTTTGAAAATCAGGCAGGAATAACTTTTGGGGTCCCTGCTTTCTTGTTCTGTATATTTCTTACCAATATGGAAACTTTCTAATGCATTCTCATTCCTGGACAACTAGTGAGTAATTAAAGAGCCAACAGTTTATTTCAGGTTAACAGTTATTGCTATAACTACGTTTAGCAGGAAAATGTAGTTATAGCAATAGCTCTTAGACTTATATACTACTCCTCAATGTTTATAGCACTCTCTCGGGGGTTTACAGAGTCAGCATATTGCTTCCAACAATCAGGTCCTCATTTTATCGATCTTGGAAGGCTGAGTCAATCTTGAGTGGATCAGGATTGAACTCTTGGCTATGGGCAGAGTCAGCCTGCAATACTACATTCTAATCATGCCACCATGGCACAATTATACACAATTGCTTATACACAAGTGATTCCATGGGTGGTAGTATCCGTTCTTACATCCCACTCCACTAAGGTTTTTTCAGGAGGACAGGAATAATAAGACAAACGTTTTAGTAATGGTTAAGAATGAAAATGGTAAATTTAATCTCAAAAGTTTCTTCCAAGGGCAAAGTTTCATCAGGCATGTATTTGTACTTCCTTATTTTTCTTGGCTTTTGGTAAATGTATCTTTTGTATTTGGATCTTAAAAGGAAAGAAGGCTCATTTGTATTCAGCTATCGAGCAAGAAGACACCTGTTAATATAAGAGAAAGGGGGAAGAGTTAAATAAAAAGAATTATGGTTGTATTGAAAGAACGGATATCCCCAGGTAGTGTCTAAAATGGTACAATCAATTTTGCTGTCGTAGCTCTCAGCTCCCTCCTCTCACTAGAATAGATGGGCTTATTTAGTATTGGGATGTGAGCAGGGATGGGCAACTATGCCCCTTTATGACCTGTGGACTTCAACTCCCAGAATTCCTGAGCCACTAAGCTAAGGAATTCTGGGAGCTGAAGTCCACAGGTTGTAAAGGGGCATAGTTGCTATCCCCTAGGTTGTGAGAATTCTGGGAGGGTTATCTAGGTAAGATGATATGCTAAAAGCTTGCACAGCCATACATCAGAGACATGCAACTAATCCTTGGCTGAAGACTACCATGAACAAAGATTATTTGTGCTAGAGGCTGCACTTAAAAAGTGGTTAGGTCAGGATAAAGATATGAGGAGGGCCAAGATAAAAATTATATTTTCTGTAATTAAATTGTTTTGAAATGTAATAGTACTGCCCATATTAAAATATGTTCTCTTGGATTAAAAATTGCTATGTAGTAATGGGATATGGCTGTGATGGTGAACCTATGGTCCCACCGGAAATCGGCAAATGGGCCGTTTCTGGCCTCTGGAAGGCCTTCGGGGGGGAAGGCCATTTTTGCCCTCCCCAGACTCCTAGAAAGGCTCTGGAGCCAGGTGAGAGAGGAAAATGGGCCTACCAGGCCATCGCGAGCCAGGAGGGGGGGTCGCATGCGCAGGTGTGGGGCGCAGAGAATTATGGGTGTGGGTATGTGCACATGTGACCCCCCACCCCCCTCTCCTGGCACATGATGGCAAAAAGGTTAGCCATCACTGGGATATGGGATGCACATCGTTAAGCTTTGCCTCTGCTGAAAATGGTTGTGACCTCATTTATAGCCTTCTTAACAACATTGTCTATATATCTCAAATAGCTTCAGCTGCAGCCAGTACAGCTTAATATCTGAACACTGGTATCCTAGGTGTTATATACGGTTGTGAATCACAGCAGAAGAAATTCCTACATACTGACACACTGACTCTCCTGTGTTGCTCTCTGTACAAGGGTTGTCAACCCATCGCAAGCATCAACCTGCCTATGCAAGCAGTGCCACTGGGCAAAGTTCTCAATTACTTTGGTGTGTCGAGCATTATTTCAAGGGTGTGACATAAAGGGAAGTGCCTTTTCCTGGAAGATGAATAAATGAATGGGTTTTCTTCGCCCAGTTTATCCTAACAAACACTTAATTAAGGAAAAGTATCAACTCATACGGGGATAAGACTTGACCATCATTTTTTTAAAAAATTTGATTTATATGTCGCCCTTCTCCAGAGACTCAGGGCGGCTTACAGTGCGTTAAGCAATAGCCTTCATACTTTTGTATATTTATACAAAGTCAGCTTATTGCCCCCACAATCTGGGTCCTCATTTCACCTACCTTAGAAAGGATGGAAGGCTGAGTCAACCTTGAGCCTGGTGGGATTTGAACTTGCAGTAATTGCAAGCAGCTGATCTTAATAACAGTGAATTAGTCCACTGCGCCACCAGGACTCCATTATTGTCCAGCTGAATCAACCAATGTTGCTAAGTTAAGCACAGATTAATTGAAAACTAAAGATTTAATCAGGCCACATGTACATCGATTCATTAAATTACATGTGGCTAATATGGAGGCAGGCCATTTTTTTTCATGGCCATGGGTTGCAGGTCTAATTTGGGGATAGGTCGATGGTGTAAAATGGGTACAATAATTGTATCTTCTGTGTAAATGGGGCTGTATCAAAAAAGTTAAGGGGACTTTTTAAAACCTTTTTTAGTCCTTATAGTACTAGTTTTCATGTGTTTTCTGTCACTAAATGGTTTAATATTAACCATAATCAAAGGGCCACAGCCCTGCAAAGAGAGAATTTGGGGGAAACTGTAGTCTAGGTGGAACATACTGTATGTCTGGTTTTCATAAATTGTCCATGCTTGAGTAAATGTGTAAATATATCTGCCACATGTAGGGGTGAAGAAGAGAGGAATTTAAGGCTATCTTTTGTTTACTTTAATGTTTTACAGGGTTGACCTAAGTCTCATTAAACTGCCTTTTGGGATGGTCCAGATTTAAACATTTGGATGGTGAGTATCCCCCATTACATTATCAATACTGTAATGGCTGTTAAGTTTCCATTGAGTTTGGTGGACTTTTGTTCCTATGAGATTTTTTTCCCTGATTTCTGTAGACTCTCTTGATGTGGAAAAGTGGATATAAATATTTGTATTAATAATAGAGAAATGGTTATTTCTTCAGTTTTTTTACCACTGCAATCTTGTGACCCTTGGCATTTTACAAAATAAAAAGGTCAACAGCAAAATAAGGCAAGCAAAGTAACATAAGTAAAGATATATAATTATTATTTTAAAATCAGAAGAGTATAAAAATAACAATTAAAAATTTTTATGGTGCTATCCTGACAATTTCAAGAAGCCTTCCAGAAGAGCTCCATTTTGACCAACTTCTAGAAAGTCAAGGTTGCATAGAAAATTATAATTTAGGGAGGAGGACCAATTATAAATGGAGCCAGGGCAAAAGCTGTCAATTTAGTTGTGTACTCATATTATGTTGGCAAATACCCTTCTTTTAACACACACTAGACAAGTAGTCTCTTTCTATTCCCCCTCCCCTCCCCAGTTATATAGGCTGTAAATCTAGTACCGTGATGGCGAACCTATGGCACGGGTGCCACAGGTGGCACGCGGAGCCATATCGGTGGGCACACGAGCTCAGCTCCAGCACGCATGCGTGCACCAGGCAGCTGATTTTCGGGCCCTCGGCCCACCAGAAGTCAGGAAACACACTGTGTCCGGCCTCCGGAGGGCCTCTGGGGGGATGGGGAAGACCGTTTTTGTCCTCCCCAGGCTCCTAGGAAAGCTCTGGAGCCTGGGGAGAGCAAAAAACGGGCCTACCGGGCCCGCCATGCCAAAAGCAGGGGGAGCACCGGGGGGGGAAGGACGCATAGAGTTATGGATGTGGGCACGTGTGCGTGTGACCCCACTGTGCTCCCCCCACTTTTGGCACGCGATGGCAAAAAGGTTAGCCATCACTGATCTAGTATATCTCTTTGCTGCCCATTTAATTATTGTTAGGATTTTGGTAGCCCAAATATGGTAGCCCTTCCTTCTCATTCAAGGACACCTGCAAACACTGAGAGCAAGTTTGGCCTAGTGGTTAAGGCACCAAGCTAGAAAGTGGGACCCTATGAGTTCTAGTCCTTCCTTAGCCATGAAAGCTGGCTGGGTGACCTTGGGCCAGTCACTCTCTGTCAGCCCAACCCACCTCACAGGGTTGTTGCTGTGGGGAAAATAGGAGGAGGAATGTGTGTTGAATATGTTCTCCACCTTGAGTTATTTCTAAAAATAAAGGTGGGATGTAAACAAACACATGCAGATATTTTTGCAGATACCCTGATTTAGGCATACTTGTGATTTACACAGAAGGGAGCACCTGAAGCTGACAGAGTTTTTTTTTAAATTGAAGTTACTGTAAGGAAGCACATATACATCACAAAGATCTCAGGTAATGCCTAGCTATACTTTGTGAACAGCTGAGTAGTTTGGGCAGGCAGGAAGTGTTAAATGTCATCTTTCTTCTCTCCTGCTGCCCTGATTCTGCTGAAACTAATGTATTTCCTTTTTTAAAAAAAAATTATTAAACAAAAACATAAGACAAAAATACTTACAAACATATATACATAAAAACAATACAAACAAAAAAGAGAAACAAACTAACATTGTTTTAGCCTATCGGCTAACTTCTAGAAAACTATTGCATCGGTGGTTATTTTCTGTTTCACCTCTATTTCTCTATTGAAAATCTATTTTATGTACTTACTTGTTTTTACTTTTTACAAGTCCAAGACTTGACTTTGTACTCTATTTTTAAATTTTTCTCTATGTGAGAGTATCTATTACTTCTATATATCCTTCTATTAATCATTCTAACTATTTATATATACAGTCATGTGGTCTTCCTCCTATGTGGTTGTCGAAATTTCTTGGTTGGATTTTGCATAAGTATTATTCTATCAATCCTATCTTTCCCTCTAGCCAGGAGTACCATCTTTGCCAGACTGCATAATAATCAGTGTCCTCTAATGTAATGTACTTCCACTGCTGAGCAGAAAAGAGAGGGCTTGGTCGTTCTCGAGACGTTCTCGAGACCTGAAATGATGGCCCACAACAGGGGCAGTTTAGTGACGCTCCTTTTTCCCCAACTTCATTGTCTCCCTAGCTGTGTTCCAGTCTCAGTGTTGTAAGGAGTATGAGGGAGTGAGGCAGAGTGAACAGCACATGAGCTGGCATTAGAAGTTCAGGACTGGTGGGAGTGTCTTTCAAAATTACTGAACAATGAACACATAACTGAGTCATCACTAGCCTGACAGGTTTCCCAAACCAAATAGGAGAAAATTGAAGAATACAGTACAACGGTTTCCTGAATGTCCCGCCTTAAACTATTATTGAAAGGAGCAACTGATTAATCAAACTCAGGATTATCTACTCACCGAGTAGGATTCTAGTGTCTTGGAATCAGATCTTTAAAATGTCCTGGCAAAGATCGTTGTTGCGTTGTACTGCCTGAGATCCTTTAACTGGGAAACCTGAAAAGCCTGTGTTCTGGTATTGAATTAGCCACTCTCTAAAGCAGGGGTATCAAACTCGATTTCAATGAGGGCTGCATCAGGGTTGTGTTTGACATGGGGGGCTGGGGCGGGTTTGTGTGCCAGGGTGGGCTGGGCCAGCTTGACGTCACTCATGTCAAGGGCGCCTGTGGTGGTCCAAGTGCCTCTGCCTGCGAAAACGGACTCCCAATCTCCGTTTTCAGCTGGGACAGCCTCCTGCAACCCTCTGCCAGCGAAAATGGAGCTTGAGAGGGCTGCATGCATGACTGGGAGCCAATTTTTGCTGGCAGAGGCACCGCAGGCTGGTCCTTCGCTGTTTCCAGGGTGGCCCCACCGGTCAGATTTAAGCATCCTGCGGGCCGGATCCAGCTTTGAGGCCTGTGGGCCTTGAGTTTGACACCCCTGCTCTAAAGGCTATTCCTGCTTTTTTATCAAAATATGGACTGGCACATGATCCCTCCAGTACTCATAGATAACATCTGTGCAACCTGAATTTTATGGCTCCAAGGGTATGGTATTTGTGAAACTTAAATTAAATGGCTTTAACTTTGAACTAAATGAATGGTTGAGAGTCAGGGACTATCTGTATTATCATAACTCCAGACATCTTTGATAGGATACTTTACCTATGATCAAAGGAGATGTCCTATTGCCAACACAATATTTCTTATACCATTGCAACTACTTGGGTGGTTTTTATCCTAATGAAAGCATGGGAATATCCATTTGGATTGGGGTGCTCACCCCTTCACCCTGATTATAAATCAGATTGGGTGTCGTGTACCTTCATTTTGCATTGGAAAATAAAGTAGACTTTTCCCCTGTGTAAAGTGCAGATGTGGCTCCTTATCCTAATAAGGAGCACTGAAAACAAAGGAGTTCTGATTGGATCCACCGGGAGGAAGACATAGCTGCACACTATTTAATGAAAATAATTATTACTTTCCTGCTGGGCTGATAATAACATCAGGATTTTAATTTTTTTTAAAAAAATCCCTATACTTCTCTCTGCATTATACTGCCTTAATTTGCACAAGAGTCTTTGCAAATTTGTTTGGCAGATGTAAGGTACTTGGGACCTCTGAGAAATCAAATCCAGAGCTTGCTATTTTTCATTTACCCAAATAGTTTGGAATAGATTGTCAGGGGACTGGGCAGAAGCAAATTAAAAGCATAAATTCTGACACATGCTGCCTGCAGTAGTAGTAGATGATATCTACGGAACCAAAAAACTTAAGGAAAAAAGAAAAGAAATTGATAATGCTCCTGACTGCTGCTTCTTTTCGTTTTCTTAATTTGGAAAAGTAGATCCCAAGACTGGATCTGAAGTAATCAATGGCGGTGAGTATAAAAAGACCAACAGGAGAAACTGCTTGACTTTGGATTTTCAGTTCTTGATTTTGGGCTACCAACATTGGAACATCCATGAATGTCATGGCTCCTGATCCATCATTAAACTAATTAGCACTGTCTCAATCAATCCAAGTGTGTGATAAGTGTAAGACAGCCTTTCTAGATCTGACTGCAGCTCCCAAAATTCTCAGTAGTTTGGCACTCGCCACACTCGCCAAGCTGCCAGGAATAGTGAGAGCTGCAGTATAAACATATCTGATTCCCAGATTGGGGAAGCTGGATCCTATGGAATCTTTTCATGTATTCCCACATTCCTACCAGGTTTCTGCATTATTATTATTATTAAGTTGGGGCCGTTCTGCAGGGAAGCAACAACCACTATTCTTTAATGTAAGAATAGGAACTGGATGTTTTCCTGGAATTCACTCCCAAAAAAGCTTCCCTGCATTCCAGATCCCTTGGAAAGAAGAGAAGAATCTCAAATGCTATTAATAATGTTGGCAGTCCTGAGGGTTTTCAACGCGCAAGTTTCCTTGAGGTGTGCGTGTGGAAATTAAAATCTATCACTGCCGTCTAGAAGGGAAGCTCGCATCCACAGGGTTAATGGCGTGAATGTTAGTTTCATCTCATTCCAGTGCTTGTTAGAACACTGTGCTGAATAGGCATGGGAGGTTGGTTGATTTTATTAATTACATTTTTCTTGTACATTTCCCAGCAGTGATGTTGATGGCAAGCTGCCCAAGTTGTTCAAAAGCACATCAATTCCCCCCCCCCCCAAAAAAGGCAGGCCTTCCTGTTGCAACTTGCTCATCTTCCGTGCAAAAGAAAAAGAGAGAGATTGCATTGTGACTTAAGTCATCTCATTTCTTCTCTTTCACTCGAACCTCATGGCTAGATCAGAACTTCTGTTATTTTTACTCAGGATTGCTCAGCTTAAAAAAAAGGGGGGGGGAGAGCTGAACCAACATTTGAAATGAATCTGCTCTTGGGATGTTTTGACCAAGTGGCATCCTGTAGCTCGAAATATTTGTGAAACAGATTCCGTGGGGTGTATATTTACATCGTTTTTGAGTTTTGATCATTGTATTCATAAATACCAGGGCTTTCCTCATGAATTTGACAACTAAAATGGAAAGCTGTGGGTGTTTTATGAGTTTTGAAGGATTTAAAATCACTGCTCTGACTTGATAGAATGTACATCGTTCCCCCAAATTTTGTCTGCACTGTTGAGGTTGTTTTAAACACAAGATTCTCGTCTCTAGAATGTCCATTTTGTTCTGGGAGATTGATGAAGCAGATTAAGCAAGAGCTCAGAATCATCCAGGACAAGAATGTCATCAGTCACAGTTGTTGACTTCTAACCTAACACATCCCTTTGGAATAACCTTTGCTCTTATATGAAGCCTAGGAACTTCAGAACCTTTAAATGCCTCACTGTTAGCTGAATCAATACTCTAACCAAAGTCTATCCTCATTTAGACAATCTAGAATCCTAATGGGGATAAAGAGCCATTAAGGGTTATTTTACACATAATGCCTCTTTTGTAACTGCTGCAGGATCAGCTAGTTTACAATTCAGCATCAATGCAAGAGACACTTTTTTCCCAAGGATAACATTTGTTTTAAAGACTCTTGAAAACACATTCTATTTATATTTGGTTATCCCTTGCATATAGGCAATTGCTGTACTTTGCTTTTGCTGCATCTCTGTACGTTATTTTACTACAAGGCTTTGGAGAAAACTGCTTTGCTCTTAAAGCTGCATTAGCACATGCAAAGGTTAATGAGATGTGAAAAAGCTTTGCTGTATTTTGGTTACAAAAGTCCAAATGACCACTAGATGTCAGAAAACATTAGCTCTTTGCTACCATCTAATGGCAGTCCAGATACAAGAGCTTTCTCTAACTTCTACTTTCCAATTGCATATATTCCCCCCTTTTTTATGACCCAGTAATCCCTTAATTTGGGGTAAAGTCGGGGTGACTGGATGGAGCTGAGCATTTACTGGCCAGATGCCCTTCCTGATGCCACACAGAGTTTGCAAACTTTCCAATTGCACGATGGCAGTGGAACTGAGACTTAGAGTATTCTGACCCATTTTTTATAATCTCTCTACTCTGACGATAAATATCTACCTGCTTCTCTTTCTATCTCAATTTGCTGTGACTGCTCTGTTCTGCCTCTTTTGGTGCCTAAATCCATTCTTAACACTCTACCTTTGCTTAGAGTTATTTATATATCTTTATACATTTATTCAGCCACAGTAACTTCTTCACTATTGCCACAATTTGTCACTCATGCCTAGTACTATGTCTAGATTAATACCTAGCTATCCAAATTTAACTGGATGAATCTAGCCAACCTTACAATAATTGAAATTTGGATAATATTGTACATCTTGTAATAATAGTGATGTACATCCTGATCTTTGGTCAATGGTTAATATTCCCCTAATTATGTAAAGTGCAGCTACATCTAATACACTTCAGCTCTGCTTCCAGATAAAAATTTCAGGTATATTAAGAGTGAGTATGCAAATCATGAAAGCAATAATCTACTCTTTACTGTGGGCAATAAGCAATGCATGATTCCCACATGTTCCTCAGCCTTCTGTTGGATGGTTTTGTCTATTCCCTGGCACCTCCCATGCTTTCTTTTATCACCCAACACACAAAGTTGGAGGCCCAGCCATGGAAGATGAAGGCTACAGCATCTTCTAAAAGTTCAGCTACTGCAACTGTTACCATTCTTTATGTTCTTTAGAAAGAAGGTCTCAGAGCCAACTTTGTGGTGCGCACCTGTTTCCTCCCCACTTTTCTCTTGCATAGTGGTACTAGTGGGGGGGATCTATCCCTAAAGATCTGCATGGTCTACCCAGTTGCAAATGGGAGAAGATGGAGAATGTGAAGACAAATGTAAATGGGTAGGCTGTCAGAGGATGGCATACAGTATATGGGTGATTAGTGTTGGACTGAAAAAAAAATCTTTGTTACCTAGAATTACCAGTTGCCTCTTGAAAAACCACCTTTGGGATAACCATGACCTGGATGACTGAGAATCTCTATAGACATTCATCCTGGAAGCTTTCCACTGTGGAGGCTAAGGTGGAGCTCTTGGTTCAAGGTTCACCTTTTGCTGTTTTTAAGTTACAAGTTAAGTTAAAGCCAGAGGCAAGTGTGGGAAGGGGAGTTTTCCACAGCAAAGAACTCTCTTAAGCAAAGATACTGAGGAGTTTTGGGATTGTTGCTGGAAGCTGCGACCAAATTGCCTGTGGTGAGAGGGGTTACTGACAGGGTGGGTTCCCACATCAAGTATACAGGTATTTTTCCCACAGGTGATAATCGTTGAGAAGAAATGATGAGATGGGAATCTTAAGAAACTCACAGAGACTGGGATAATTTGCATCAGTGGCATTCAGCCTTTGCTGGATTAGCGGGTTTTTTTGAGGGGGGAGGAGAATTATTCCCAATGGAACAAAAATGACACAAACCTACTTCAGAGGGAATCATTTGCAACCTGGAATTTATTTCTTAAAACAGTGTCCTTCATTGCAGTTTTTAGCTGATGATTCTAAATCCTGTCCATTGGTGGTCAGGTAAACTTTTTGTATTTTCAGTATGTAGAAATTTTCTCTTAATGTTTAATCAGCTTTTCTTTTTTAAAAAAGAACATCTTGTAAATGCAGTACAGATAGCATCCTTTGTAAATTAATAGAGTTTGCTAAGTGTTCCAGAGTGCCTGCAGCAGAACCAAAGGAATAAAATAAAACATTTTCAAATACTGGTAGTCCTCAACGTATGGCCACAATTGAGCCCCAAATTTCTGTTGCTAAGTGAGACAGTTAAGTGAATTTTGCCCCATTTTACAACATTTCATGCCACAGTTATTAAGTGAATCACTGCATTTTTGTTAAATTAGTAACAAGGTTGTTAAGTGACTCTGGCTTTCCCATTGACTTTGCTTGTCAGTAGGTTGCAAAAGGGGATCCCATCAGGGGTGAAATGCTCCCGGTTCAGACTGGATCACCCGATCCAATAGCGATGGCGGCGGGTGGTTCAGAGAACCCGTAGCAAAAATCCCTGCACACACCCCCCCCCACCATGCCCAGCTGAGCTGCACGATCATCAGAGGCTTTTTTTTTACGCTTAAAAGCATTTTTTCTACAACCTCTTCTGACAAAAAAATGCTTTTAAAAGTTAAAAAAAGGCCTCTGATGATCGTGCGGCTTAGCTGGGATCGTCAGAGGCTTTTCAAAGCATTTTTTTCTGCAACTTCTTGGCCGAAGAGGTGGTAAAAAAAATGCTTTCAAAAGTCTCTGACGATCCTAGCTGAGTTTCCTGATCAATAGAGGCTTTTCAAAGCATTAGAAAAAATGCTTTGAAAAGTTAAAAAAAAAAAGTTGGCCATGCCCACCCAGTCACATTACTCCCCCCACCAAGCCATGTCCACAGAACCGGTAGTATCAAATTTTACATTTCACCCCTGGATCACATGACCTCAGGACACTGCAACCGTTATAAATTTGAACCAGTTGCAAAGCATCTGAATTTTGATCATGTGATTGTGGGGATGCTGCAACAGTCATAAGTGTGAAAATGGTCATAAGTCATTTTCAGGGCCCTTGCAACTTTGAATGGTCACTAAACAAATGGTTGCAAGTCGAGTACTATCTGTAGGCTGAAAAATGTATCTGTGGTAAGGTATTTAACAATGGAAGACTAAGAGTAGCTTGGAGTGGTACTTAAAAACAATTGAGCTGTCAAGCCATGTAAACACTCCCCCAAACTATAATAGTTTAATTACATATCAGTGCTCCAGTTAAAGAAAAAGAGGTGGAGGGGGAAATTAAAATGGACAGTTTTAACAATTCCCCAGTTTCAACCAAACCATGATACACTATGGGGTTTTTAAATAGCTAAGCAGGTTCTCAGAAAACATAGGAACTTGCTTCCTCCCCCCCCCTACAAGCAATATGAGCAGAGTCATTGTTTTTGCTCTTGATTTTTCTAAAAGCTGCTCTAAAAATCGAGAAGCCGATCTAATAGGGGGAAAGGGCAATACACACCCCATGAAGGAGGACCTATGAAGCTTTTTAAAATCCATAGAGAAGAGAGGGTGAACATTCACCCTAAAGCCACCACATCAAAACGTCCCATCTCTCCGAAGCATCATGTGCAATAATTTAAGAGAGAATTCACATGTTGCAGTGCACCTCTGCCTCTGCAGGGCTGCAGCTGTTGTTTTCAGATGGAATTGTTCCTACACTCACTTGGAAATAATTTGCGCTGGGATTTTTTTGCAGGGGGTGGGCGGGTGGGGAGGGAGGGAGTAAATACTACCCAGCATCTGGTGGTTAGTCATGACTGACTTTACTGAAGCGTGAAGCTATTTCTACAGCAAACTGGAATTTGCAGATTAGACAGTGTGAGACTTCAGCACAGTCAAGACTCAGGAGCGGCTTGTATTTGCCACAAAAAGTAATTGTCCTCTTTGGAGTCCATGCTCTGATGGTCTAGCTTTACCATCCAGTTCAATTTTTATTGGCTAATTTATCCTCTTGACTGGATCGCTGTCTTTTTGGGGAGCGGGGACGGAGGTTATGTGCTTCACAGGTTAACATAACACATCGGTCTCCTGTGTTGCTGGTAACTTTGTGAAGTAACTTTCTCTCCCTTCGTCCTACCCCAACTACCTACTGTTTTTTTTTAATTGTCAGTGTTCCACCATCACCAAATGATATGGTTTTGGCCCAAGAAACCCAGTGGTATGGGAAACCTAATGGTATGAGAAATGGCTGTATTTTAAGGCTCTAGGAAGCTTTTTGTTTGGCTCTGGGAAATTAACGTGGTTCACCAGTTTTGCTGGATTATCACTACAGTCGTTTGTGCAACTCTGTGAATGTATCATGAATCACGATTAACAGAGATTAATTTGTGGAAAGACTTCACCACCGAGATTAAAGCCAGGCACCACTTAGATGAACAATTCCAAACGGAAAGCATCACAGCATTTCATCAGCCATCTACTCTATGCTATGCACATTTCTGGTTTCATAAAAAAGAAGAGAAATGCTGAATCCCCCAATATGCATCAGAGGTGCACTTCTGTTTCTCTTAGGCAGTTATAAAGTGATTTGTAGCATAAATGACTTAAAAGGATTAAAATTCTTATAAACAAACAAACAAACAAACCAAATTGTGAAATGTTAAAAAAACATCCCTTGCCAAATCTCCATTCCTTCAGTTTATTTTATTTTGGGCTGACCGGTTACAATTAGCTAAGGAGCTCTGGGCAAGCATGACATCCTCGTCTGGGCCTTCACTCATCAAGTCCCTTTCTCAGCTCTGCTTTAGTTCTGTTTTACCCAGGGTAACATGATAGTGGGCAGCTGCTTTTCTGAATCATTCACACTGACAACCTTCTTTTACTTTTTCAGCAGAACATTCCAAACCCAAAGCCAGCCCTTTGTCCAGATTCCCCCAAAACCAAGCACATATTTCCAAATAAAGTACACTAACCCTTCTATTCTAAACTGCGTATGTGCTGTTACATCAGCCATGGACCATATGTAGTTGATGTACAGAATATCTTATCTCCAGCCTGGGATATCTACTTTTCCACCTCCCTGCTGCCTATCTTTTTTCCTCCAGAGCTCCAACCCATTTTCCCAGGAAAAAACTAATAAACAAGTCAGCAAAACCTCCTAAAAAGCATGCTCTGAGCAGTTGGAGAAGTTGCTGTTAACCTGCTGCACAGATAGATGCTTCTAGATGGGGCTCAGCAACCCAACCATGTTTTTGCTGAGCTTATCAAGTGAAGCAGAAAACAGCATGAATTTAAATGTGCAGAATGAATAGGGACAAGATTGATTGATTTGAGAGAATGAAAAAGAAAACAGCCAATCCTGGAAGTGGACTGCCAACAATAATCTGTTCCCAATAAACTCTAATCGATTTTAATAGAGAAACAATGAGAAACCTTGCTTAATTATAAGCAGGATGAGAATCATCCAACACAACCATTAAAAGCCGTATTCTTTCATAAGAGACTGAACACATACTAGGGAGAACATAATTGGAATCATCACGTTTTTTCTGTCCTGTTTTAACCTGCCATAATCCTCCTAGAATATAAAGGTGTTGTATAATAGGGCCAAGACCACAAATCCGTCACAATACAACAAAAACAGCATCAACATAAAAACTAGCTACAAGCCTCAAAGTGATCTTGAACTCATTATCTCTTAGCTTTACTTACCACACAGGCCGTTGTAAGAACGTGCCCATGGGTTTGGCCCTGACCTTGGAGGGAGGAGGCAAAGATACAGATATAATAAAAAATGTTCCACAGCTTTGTATCACTCTGTCCCTAAGCCAAGAAAAAGCACCACCTGTTATATTTCAGGGTGAGAAACTGCTATCGAAGGCTAAGAGAACACAAACTATTACTTGGACAAAGAGTAGTAAAATGCATACAGTATTTTCCACTACTTAGGACTGTAGCATACATTTAAAATTCTGTTCGTGAAACCATTAAATTGTGTTTGGCATATGCCAAGAGGTCTTCTGGAAATTTATTTACAGGCAGGCTACACGTATGTCATTTTCACATTTTTATACACAGACACTCTTCATGACAAAATGTGTGCACATTTCTTGGCTGATAACTATTCCTTTAACATTGTACTGATTGAGGAGCACTATATCTCCTGGTTGAGATGTGAAATCTCTGACCTTGTACTTTAAAAAAAGAATAGTACCAAGGTTTTAAAATGTGACTTTTCAAAAACAATAATATGATGTAAAAGTCTAAAAATCAATAACAAAGAAAATGTTAATTAATTAATTAATTAATTAATTAATTTTATTTATATACCGCCCTTCTCCTGCTGGACTCAGGGCGGTGCACAGCCAGAAATAAAAAACAGTCAATACAAAATTTTAAATTTAAAAGAATTATAAATTTTGGGCAAAAGTTAAAAAACCTCATAACTAAAACCCAATTGGACAATTTAAAAAGCTAAAATCTTTAAAAAATGGGGGGGGGGTGTTTATGCCAGCCCTGCTTATTGAAAGAGAAAAGTTTTTAGGGCACGGCGAAAAACCCGGAGGTCTGATATCCTGCGTATCTCCGGGGGCAGGTTGTTCCAGAGGACAGGTGGTGCCACAGAGAAGGCCCTCCCCCTGAGGGTCGCCAGCCGACATTGCCTGGCCGACGGCACCCTGAGGAGTCCCTCTCTGTGGGATCATACTGGCCGGTGGGAGGCTATTGGCGGCAGAAGGCGGTCCCGCAAATACCCAGATCCGATGCCATGGAACGCTTTAAAGGTGGTGACCAACACCTTAATGATGCCTAGGGTTTGGTTTTTGACTAAGATAATTCAGGGAGCATTAAGTTAGTATGTAGGGAAGTTTGTAAGGCATAGTACAGTGGTGGGTTGCTCCCGGTTCTGTCCGGTGCTTGAGAACTGGTAGTAAAAGTGGCGGGATGCTCTGCCCACCCGCCTGGACGTCATAATTGACGATCTGCGCGCGCTCCCATTGCGAACCAGTAGTAAAGGTAAGTAGAACCCACTCCTGGCATAGTACATAGAGGTTTGGTAGAAACAGTTCAAAATTTATTTTGGAATGAAGGGGGAATAAAAACTTCTGTTCATATTTAGGACACTCAGCTCTGTTTTGTAATTTTGCCCAAAGAAGATACCAGAATATTGGTGGTACCCTACGTATAAGGTTATTTCTACCTCATTCTGATTGCATTTACTCTTGCCACTGTCTCTCCCAGGATCACTCCACATGAACAATAATTTTCACTACAAATTGCAGGTGTGCATGTACAGAGGCTAATAAATGCATCTTTTTTCCTTGATCGTAACAGTTTATTATCACATTTGTATCTCATGTCTTCGGTAGACAAAAACTAACAACCCTCCAAACCATCGACAACTGGTGAAAAGAAACACAAGAGAGAAATTGAAAACTGAAGAAAGAAATCCCTAATTTATGGTTCACATCTGTGATTTTTCAGATGTTGCTGAATTATGATTCACAATATTCCCAATCATCTTGACCAAGGACCATCAAGCCAGTTAAATCTAAGGCAAATTATTCTTACCTTATAAGGAAATTTGGTTCTCTTGTGATATAAACACTACCATTTGCACACAGGAAGATGAAAACAACCTGGAAGATATATTCAATATTTGTGAATAAAGTTATTAAAAATCAAGAACAGAACAAAGAAGGTTGGGAACCAAAGCCCTCACACAAAGGACTGGCCCTCCTGTCATGTTAGAGAGGACCAGTTGAGGACTAATGGAAAAATCAGAAATCCTGGGAGAAGGAAAATGTGAGGATATATCCAACAGATGGAACAGGAGCATATAATATTCCAGTGTTTTATAGGTCCCATTTGCAAAGTTAATAAAATTAACTTATCTTCTAGAATTGTTGTATGCTTTTTTTTGACAGAATGATTGTGGAATGCATTTAATGTGTTTAATCCAACTATCCAAGGAAATCTGAATCCAGTGCAATTCCATCAGTAAAAGGAATAGTAGCTACTGAACAAACTCCTCCTTCCCCATCCCTATTTCCTGCATGCCCAGACAGCTGTTCCAGAAAGTTGGTGGCAGAAGGAATAGAGACAACAGGGAGATAAAATGCAAAGTGAATACAATAAAAATCTTGTCATGTGTCCAGAGAATTGGGAGAAGGTCCTATTTAAAGAACTGAGTTCCTAGGAATTATTATATGCTATCCAGTGGCATATTGAAAATCCTGAACATAAAGTCATCAGTTGCCATGTTTAATCAGGAATAATAGAGAAAATATTGAGGAATATTGCCATAACACGTTGCAGTTTGATCTCCTACCTATATAGTATAATGCTGTTTTTCACTGCTGTACTCAAATTTCATTTTGAAATGAATAAAGGTGGGCCAGGTTTTCATGCCAGAGATCACCCTCTCTTTATAATAATTTAAACAACTGTATTAAATTAAGCCAGCTTGGTGCAGTGATTGAGGCACCAGGCTAGAAACTGGGAGACCATGAGTTCTAATCTTGCCTTAGATACAAAGCCAGCTGGGTGACCATGGGCCAGTCACACTCTCTCACTGCTTCTCTTCCTAGGAAGAAGGCAAACAACTTCTGAAAAATCTTGCTGAGAAAACTGCAGGTACTACAGTAGTCCAGGCAGTCACCAGGAGTCAATGTTGACTTGAAGATATCCCCCCCCAAAAAACCTCACAAAATATACTCTGTATTTTGATAATTTGGACAGCATTTTCCCAAGGTTTTAGTTATATTCTAACACACTGACCAATGGGCACTTAACAGCAGTTGGCTTTTAGTTGAATGCCTCCTAGGAACCCTTTTAGCCCAGCAAGGAAAGTAGTTGTAGTAGTAGTACCATGTTTTCCCAAAAATAAGACCCTGTCTTATATTTTTTTTGAACCCTGAAATAAGCGCTTGGCCTTATTGCCATGCGCTTAAAACAGTGGTGGGTGGCTCCTGGTTCGCAAGAACTGGTAGTAAAAATTTGTAGTAGTTCAGAGAACCAGTAATAATATTGGCTGGCCACGCCCCCGAACCAGTCCCTGGCCCGGTCGCCACTCGCTTACCCCGCCCACCTTATCAGAGGCTTTTTTTTTAAAAAAAAACTTTTAAAAGCATTTTTTCTACAACCTCTTCAGCTGAAAAAATGCTTTTAAAAGTAAAAAAAAAGTCTCTGATGATCGCGCGGCTCAGCTGGGATCGTCAGAGGCTTTTAAAGGCATTTTTTCTACAACCTCTTCAGCCGAAGAGGTTGTAGGGGAAAAAATGCCTTTAAAAGCCTCTGACGATTCCAGCTGGGTTGCCTGATCGCCAGAGGCTTCTAAAAGCATTTTTTTCTGCAACCTCTTAAGGTTGTAGAAAAAATGCTTTTGAAAGTTTAAAAAAAAAAGTTGGCTACGCCCACCCAGTCACATTACCACCCACCAAGCTGCGCCCACAAAATAAGTGACGCCCACAGAACCGGTAGTAAAAAATTGTAGAACTCACCCCTGGCTCAAAAGCCCGATTGGGCTTATTATCAGAGGATGTCTTATTTGGGGGAAACAGGGTAGTAGTAGTAGTAGTAGTAGCAGCAGCACCAGCAGCAGCAGCACCAGCAGCTTTTTCAAGTGTAGACTGGTTGGCTGAACTGTTGCTATACTTGAATTTGATTATATGATCCTTTGTTTTTAAAGTGGCTGGCTCATGTTTGGGCCACTAAAAATAAATGAATGCAGTCCATACACTTTATGTACTTATGAGCTAAGAAAAAATGTTTCAGCTAGGGGAGAGGTTTACCCATTGCAAAAGACAGCATTTCTGTGCCATTAAGATAATTTTGACAAGAAAACTGTCAAAAGAAGAAAAATATTACCCAAATGGCACATACAGTACCAATCTGCATAACGTGTCCATGTGCTAGTTTATATGTTATATTTTTTCAGAACTGAAATAATGATTTAAACGGAAATGCAATACTTGCCACCATAATGGAGAAGATTGAGACCAGAATGGCAACATCATTCTATCAACATCATTTCTTTCTAAAATAAATTTCTTTTCTGGCAGTCAAGGGGATTGCAGTATATGCAATAAAAATACGATGAACAGATTTAGATTTAGAAGGTTTAGATTTTTCCTGGGTTAGGTAGAGTGAGGTAAAAATACATTCGCTTATTGAAGTAAACTAAACATCTTAGGTTTAGCTCACACCTTTTAAAATTTTCCTCTTTCTTTTGAAAATGCTACCAGAAAATTGCACCACTAAATTTCAGCATTATCTGGGTGGCTCTCTGTTTTGAAGTGGTCATGCTGGCAGAAGTGTCTACAAGGATCAAAAATGTCAAAATGGAAGCTGCGGCTGCCCAATAAAAGCCCTGCTCTTTTGTTAGATTAACTCCTTAAGTCTATTTGGCAAGGCAGACCCTGATGCCCTTCTTAGTTAGCTTTTATTGAGATAAATTTATTCATACAAGAACCAATATGCTTGTGGGCTTTCTTTTAACCAAGCATCTGAAAGAAGAACTTGAAGAAATGGTACTAACTCAAACTTGTTACATGTTAATCATTTGAGAAATAAATCTCTAGAAATGTCAAAGGCATTAGAACAAAAGTAAATAAGCTACCGGTACCTACTCCTTCATCGTTTGAGGAAAGTATTTTATAAGGTGAAAGTAAACTCTCCAAGGAAAAGCTCAAATGTAAGATAACCACGTAATCTTGGGAGCAGCTCAAATGTTAGTTTATCACTGCTTTCTTCTGGGATACTTTCCAAATTCTTCATCTAGCATTCCTACTCGGTCCTTATTCATAAGTTAGCTAAATCTGCCCCTACTTAGTTTTGGAATCCAGCCAAAGTCAGCCTGGTACTACTTCCTACCATGTGAGGTCTGTATGGAAGATCGGAGGATTCTTAATCCATCAGTTCTTTTATTTCTTCTCTTTTTCTCTCCACTGAATGGAAATTGCAAACGTAGTCTTCTCGTCTGCTTATTTTTCCAAGATTGGAGAAGTGAGAAATTCTACACTAGAAAGGTAGAGAAGGAAAAGAAGGGATGTCTTGAACTTCCACTTATTTTAATTGGTTCCCTTAAAATAGATATAAATACATTTAGCTCCAGTACCATGTCACTGAAGAGGGAAAATTAAAACTAGCTGTCTCAACTGATCTTTGCATTCAAATACTGTTGGGCTTCTTGATTTATTCACTGCTGATCCTCTCATCTTGCAGCTTTTTTCAATTCCTAGGTTCCTGGTCCTTATCTGGGATACTTTAATCTGGATAAGTTAATGTCCACTCTGAATATCTTGCCTGATTATCTGCTTCCGCCCTTGAGTTTCTGGACTTCCCTTTTTGCTGTTGGTGGCCATCCTGTTTGCTTCCACCACTCCAGCCCAGACGATTAACAGCTTAATGCCATCATCTTCAAAGGCCATGATGTTTTTAGTTCTTGAATTAAATCTAATACTGAGGCTTCAATCTATTCTTCTGGGCTATCAAGAGAGGCCATGCTGTTCTTTCTTACGACAGATGTTAATTTTCTTTGCAATGCTGAAAAGATTACCTGCTACTGTGAAAGGACATTGCACTTATTTTGCATAAATGTAAGCTATGTACTGCCAGACGCTAATTTAGCTTTTAGTATCCCCCTTCATAGATCCATATGCATATAACTTATAGAAGTCTATAAATTTCTATAGAATTTCTATAGAATTTCTGAAAGCTGGTGTTGGGAAAATGCAGCTCTTTTCTCCATGTATTGAATGTGATTACACAAATGTTGCAGAGATGTACTGCATTTAGTAGTAGTTTAGCAATGCCTAGTACAACACTCTGCTTCGGTGATGCCCTTTAGTAATTGTAATTAGAAGCAATCCCTATTTTCAGTCCTATAGTTCTTCAAATAAAATATAGCTGTGCTTTCAAGGTCTGACATATGGACCCTCTTTAATAAAAACTAAAAGTGGTGAATAATGCTACCCTTGTACCCAGCACATCCCTCTCAGCAGCAAGTTTCACATTCCATCAATTGAAGACCTATTACAATGACAAGGTCAGCAGGCTCCATTGGTTCATTGCACACAGCACAGAGTGGGGAAGTTGGAGACAGTGGTTTGAGCCCTCACCAGGGGGAATAGAGGAGAGATGCCTCAGTTAACCCCCAGGGGAAGGGCTGCAGTTTGAGAGTAGGACAGATGCTTTGCATAGTTACTTCAAAAGATCACCTATTGGCAATGCAAATAATAGGCACAAGGAATCAATCTGCATTAGAAAACCAAAAATATTCCAGGATTGAGGGCTGTGCTGGCTTTTGAGTCATTTTTTTTAGTTCAGAGTCAATCTCCAAAAATATAGGTGGGGCCAGGGCAAAAATGAAATTGAATTCATATCAGTATAAGCGCAATTAAAATGAAGTTCAGTTAATTAAATACTTTTAGGATGATTGCTTGCCCTGCCTTTAATAATTTTCTGCCCTTAAAGCTTAGAGAATGAACATTTTTGGAAGAATAACAAAACAAGAATTGGCCTTGGAGTTCTTCTAGTTCAACACCCTGCTCAAGCAGGAAACTACCATTTTAAATATATGGTTGTTCAATCTCTTTTTAAAAAACTCCAGTGTTGGAGCAGCCACAATTTCTGGAGGCAAGCCATTCCACTGATTAATTGTTCTGTCAGGAAATTTTAACAAATTCAAAGTTTCAGAAACCCACTAGTAGGGAGGGGGATCTGATTAGACATCTCTGATTTAAAATCTCCTTACCCCAATGTGCAATATCCTGATCTCGCTTGGACGTACATGGAAATAAAGGCTAAATGGCATGCATTTGTTAAAGCTACAGATAGTCTGAGCCTTTATGGCAAGCGTAGAATGGGTGATCTGGCTGCAGTTGCTCTTCTGCCAAGCCTTCCCAGCACCTGATCTTTCTGCACCATCTAGAGGGGGAGTTGAATTGCGGACATCGGAGAATTCAGCTCTGTCTGATGCAACTCCCAGCCTTCAGAAAGTATTCCCACCATTCCTACAAATTTACCAATTCTGTGTGAAATCGCTTGGAAAGGTTGTATTATTCCCGTTGGCTTGGCTCTCTCAATAAAGGCTAAAATATTGTGGGCTGCTTTGCCCGATCCACCGGTAAAGTCCTAAAGTATTATGCTGGGAGTCAAGGACACAGAGACCCAATAGCTACTCTGCCGCTTGAGAAGGTATAACCTGAAGCAAACGTCTCTGTATTTCTGCAGCAAGATCACACTAGGGATTAAATCAAAAACCCCGAAGTTAATCAGATGCTAACTGCATGAATGGGACCTGCACGGTGTGTTCTTAAGGTCACTCCCCTCAAGGACTGGCTGTCAGCCAAAAGAGAAAACTGCGAAGGCCCAGGTCTTCAGAGGTAAATCCATGCCGAGGGGTGAGAAATGCTGCTACTGGCAGCACATGCCTGTGAGCTGAGCTGAGCTGACTGGCTGGGCACTGAGATGAATTAACATTTTAGGAATAACTATGCTCCAAAAGAACTCTGGGCCTTAAATGGTGGTCCTAACCTCTTGGACTGCACCCAGAAATGTATACGAGCAAAGGGACATTCTGATTGCTGACCTCCTTTTGACAAGGCCTGCAAAGCTTGGAGAGAATTAGCTGGTACCTCCAGAGAGAATGTGATCGCAATTCCCAGTAGCACCAGCTAAATCCTTTGGTCCCAACCAACATCCCTGTTCTATTTGGAATGTCTCCCTCCACTTTCTGCATCTGATTGGTGCTGTGGATAGAGTTTAAGTTGTACTTGAGTGGAAGGTAATTTATTATTTACTTATTAGATTGTTGTGTTTTATTACTATGTGTAGTTCAATTATAATTGCTTTATAAGTAACTCAAGGCAGTGAACATACATAATACTCCTTCCTCCTCCTCTTCCTGACCCCCCCCCCCCCCACACACACACCAACAATCCTTTGAGATAGGTGAGAAAGTGATTGGCCCAGAGTCACACAGCAGGCTTTCAGGCCTAAGGCGAAGCTAGAACTTGCAGGCCCCTGGTTTCTAGGTCAGCTCCTTAACCACTACACCAACCTGGCAATCCTTCAAGGAAAGGCGGAAAAGGAAAGTCCAAGAATTTGCTGCTTAGGGAAGGTCAGTGAGAGTTCAGAACATATGTGATGATTTCTTAGCAGATCCCAGAATTCTGGCAAATGTGTGCCAATGTATTTATTTTAATTTTTCTACCTCTTTTTGTAGCCCTAAATAATTCTACCTTTTCAATACTGTTGTTATTCATAATAGGTGTAACTGAATTATAAGGATTCATGCGAAGCTTACAAATTCCCCTGAGCAGAAAGAAAAGCAAAAAGCAGTATGCGGGGCTTACAAATATGACTGACAGGTCACAAAGCCCTTATTGCATCTATCCCAAATTCTCCAGATGGCCTTCACCTGTTTTCTCAGCCTCAGCATCCTTGTAATTGATATGTGGCTGATGCTAATAGTATCTATCTCAGCCTACCTCCTAGGGGTGTTGTGAGATTTTTCCTGAGATTCTGAAATGGGGTTTGTGGAATCTAGGCAATGCTGGAATTGCTTTTGAGACCTGCTTTAATAAATACTTCTAAATTGTCTCAAACTGTATTGTTGCTGTTTTAACAAATGCAGCTAAATGCAGATTAAATCCTTAACTTAATTTTAAGAGCAGGCCTACGTATTGTGAATTTTTTCCCCTCCCATCTGAAACCTCTTTATCCTCCCCTTACCAGTGCTGCAATTTGCCCTCTATTTCAATTTTATCCAATCTTGGCACCTCCCTATTATATGTCAGATCAAAATTGCATCTTCCCTATCCAGGGTAGTGCTGTTTTGGGATAGTGGGTCATATAATCCAACACATTTAAGGAGGTGAGGCTCAGGCCATCTGCTTTAGGGTATTCTGGAAAGTGTGCTGTGATGCCGATCTGAGAACAGGGCAGCTCTTGTGATGCCGTGTGATCAACATCTGCCCTTATGTGACCCATTTGAGAGAATTGTGCATGCTGGAGTGTGATGTGAAAAGCAGGTGTTGGCCAAGGCATGCTTGGTAGCGAACATTAACGTGGCCTTGTAGACTGATTTACTAGGGGGACTTGAGGGGTAAACACAGAGATAGCTAAATGGTTTCAAAGTCTGCCACGTGAACCGTGATGGAAATGAGTAGCCTTTTAGAGGGGGTCTGGGAAAGAAAAGAATAGGATTTTTATTGAGAGGCTCCTAGCTGTGCTCTGAGCTCCATCACACCTTTGCCTCAAAGAGAGAAGCTAACACATGTACAGCAAGGCGGACAAAGATCTGTTTCATGGGCACATTTTTTCCTATTTCGCTGTCAGTATGAAATAGGTCTGAGGATCCCTAATTTGCTGTTTCCTCTCCCATGGCGAATTTCAGCCCCCAAGGGGAAGACTTAGCCCAAGATGAAGACCCTTCTTTAAACGACAGGGTAGAGGGGGGAAACAATTCATAGGGATTCTCTTCCAGGGCTCCATTTTCATTTCCTCAACCATCTTTTTCCTCAGCTCCATCCTGCCCTTTCTTTTCTTCTCTGCATCATGCAGAAGTATCCTGCATGGCTATCTACATCTGCCCTATCTGGAAAAGCCAGTTCTGACTTTAAAGGAATGTTGTTGGCCGGGATACCCAGAGATGTACAGCTCTGTGGGTGACCTAGTCAATTTTTAAATATCTTATCGCCTGACCATCTGTCTCTAATCATCTCAGAGAGAGTTATGGAGTGGAGGGAGAGGGGGAGAGGATCTGTGCCTTAAGGGCACTTTACAGTGGCCAATCAGCATATTTAAAAGAAATGGCTGCAGTCTGCCTTCAGATCTTGTGACTTCCCAGTTCCAGGTAGTTGTGCTCTCTCAATGGCATAACGTGGCCGATGAGGAGGCTAAACTTTGTTCAATCCGGATTGAATAACCATTGTTCTTGTGACAGGTAGCTCTTTTCAACAAACCCTGATCTCCTCCCCAAACATGGTGGGAGAGGGTAGCATTGAGGAAGGAACTTACTTGATTCTCTTGGGATGACACCACTGCCTTGATTGTTTCAGTGCTCCAAGACTCAGTTAAAAGGGCTGGCTGGTTATTGTTTTCAGTGATGTGCTGATGTAGAGGCAGGGAATCATGTGATGGCCAAAGGCCACATTTAAAATAATAATAATAATGGGGATAAGTTTTGTAGTGCATTGAGGCATATTGCCGAGTGGTTGTGCCTTGCTTAAAGGCAAGGACAGCATTTCCTTTTTCTTTTTCCCTCCTATTGTTTTTGGAGGTTTAATTTGTTCAAACTATGCAAGATTATTGTAGGGCTTATACAGGTAGTCTTTGACTTATGATCACAATTGAGCCCAAAATTTCTGTTGTTAAGTGAGACTTTTGTTAAGTGAGTTTTGCCCCATATCTTGCCACAGTCGTTACATGAATCACTGCAGTTGACAAGTTAGTAACCTGGTTGTTAAGTGAATCTGGCTTCCGCATGGACTTTGCTTGTCAGAAGGTGGCCAAAGGGGAATCATGTGACTTTGGGACACAGCAATGGTCATAAGTATGAACCAGTTGCCAAGCCTCGGAATTTTGATCACATGATCATGGGGATGCTTCCAAGGTTGTAACTGTGAAAAACGGGCATAAGTCACTTTTTTCAGTGCCATTGTAACTTTGAATGGTCACTAAATGAACTGTTGTAAGTTGAGGACTACCTGTACAATCATTTTTCTGTAGTTTTCGTTTCAGTATGGGGGAAGAACAATAGTGCTGTTTTTTGGCAATTGTGAGAGGAGGACAAAAGGAGGTTTGATGGCTTCCTGTACCTTTGAGGCACATTTTGGGTACTGACCTCCTGTTCAGAGTAGTTTTTCTCTCTACCCTTACTGCTGGGAAAATGAGCTCCTTTGTGCCTGACTTTAATAAAAATGAATATTGCGAAAGGAAAAACGGAGGGACATTTTATCAGGCATGGAAGGGCCAACTCCAAATAAGCTACATGGTATAGAAAAAGTTGTCGGCAATTGTGTATTTAGCCCCCTCTCTTGATGTTTCAAGGATTAAAGATCAATGTTTTAGGTAGCGGGTCCTCCTAAATGATGATTATGATTTAGTTTTCCTTTTCTACCATTTCCATCATATTTGCTTTGATAAGCATGGTTTTTTATGACCATGTTTTAACAGCTGTTGTCAGTGCTTGAAAATGGTTTTATGAGGTGCAGTTATATAGATATTTTAATATCTTTGTATCCCTTTGGATCCTGTTTTGGCGGCAACAACACACCCTAGACGTTCTTGAAGTAAATACTAATTATAATTGATTTATGTAAGGGCTTGATTGCTCATACTGCGAAGTCAGCAGTGCAGAAGGGAGCTGGCATTTCTTTTTCTAAAGAAGAAATGTATTTCCTCATTTAGCCTCTTCTATATGGCAAATCCAAAGCAAAAATACCACCCCTAGCCCCTAATTCTATGTGTTTGAGTTTGAGGAAAGAAGAAGAAAAAATGAATTCTAGGCCATATAAATGTTTTTCTGCTCTATATTTGGTGATTAGAATACCTTTCAGAATTTATTTTCAAAGTTATTAGTTTCTCCTGGATTGTTACTGGATTCTTAAGCAGGTTCTGAGGAAAAACGGTACACAGGCCTGTTTTTCCTTGAGCCCTTTAGTTACATTTGTCAGATCATTTTTGGATTTTCAGGATTCTTCAAAAAAAATACATCCATTTTCAAGATGGGGCCCAGAAGCAAATGGGCACTGGGCAGGATTTCTCCCTACATGATCATCCCAGCACTCCCTTAAAACCAGTGGTGAAATTCAAATTTTTTTACTACCGGTTCTGTGGGCATGGCGTGGCTTGGTGGGCATGGCTTGGTGGGCGTGGCAGGGGAAGGATACTGCAAAATCTCCATTTCCACCCCACTCCAGAGGAAGGATACTGCAAAATCTCCATTCCCATCCCACTCCAAGGGAAGGATACTACAAAATCTCCATTCCCACCCCACTCTGGGACCAGTCAGAGGTGGTATTTGCCAGTTCTCAGAACTACTCAAAATTTCCACTACCGGTTCTCCTGTCAGAACCTGCTGGATTTCACCCCTGCTTAAAACCCTTTGGGCCTATTCCTCAAAGCTACAATCCACTTCCAATTTTCCACACACACCAGTTATGCTATGGCTGCCAAATATTTTGGCAAATATTTTGTTGGGGTGTTTAATTGTTTTTGCTTTAAGCTTCTTTTTTCGAAATAGTTTGGGACCTGGCAATGCCTTCTCTTTGTCAATGATTTATTTCCTCAGACAAACAATGAATTCACAGCGTATGGCAAGAGTGCATTTTTTCAGACTTAGAAGCATACTTGGCTTTTGAGTGGAGTGCCAGAAATGGGCAGGCACAGGACCAAATTCAGTTATAGGTTATATAATTCACATGTAACTAAAATTGAAATCGGTTAGATTTTGATGTTGATTTTTTTATCGTGCCTTTATTACTTTACAGGGAACTTAAGGTGGTGAACGTACATATTACTCCTTCCTTCTCTTCTTTCTGTTTGCATCACAACCCTGTGAGGTGAATTGGGCTGAGAAAGAAAGTCACCTAGCTGGATTTCATGCTAAGGTAGGACTAAAAATCAGAGTTTCCTGGTTTTTATGCCAGCACTTTAACCACTACAGGTACTCCTTGATTTATAATCAGTAGCTTAGCAACCATGTGAAGCAATAACAGCGCTGAAAAAGTGATTTATAACCAATCCTTGCACTTATGACCATTGCAGCATCCCCATGATCTTGTGATCAGAATTTGGGCGCTTGGCAACCGGCATGTATTTATGATGTCCCGGGATCATTTGATCACCCTTTGTGACCTTCCCAGCTGGCTTCCAACAAGCAAAGTCAATGTGGGAAGCCGGATTCATTTAACAACTGCATGATTCACTTAATAACCAGTACAATGAAATTGGGTGAGACTCACTTAACTGCCTTGATTAGCAATGGAAATTCTGGCCCCAATTCTCGTCAATCGAAGGCTACCTGTGTGCCAGTTAGGTCTAGTTAATTACAATCCAGGTAATTAATCCTCATAGATGTAATACATTATCTCTTCCAGTGGCAACTTTTGGAGGAATGCTATTTGTAATGTGCACATACAAATGGATAAATATATAAATGATACCAGGGAGCATTATAAGATCACTTTATATCCTTTTGTGGTAGGGCACCAACAAAGGAGATTTAAAAAGTCGAGATGGTGGCTGGAACAAGTCATTTGAAGCCTGAGTATATTTTCTATATGTATGTAATACATGCAAAAAAAAAGTTTACTCCTAGGCAGAATTGCATCCAATTGAACTCAGTGGACTTTATTCCCAGATAAAAGTGTTTAAATTGTGTTGTCAGCCATCAAGATTATTACTGTAACTACAGTAAAGATGGTTATTAAAGCTTTGGTGTGGCCGCATGTTTTTTGACTTTCAGGGAGCTTTGTTGATCAGGTCTTAACCTGGACCCTCCGTAGCCTAGCTCTGCCTCTGGTTAATTGGATGGATGTCATCCCTATCTGTTCCTGGGCTGGATTCCTAAGCTTTCAGACTCGACCTTGTTGTCTCAAAATGTGATCCACAGAAGAGCCCAATTTAATCGACAAGTTGTATACATAAGCATTTCAAGAAAGCACTTGCCAGAGGCCATATAAACAACAAGCTGAGACTAGACCATTTGTCTCCCAGTTAAGCATCCATATAGGTCTGCACTAAAGAATTTTGACTGGAAAGTTTTAGTTCTGAGAAAAGGAATTCCATGCCTCCCTTTCATAGGATAAATTAGAAGTCAAACAATCAAATTCAGAGAACAACTCTAAGAATAATATAAAACAGGGGAGTTTTAGATCTTGGAAAATGGAAAGATTTTTAGCAATAGCAATAGCATTTAGACTTATATACCGCTTTACGGTGCTTTACAACTCTCTCTAAGTGGTTTACAGATGAGGCATATTGCCCCCAACAATCTGGGTCCTCATTTTATCAACCTTGGAAGGATGGAAAGATGAGTCAAACTTGAGCCTGGTGAGATTCAAACTGCCAAATTGCAGGCAGCCAGCCAGCAGGCAGAAGAAGTAGCCTGCAGTATTGCATTCCAACCACTGCGCCACCACGGCTCTTAACCTAATAATACTAATATTATAATAATATATATAACATTATTATGGTTTGTTGCACAGCCGGCCAGATGTTCAGACTGGATTTGGCATTTTTATCCACCTATCAAGTCCTTCCCATCTGTGATAGGCAGATGTGGATGCTTGATAGTGTTATAGTAATATTAGACAATATCTGTAACACCATCAAATATCTACATCGGCCTATCTGAGGTCCTTGGGAAGGACTTGATAGGTGGATAAAAATGCCAAATCCAGTCTGAACATTTACAAATCCTAATAATAATAATAATAGACCAAACTGGCTAAAGGTTTCTAGGCACCAGCCTAGACTGTGAGTTCAAGTTCTGCCCTAGCCTTGAAAGCCAGCTGGGTGACCTTGAGCCAGTCATTCTCTCAGCCCCATCTCACCTCACACGGTTGTTGTGGAGAAAAAAAAGGAGTGAAAGGTCTGTTAGATATGTTTGTCGGCTTGTTTGTAAAAGTAATGAAGGTAGGATACAAATAAATAAAATAAATAAATAAAATAAATAAAATAAAATAAAATAAAATAATAAAAAATAATAATAATAAAAAAACCAGCAAGGCATCAGGTTAAGTTTCTCTAGGGAGAATATTCCACATATGTGGCTCTATCATGAGGAAGGACCTGCTCTATGTCATCAGTTGTGTTGTTGGACAGCAGATACCCAATGAAATTAGACGATGAAGATGATCTTAGGATATGGCCAAGTGTCAATACCAGGCTGCCCCAACTGGCACTCCAAAGCCACACATAGTACCAACCCTCCACAGAAGCCTGCAAAACTTCAAAAGTTGCAGCTGAATCATATTCTTATTGTGCTTTGTTCAGTATTCAAGGATGGCCTTCTGCAATCCTTACTGCGTTTCACGTGTGGTGAACAATCTGTTCCGCATGTCCATGTGCAGAGTGCTCCTTTCACTGGTTTGTTATTGCTAGCCCACAGGCCTGAAATCTTTCAGGCAAGAGTGTGTGACTTTCCAATAGGTTTTGAACCTTGATGTATCTTTTTATAATTCCTTAGCAACACTGCCGTGTAATGTTTGCTTGGGGCTTATCTAAACTGGTTTCCAAGCGGCTGGAATGCTTGAAACGGCACATGGGTGTGGTGACAATCTAACGGCATCACTGCCTATGCTGGTTATCAAATATTGTTTTATGATTATGTTTCTAACCACCTTTCCCTTCAAAGAATGCAAAAAGCAGTTTGCAGGCAGGCAGGGAAGTAGATTTGTTTAACGAGTGAAGCTGCTCAGAGACCCTACTCTGAAGTGCACACTGTATTTGTTCCAAGGACCAAGGGCTGTTGTTAAATAGATGGACGTCAGCCAAAGAGTTAACATATTGTACAAGAGGGCACAAAAGGTCAATGCACAGAATCACAGGACTGAAAAAATAAGACTGTCCCTTCTACTTTTCATTCCAAAACAGGCTCTTCTATACTTCAACATCTGCCAAACAGTACAAGTTGAGATCTTGGATGCATCCCGAAAATTGCCCTCTCCTGGGATGTATGATTAGACCTGGCTCCTGACCCTGTTTCCCCTGCCCCTGTTTATAAGAAGTGTGGTTGTGCTTCAAGCTAAGCTTTAGGAAACACAGGCATATTTTAATGTGAGTCTGTAACTTCACCTGTAGAATGGGTCCCCTGATACAGGATTCTGACGGTTTCCTGTCTGACAGGAAGTGCTGACATAGCCCTGATAACTGAATGGGTCTCCATCTCTGTGGTTGATAAATGCCAAGTGGACCAGCTCATCCTTCAGGCTGCTTCATGAGGAAGAGGAGGTTTCCTTGACCTTTCACTCAAAGAAGCCATTTCTCAGAACTGCTGGCTCACTCCCTGGCAGAGTCATCTGACCCTTATTGCATGGCTTGCAAAGTGATAATTAAATTGTGCAACCGGCTGAGTAACATGGATGGGATGTTCTAGCAAAGCCATCAGACAAAGCGGAGTTCCCAGCCTGTTCTTTCCCCAACTCAAATGAAAGGCAGTTGCTGAATTAACCAGGCACCTGTTCCTGCCATTCTTCTAAGAGTTGTATTTTTTCCCCCCAGTGTGAGAAGATCATAAGCTGAAAATATCCACTGGGATACTGAAGTTACAGAGAAGCCCAGCTTGACAAATTGAAGCTCCGTCTGCAGAGGGACTGGGTCATCTCTGGTCGTAATCTCAAAATAGATCCAATTTACTGACAATCATAAAGATAGGAGGGATAGGAAAACTAAAAGGGAAGACCCGGTCCTAATTATTTCTTGAAGTGCAAATGTACATCCAAGTAGGTTTAGTTTGCACATATGTAGGGCTACCATTTCTGGGTTGCACAATCCAGATAATCATTTAGATGGCAAAAAAGAGATGTGGAAAACTTTCCTGCCACCTAGGTAATGTGATGATAACCCCTTCTATAGATGGCACCATAGTTGGTCTTCTCTTGCTGTATACCCAGCGTCTATCTTCTTTAATCCCCCATAATCTGTGAATCATTGCTCTGGAATAACCCAAAATACCATGTTTTATTTTGGGCATGTGCACTGTGTCAACTGGAATGCAAAATGGAAAAAAGGTAAAGAGTGCCCAGATGCTGTTCTTAGAGAACTGAGTCTGCCAATCTTTTGTCCCCCACAATTCCAGCGTTGCTTTTCACTCTCCATCTCGTCTGTGAAGAATACTTGGCAAAACTTGGCTAGCCGAGACAAAATATACTTGCAGGATTTGTTGCCATCCTCAAGAGCATTCCTGATTTTATATCCATTGGGTTAAGAAGCGCCTGGATGCCAAATTTCTCTGCATTCTAATGCAATCAGGATATCACTTTGCCATTCATTAACAAACACTCAGGAGTCTGGGGGAACCTCTAAAACATCAAAATATAATAATCCAGCGTCTGGGACTCTTCGTTGAGATAAGTGCAGATAAATCAATTGCCCTTTTGTTCTTCACTGAAAATTTGAAAACTGTTTATACTGTTCTTTGTTCTTTTAAGGGCCTTTCCTCATTGCTGAAAAGAACTCCCCACCCATCTTGGAGTTGGCAAAAAACTGTCCTGGCATGAAACTGGATGTCAGTCTGCCTCCCGCCTCTCCTGGAGTCGATTGCCTTCCTTCCAGAACAATGAGTGATAAAAGTGTAACAGATTTTTCACCTCTTCTATTTGCCGTTAGTTGCTGCCAGAATAAGAGGAAAAATAGTATTTCTAGTGCAGGCGTAGCTAAAGATGACATAAACTTTTCTCACTCATGGGCTGGGAATAACATGAAGACAACACCACACAGACCCAGAAGCAGAAAATAGTTTTGCTGAGGCCTGTTCAGAGGCTGGTTGAGTACATGGGGGGAAAGTCTAAAACTTTCTGGACTTGGAAGCCATTTGCTGTTCATCTTTACAAGCATGACTGTTTACCATTTTTGGCAAATAAGACAATGTTTATAGTTTGTATTTAATTATAAATATTAATAGTTTATTAAATGCATATGCTGCTCAGCTCTCAATGATTCTGGGTGGCTCACATCAATCAATGATAATAAAGATAATAAAACTCATAAAATGCAAAAAGATAAAAAATGGCAAGTGTGATGAAGTGTCACCCTCCCTAATCAAAGGCCTGGTTGAAGAGCCAAGTCACCAAGGCTCTGGTTCTCTGAATTGAATATACTTGGTATTGTATATTAAAAACAATTCTTAGCACAAACGTGCTGGTCACAAGAGATGACAGTTCTATTTAGTACAGCAGATGTGAGCTCCCTCAGTCAGTAACTTAACTCAAAGCTTGCTCACTGTTGTCAGTTTGCTGAAGTTTAACATTCCTAAACCTACTTGCCTTATCATGTGTACACCTCAGTGAACTTGTTTTCAGCCACAGAACCATGTTTGCAAACATATAAGCATAGTCCCCACGAATTTGGATTATTTGTTTGATGTAGAGGGTAAGATGTTGGCCTAGAACAGGGGTCAGCAACCTTAAACACTCAAAGAGCCATTTGGACCCATTTCCCACAGAAAAGAAAACACCGGGAGCCACAAAACCGTTCCTGTGCCTGACTATTTCCTGAGCGGCCACAGAACTAGCATATGTAGTTGAATTAAACATTATGTTTTCTTCTGAAACTTTTCTTTTCTTGGATTTATCCATTGTTAGCCTACCGGGGGTTGAAAAGCTCAATAAATCGTGTGCTGGCGAGTATCACACATTGGCAGCTGTAATATTTTGAGCAACAGGGAGCCGCAGCAGAGGGATGAAAGAGCCACATGCAGCTCCAGAGTCGCAGGTTGCTGACCTCTGGCCTAGAAACCAGGAGAGTTTAGTCCTGTCTTAGGTGTGAAAGCTGACTGGGTGACCTTAGGCCAATCACTCTTCCTTAGCCCAACCCACCTCACAGGGTTGTTGTCATGGGGAAAATAGGAATATGAAGGAGTATTTGGCTGTCTTGAGTCATTTATAAAAATAATAAAAGCAGGATAAAAATTTAATAAATAAAATAAATAATGTTGAGTAGCTGGTGATGAATAAGAGCCTTGGATAGTACAGTGGTCTAAAGCCCTGTTATTAACATCAGCTGCCTGCAATTATTGCAGGTTCGAATCTCACCAAGGCTCAAGGTTGACTCAGCCTTCCATCCTTTCTAAGGTAGGTAAATTGAGGACCCAGTTTGTGGGGGCAATAAGCTGACTTTGTATAAATATACAAAAGTATGAAGGCTATTGCTTAGCGCATTGTAAGCCACCCTGAGTCTCTGGAGAAGGGCGGCATATAAATCAAATAAAAAAATAAAAATAAAAAAAAATAAAAGGAGGGGAAGTTGAGGCAGATGGTGGCTAATGAATGTGGGGAAGGCGTGATAGATTATTATCTGGTAGACTGAAAGCATGGTCCTTTGATCATAGTATAGACGGGGCATAGATGGGGCATCTGTAATTACAGTCAATAATGTAAAAACAGTGGGTGTGTCCAGACAATTGAAGCCCTGCCCCTTTCTACGTGAATATGATGCATGAAGTCCACATTAAAAACACACAAATCACTCAGCTGCATTTTGGCATCACTGACAGTCTCCATGAATGGTTCTAGTTTAAGAATCATTCTAATCTGCATTGAAATTAAAAAATAAAGTGAAGCACCCCAAAATTCCCTCCTCAGCCTGCTGCTACTTAGAATCTTTACAAATTATTCTAGGGGATGGACTGGAAAAGTAATTGGGCAGGTGAGCAGCTGATAAACTGTCCTAATACTTATAAAGAGAACATCACAATTCAAAATGATCTTGACATTGTGGTACACAGGACCACATTTTACAGGATGAAGTTTAATTGTGATACATTCCTGCCTCAGGGTAGGAAAAATCAAATGCTTAAGTATGTGACTGGGACATTCTGACTCAGGAGTGCATGGCCTAGAAATGCTACTGGATCCCCAGCAGAACATGAGCAAGTAGGGTGGTGCAACAATGAAAAACACCAATGTAATCTGGATTGTGTTGATAGAGTCATTGCATTCTGGTAACTATTTTACTGTATTCTGTTCTGGTTAGGCTGCATTTCGGGCATTGGAGTGCCTATCAAGTATTGGGCAATGCCCTTTAAAAGGAGCACAGAGATACTGTTATGAGTTCAGAGAAGAGCTACTAGATTCGTGATGGTGAACCTATGGCACGCGTGCCACAGGTGGCACGCGGAGCCATATATGTGGGCACGCGAATGTTGCCCTAGCTCAGCTCCAGCACGCATGCGTGTGCTGGCCAGCTGATTTTTGGGCCTTTCAGGCCCACCGGAAGTCAGGAAACAGGCCATTTCCAGCCTCTGGAGGGCCTCTGTGGGTGGGGGTGGGGGTGGGGAAGGCTGTTTTCACCCTCCCCAGGCTCCTAGAAAGCCTCTGGAACCTGGGGAAGGCATAAAGCAGGCCTACCGGGCCCACCGTGCTATCACATGCCAAAAGCGGGGAGAGCGTGGGGGGGGGGTCATGCGTACATGCACAGGGGAACAGGGCGCATTGAATTATGGGTGTGGGCACGCATGCACTCGACACTCCCGCATTCCCCCCCACTTTTGGCACGCGGCGGCAAAAAGGTTAGCCATCACTGTACTAGATGGTCTGGAAACCAAATATATGAAGGCCATGGGGAACTGGAAACAATTTGGCTTGCAAAAGAGAAGACTAATGAATGTGGTGAAAGGTGGATGTGGTCTAAAAAAAGATGTCCTGTAATGTTTTTGTTGAAACCAGGAGAAGGACAACGATCAATACTTGAAATGAAAAGAAAAAAAGATACGGGCTGGACATTACAAGGAATTTTATGATCATAACAGCTGTTAAGCAGTGGATCTGCCTGCCTACATAAGGGGTGGACTCTCCCTGACTTGAAGCTTTCAAATATGTCTGAATAGCCGGCTACAAGAGAGAGTTCCTGCACTGAGCAATGGGTTACTCAACATTATCTAATTCTAATTCATACATTATATAATACAATGACAGGAATATGGACCTGATCATTTAAATAACCCAAGTAGCATTACCCCTTAAATTGACTAACCTGTGTATGTTAAGATTCAGAAGATGAGGTCTTCAGATACTTTGGGTAATAACTGCATTTTATGAAGGCCAAGACAATAATCTTTTCTGTGGTAATCTTTACTCTTAAATCTCTTCCCAAGGATATTTGCTAGGCAGTAACATTATGACATTTTCTTTTACATTCAACATTTACAGATTGGATTATACTGTTGAGATTGTGGCTTGATGGTGTTAAAAGTGTTATCACAGAATGTAAGCTGTTCCTAGAAAAGCTGCCTTTTGCAATTGATTGATGGTGATTTTGTCAACACTGATGTGGTTCAAGTGGTCCCTCCAGATGTTTTGGGATTGCACCCAAGGCACCTATCACCATCCATACTATCTTTGCTTTCTTTTGCTATAGTCATTCTACTTCTATTTGCAGGTCGTTGTATTTTGTGATTTTTCTCTAGTTCTTTCTCTTCTACTCTGCTGTTTTCAGGTACTGCCATGTCCAGTATGAGACTTACAGACAATTGTTAAGTCTGGAGTGCTGTGTGGGAAATCCTTGCCGGTTTGAATTCTAAAATCTCGGAGCACTTTAGTGTCTTCATTTTCTAAGACTTTGTCCATTTTCTGGTCTGAACAAATCTCTTGCTTGCATATATTTCAATGCACCATTGTTGCCACTTTATCACGCTATTTATAGTCCATCGGTGCGATTTGTTTGCAGCTAACTAGAAGGTACACTGTTTCTTGGGTTTCTTTGCAGAGGTGGCATTTGCTGTCTGTGGCCGCCTTCCCAATTCTAATTTTGTATGCATTTCTTCTTAAGGTTTGGTCTTATGCAGCCAGAATTAGCCCTTGTGTCTTTCTTCAACTTTCCTGCACTTAGCCATTGCCAGCTCTTTTTGTTATCTGCTGGCTGGCTGGTGGGGTTTTTTGTTTTTGTAGTATACGTGCCATGTAATACTATAGCTTGCCATGTCTCTTTTCTGTTCTTTGTTTGGTCTTTCTTGTAGGCCAGTTTGGTCTCTCCAATACTCAGTAAGCCTTCATTGTATACTCCTAGCTTCAATGCATCTTCTTTACTATCCTTCAGATATTCTTCCAATACCTTTTTTTCTTCTTCAGCTGTATTAATATTATTTATTACTATTCTAGATTTTCTATTAAGATTAAGTCTTGCTTTACTTACTCTTCTTATGAATTGCATTAATTTTATTGTTGTGAACTTTACTGTTTGTATATAATATTGAAATCCATTTTTTTTCAGGGAAGGACCTTGTATATTTTGAAAGTAAAGTGAAATATCTGTCAGTGTGTATAATTTAGATTAGTCCCAGAATTTTTCTTGGCAGATAATTTAAGAGAGAACAGTTCTGTCTCTGCCATTTATAATAAGTATCAAGCAGTTACTTTCAAGAATGAAACTCAGAAAAACCAACAAGCGTTATGAATTCAGAGGAAGAAACTTCCACCAGCTCTTGGATGTTTAATTGTGGCATACAATCAAGTTATTGTTTTGCTTCCTTCTCATCTTAAGGGCCTTGCTCCATAAAGCAAACATGAATTGCTATGTTCCTTACTTCCTTCCTGTGACAGACTTAAAAGCCATCACATGTCTTAATTTGCAACAGTGTACTTTTGAATAGTATCTTTATGATACATCAAATTGTTTATTAACTTAAATTACTGGTCCAAGATGGAATTGTTTCTAACTACACTAGATAAAGAACAGTAATCTGTCTCTGCAAAATAATAATACATACCTGTTTCTGACCTTTTAGTAGAAGTTTAATAAGCAGATTTCAACTTCACAAGATGATTGAAAAGTTAGTCAACTCCACAGATTGGCTGCTATTTAAAGGAAGAAATCATTTTTGCAACCAGGACAAGCAAATTCTCTTCTTAAAATAAATCATATATATTGTTCAGGGTTGCATCATTTAATTCTCCTTATATTTTTCACCCTTGTTTGTGTGCCTGTGCTTCGGTGGATCGTAAGAGCAGCTTCTTGTCCAGAAACAGAGGACTTGTGAGACTAAAAACTGTCACAGGAGAGATGCGAGCCTTAAAACTACCTGTCCGGTTTTTCGGTCAATTCCATTTCTATCCCTTTAACAGATCTTTGATATGCAGAGCTGCCATTAAATGGATGGCAGACAGATGGTTGGCTTGGCAGCAGCAGCTCATACAGTTTCATACTCACAGATGGGAGTAAGCTATGTTGAAGGCTGTTCCTGGGGTCAGATTTGTGAGCATCAGCTGCATTGCTCATAAATTCAGCCTCATTGTGAATGACGTGCTTGGCCTGGCCAAGAACTCTTAAGTTTCCTGGACTCAACAGATGTAGGCAGCTTTTTAACAGAAAAATAGAATGGAAGAAAGAATGTGGTACCATGACGGCTCCAATTCTGCACTTAAATGCATTTGGAAAATTAATTGTAGGCCATATAATTTACATCCTATTTATATTTTCCATTGCTCTAGTGTACATAAGAGTGTGCAGAGAGTAACAGGAGTCCAGGACCACGGGGCTTAGAGGAAAGGCTGACAGAATAGATGTGAATCTTGAAAGTAATAGACAGATGGAGGGAGAGAGAAAGGCTGGGTTTATGCATGGCAAAACTATGATTTAGTCACACTTGTGGAATAAACCATAGTTGGCTGTTTTCAAAATCACTCTACACTGTAAAATACGATTTACAGATCATGTTTCTCTGTTTTAACAATTTGACCAGATTTACTTATTTTCTTCTGCACTTTTTGGAAAGCAGGATTTGAATAGGGCGCCAATCTCCCTCCCCCCCAATTAAAAAAGTTCAGATCCAGAATTTCTCTTTTGAAATGTGGCCCGAGACAAATTGCACAAAGCCTATTGAAGATCTCCTGTTAGGGGAAATTCTGCACTTCAGCACAAAGCCATAAACTGGGTTCATACCTTGTGCTTAGCTGCAAGTACTGCGGTGCACTGCAATATATGATCCCAGTCAGTGATAAACTGAAGATCACTCAGCACCTCCAGGGTGACTGAGGATGGCCCCAGTCCTCTTTGGTATTTTGTAGGCCCTCAAATCTATGATCTATGTCTCTGGCTTAGATGCTAGCTGAATACAACCCAGAATTTGCATCTATATGCTACTAAAACTCTTGTTGTCATGACTTTTAATGGGGAAAAACAGTGCATCACAGGGTGACAATTTTTGAACCAAGGTACCTCAAATGAGCTAACTTACAGAATGTGTTCAAAATCGGAGACCCTTAAGTACCAAGGGAATTAAATTTGGAAACGTTGCAGCTGCTGACTGCTTCTGTCCTGCTGGTGTTGTCACATGATCTTCATTTTCAATGTTCCGTGACAGTTTCCTAGCCAATCTCACAATCCCTCATTCCCATCTCCCCCCCCACTCCATCCAGCAGCAGCCACTTACCAGGGAAGGGAAGGAAAGTGGATTTCTGATGCTCCTTGCCAGATTCCAACAAGGAAATTCAATGAAGAAGGAAGCCAGAAGTTTCTCCTCTCCTTCTCCTGCTTCCCCTATCCCTGCAAACACCCCCCCCCCCAGGTCATTCTGTTTCTCTGTTTAAGTAAGGAAATATCTCTGAAACGATGATCCAGCAGAGCATAGGTTGTCTAGTTATTCTAATTCTCTCTGATAGCACCAAGTCTGTTGCAGTCAGGCTGCAATCCTATTACCTTGCATAAAAACATCATTTTATACCATGGAATTTATTGTTCAACCCGGAAAGGATTGCAATACAAGGAAAACTTTCAGATCCAATGTTTAGCGCTGGGTTAAGCTACAACTAGAATTTCCTTTTTATTTCAGATTAATGTGTGATAGATTGAAACTAAGCAGAATATGAGGGGAACGCTTCCATCAGTCCTCACTTTTTCTTTGGTTGTGACAGATTTGCTGTGTGTGTCTTGCTCAGAGCCTTAGGGATCAAAGCTGCTGGATCTGATTATGCTTATCCACCCTAGCTATGCAATTGCTGTTGAAAGAATTGGGAATTGTGTGTTTTGATGTATTGACTAGGGCTGACAGATATCAGATAAAAACAAGCTCCCTATGGGGGCGGAGCTCACAAACTTTTGAGGAATAAAGGTTTCCTCGGCTGCCCCTTTTCCACTCATTTTGGATACAGGCTTCACAACCCAGAGACATCTTCTTGCTTAAGAAGTTAAATAAGTTGATATTTTTCAAAGGGAACTGTGCTTTGCTGTTGCTGATTAAGGAGGACTCAGACAGGGGAAGCTATTTGAACTTTGGTTCTGGTGCGGACCTGTCATTAGTCTCTGTCTGAAATGTTATTGCCCCTGTCTAGCAAGGAAAATCCCAGATAGTTGCAAGCACAACAGCTGAGCCCCATGGACCAGATCGGATGCATCGTTTTATTGCATGTAAGTGGTGGTTTACTGCTCTTCTATTGGATACCACTCAAAATCTAGGTTAAGATTTCAACTGGTACTGTATACAACCACGCAGCTCCCAAACCTACAAAAACTAAGAAATTATGGGACTGAAATGTAGCACATCCTATATGAGGAAAGGTTATGCTAGTATAAGGGGATATGCCGAAAATCAAAATGCATGTAGCTTTCTTAGCCTGGGATCTTTCCATCTTAATTCCTGTATCAAAAAAACACCAACAGCTTAAACCACTAACACATTTTATTATCAGGCATAAGAATTACAGTATTTCTTCTCTGTGTGAAGAAATTCCAGATGTGTCACCATACCGGCAAGCATACATGATTGCTCCCACTGTTAGAATTCCTTGAAAACTCCAACCATGTTTCCTTATATTCAGAAAACATTCCCCTTGAATTCTTCACTGGTGCTCAGCCTCTTGAATGGCTTGCTCCTAAAAATGTTCTAAATGACACAAACAATTTGAAAGCATTTTCTTCTGAGACTTAATTGTTCTTAAAAGGTTTTTCTTAATACCAAAGTCAGGATTACAGCAAAGAGGACACTGGAGTTTAAAGCAATTAAGATTATTTAAACCCAAGTCTTCCCTTTATTTTAACTGAATTAGAGATAAAACAGGAAGAGACTCTTTGATCTCTTTCACTGCCTATATAATTCTACTACTCTACATACCAGTATTTGTTTGTAAATCACACTCTTTTCTTTGGAGCAAAATAAATACACCTTTATTTTATTAAGCTATACTCTAAGACAGTGATGGCTAACTTTTTTGCCGTTGCGTGCCAAAAGCGGGGGGGGAGCTGGGGAGGTTGCGGGTGCCCACATCCATAATTCAATGTGCCCTGCCCTCCCGCGCATGCACACGTGACCCCCCCCACACTTCCCCTTGCTTTTGGCACGTGATGGCACGGTGGGCCCGGTAGGCCCGTTTTTCCACCTCCCCAGGCTCCAGAGGCTTTCTAGGAGCCTGGGGAGGGCAAAAACAACCTTCCTCATCCCCCCAGAGGCCTTCTGGAGGCCGGAAACAGCCAGTTTCCCGACTTCCGGTGGGACCGGAAGGCCTGAAAATCAGTTGGCTGGTGCGCGCATGCGCCCTGGAGCCTACCAATATGGCTCTGCTTGCCACCTGTGGCACCCGTGCCATAAGTTCGCCATCATGGCTCTAAGATTACAATCGTACATCTTTTTCTTGAGAATGAATCTGCTGAAAAGAAGGCAAAGCATTGCATTTTAAACTTGCTCTTATTTAAAATTACAATTAAATACAATTGTAATTACAATTGTAATTATGATTACAATAGGATTTTATTATTCCCCCCCTCTGTTGTACATTAAAAATTACAATGTGGCCACTCCAGGAGCACATTGAGGATCCTCAGAGTTTCTGTGGTTTGGGCTTCAGGTTGTTCCTGCACCTTTGTCCTATAAAAATACTATGGATCCACATGAATGTTCCATATGTTACTGCTGACCAATTCCATAATTTTAAATGGGTACGCAAAGAATTTTTATGGCACAGATTTCCCTTTTGTTAGAAGGCAGCATATTTGGGAATGCTACCAGCGTTTTCCCTCCCCCACTCTTCTGAAACACAGGCCCCAGTTATTGGGGATTAGATGGAACAGATGCATGTAAGATGCTTAAAGCTTTGGTTCAGACACAAGGCTGATCCAGGCAGCTCAAGGAACAAAGATAATTAGATGGCTAGAGAGCAAAATGTGGAATGTGCCTGTTGTTATATAGTAAGATTTTGGTTCTGGACTACTCTTTCTCTTGTAAACTGTCCTACACATTGAGTTCAACCTCTGGATATTGAGATTAGTCGGTAGTATCTTCCAAATACTAAGCAGGTCCAACCCTAACTAGCCTCTTAGATCAGCCAAGTTCTGTACTTTTTTCTGTACTTTTTACATAGTCCCCCACTTCTATTTGTAGTGACCATTCAGAGTTACAGCAGCACTGGAAAAAGTGAATTATGACCATTTTTCAAACGTATGACCGTCATAGCATCCCCGTGGTCACGTGATCAAAATTTGGATGTTTGGAAACTGGCATGCCTCATAAATACATGCCAGTTTCCAAACATCCAAATTTTGATCCTGTTACCAGGGTCATGTGATCACCTTTTGCAACCTTCTGAGAAGCAAAGTTAATGGGGAAGCCAGATTCACTTAACAGTTACTAACGTAACAACTGCAGTAATTCACTTAACAACTGTAGCAAGAAAGGTCATAAAATGGGGAAAACTTATTTAACAATTGTCTTGCATAGCAACAAAAATTTGGGGGCTCAATTGTGGTTGTAAGTCGAAGACTACCTGTATAGTTTCCCCTTGTATACAGTATATGAGGTCAATTATAGGTCAGGACTTTTTAGCTAAAACAACTCAGATCGCTTAACTGGGTTTATTCAAAGAGAAACATTTTTTTTATTTGCTATAGATGTCCCTTTAACATGTTCTGGAGATCCAGAAGCTGTTGTATACTGTACCATTTTGAACCACAGTCATACTATTGGAATAATGTTTTTAAAAGCTAATGTGATTTTTCTGATACAAAAAAGAATCCAGAGTACCCAAACTTGTGTAAGAGTGTGATATCATTATTCACATTTATCAATGGAGCCAATGCATAGGTGACTTCATCTGGCGTACAGAAGGGATTCTGTGCTCTTTTGTCTGAAAACCCAATTCTGTACGTCAACCTTTCTCAATCTATTACTCTCCTCAGCTGTGGACAACTCCCGTAATTCCTAAGCAGCAGTTGAAAGGCTTATTTATTTATTTAACCATTTTTATATTGCCACTCATCTCACGAAGGGTGACATGGGTACAATAAACCAACAGTTGAAATGTCATGCTGATCAAAGGGTGATGGGAATTGCCACTCAACACATCGGAAAGGTTTGATCCTGGAAAAGGGTGCAGCACATGTCCATTTAGTGAACTTAACCCTAAATTCAGTGAGCTTTTAGAGTGAAAGCACAACTTTCGTTTCAATTCAATGAAGCTTCTGATGCCCATGTTTGAGTCCTTGAGAACTGGAAAGATTTAAGAGAAACAAATCTACCATATAATGTGCATTTTAAAATTTTTATCCCACCTTTATTATTTTTAGAAATGACTCAAGCCAGCGAACAATACATAACAGTCCTTCTGCCTCCTATTTTCCCCACAAACCCTGCAAGGTGATTTGGGCTGGGAGAGCGAGTGGTCCAAAGTCACCTAACCAGGCTAGAAACTGTGAGTTCTAGTCATGCCTAAGATGGGACTAGAACTCCATCTCCTGCTTTCTAGACTGGCATCTTAACCAATAGACCATACTAGCTCTAATAGACATTAAATAACTAGTTCTATGAATAACTCTGTATCTGAAGCAGGCTCTCTTTGCTGAGAAGTAAAAGCCAAAAAAAAAGAGGAGAAAATTCTATTTATTTTGTCTGTCCTGCAGAACTTGATGCAGAGAAATGCCTGCATGTAGTGGTACAGCAAGCCAAGAGTTAAGATAGCTATCTTTATGGACTATGTCTTTCAAAAGGACTTTTCTGATCCCTACTTCACTCCAAGTCACAGATTGCAGAAAGAAAAATCTTTTATTTTTTTCACCAAGACCAAACACATGACAGTTTGCTCAATAATTGTTTGACCAGTTTGAGATGTTCTTCCTTCTCCTGTAACATGACTTCCAAACAAATGTCATTTTGAGAATAATGGGGGTAGAAGCGCCAGCCAACAAAACTGGTGATGCATATTAGGGAGGGCGGCAGTGTTTTCTTCTAACTTCATTATTGTGTAACATATAGATTTATATTGCAATTGTTGACATGTACACTGCCTATTGTTTCCTTCTTAGCTAAGGCCAGCTAAGAAGGAAAAAATCTACACTTATATTCTGTACCAGATAATTAGTTTACAATATTGCAAGCTGCCTCAAGGAAATTTTTTTCTAATAAATGTTATGTATAATATTCAGTAACATTTGTGACCTGAAACAAAATGTGGCAATTGGGGAGGGGGAGCGATCTGTTTTTCGAGGAAGCCCAATAAGAGCCGAGAAATATATTAAAATGCAATTTAGAGCCACCTACCTTTCCCCCATATATGGTTCAATTAAGAGTGATTACTAATGCTATGTGTTGTTCTGAAAATTTATGGCATGACTTTATATTTATTTTATTTATTGAACCTCTATGCCACCCATCTTGCTAAATAATTTGGCCTTGGAAATACAGATTTGTGGCAACAGAAGAATGATTTCAAACATTCCTGTTAATTGATTGCAACGGAGAGATGCATCAATGGAAACGCAATATTACATATGAAGTGAGCATCTGTTGGGGAGCTGGTAGGTCTAGATTTGTGAATACTTTCATTGTAGAAAAGTGTATGGGTCTCCATCCTACTCTAACAAAAAAGAAAGAAAGAAACTTTCCTGCCAAAATCTACTACCAGCTGCTGTCTGATAAAAGCAGCTACATATAAAAGAACCACTGCCTTGTAGAGATTCCTACTTGTAAGGCCTCAGGCTTTAAGACAGTAGCTTTCTTGATAATTTAAACAGATTGAGTAAAAAAATTGGTCAGAATAAATTGATGCTTACTGGTTCAAGACGCGAACGTATAAGGAAGCAACTATTATAATCACATATATAAATCTTATTATCTCAAGAGCATTTGAGTAAGTTTCTATCTTCAAGAAACCTAACCCCAAACAAGTAGCCTGGCTCATTGCCCTTCTCTTTCCAAACCAATCACTTCTGCCATGCTAGAGGAAGTAATCCTGTCCGCTCCTGCAGGCTGCTCTAGCTCTTTGAACTTGGTTTAATGAACTCAAGTTTGCTTCTAGATAGCCCCACCATGTGGTTGGTCTTGATACTTTGTTGTTCCCAGTAATTGCAGCAAAACATGACCAGCAAGACTCTCTTCCCCATTTCCTTTCCGTTTTCTGTAGGTCACCACCTTCCCAAACCTGGTGTTCTCCAGATATGTGGGGTTTTCCATACTTCTCAGCCAACATATGGGAATTAGGACACAAATACACCTGAAAAGGCATCAGAGGTTGAGGAAGAACGATCCCTGGAATTATTTTGATACAGTGATCGGTGATATCAAAAAACACCTAAGGAAAGTTAGGACTGGTTAACATTGGTACTTCTTGGTATAGGTTAGACTGGTGTAATTTTTTTTTATAAAACAAAAGCCCTGAAAGAAATGGAAAAGAATTTGCATACTGTAGTTAAATCTATATGGACTTCATGAATATCCATGACTTCCTGGGTATTTATGAAGTTATCACGAAACAGGCTTGGCTTAGAGACCCGACCTTGTTGTAGAGATATTAGTCTACTGTCAGGAAAGTATGTTAACTTTTTTCACCAACATAATCTATACAGGTTCAACGGACCAGAGTTGTACATGCAATTAATTGGTTTTAATTAGGAGTAATCTTCACATGTAATTGTTACATCAACTTTTTCAGGAAAGTTATGTTTTGTACACCTAGGGGGAAAATTTAACTCTAAGAATAGACAACCTAATTTAGCTCACACATTAAATTGTCTACATATGAATACAGGCAGATGACATTAGTAGGCAAGACCTGTTGAGTAAAACTTATCCAGAGTTCTTTCCTTAACACAAAGTAAGATATGGAGCAAATCATTTTCTCTATGCACAAAGGAGCAAAGAAATGCAAAATGGAAGTGTGGATGGAACCTGCTTTATGCTGGTAAAACTGTATCCAAAGTAAGGCTCCACAATATTAAACAAGGCATGTCCTGTGGGTATCTTATTACCATTCTTCATTCCTGACAGGAGCTTGCATCAGTAGCTAATTCTGGGAACCAGAAAGCAGCAATGATAATCATGCAGTAGATACAAATTCTTGTGGGAAGCTATGTGGGACATGCTATTATTAAGAGTCTTCACACTGTGAAATAATCTCACTCCATAGAGCCGTTTTGTAACTCCAGTTAAGTGGTAGTTCAGAGAAATAAATCTTAATAAGAACAAAAGTACAAAATTAAGAATATTTGATTTCTTCCAAGTACAAGCGCGTTGTTTAAAAAAAACCATCTGGTTTGTATGAAATTTCTGTGTAATATTTGTGTAATTAAAGCCAGGGGAATCATCTGGAAAAGATTTAAACATTTAAAGCCATTAGACTACTGGTGTCAACAGATCAAGATTCAGCTGATTAGTAAGTTATATTGACCTCTAGCCTGGATGTAGGGTACACAAAGGATATTGGAAATAGTAGCACGTTAAGCTTACAACACCGTAAGTAGGTACTTCCTCCATCTTAAATATAGTTACTTCCTGGTAAGGCTTCAGATTAAATTCCAAAATGATGTAAAAGCAATAGTTGTATATAACTTTTTAAAGTAGCTGCAACTTTTGGCGTTGTCTATTATTTATCTCAATTCATTTAAATTAATAGTGTTTATAACTATCATGCAATTTTGAGCATGTAAGTTACCAGTGTTGTTCAAAAAAGATTAAACAATTTAGAAATGTTAAGAAATCAGAGTTAAAAAGACTGTTCTAAATATGCTCTTAAATAAGGAAACATTTTATATGTGATCCATAAATTAAAACTTCTACCAGTATTCCACAAGTAAACTCTTTCGAACTATGCTTAATAGTTCACTCTGGTATAATAATAAATTAACTAGTGTATTATGATTTTTGCCTGATGCTTTCAACTGCAGAAACCCTGCTAAGACAGCAAGAAGAATTTGACAAACAAGATTGTTTAAAGTAGATTGGTATAAATCCAGATTAAGTTGCATTAAAATCAATAAATATGTTGATTTTAATTAGACTAATGGGACAGTTGATTTGATTTTAATGAGACTAAAACATTCAATCCCTTCTGTCCAGGACAACTGGCAGCCTAGTTTATCCTTTTTGAAAAGAAAAGCATTACAATTTCATATAAACATGTAACCTAGACTTCATATAGATTTTTTAAAAAACCTGTAAAACAAGACACTGTCCATATGCCACTTTCATCCACTTCACATATATGCTTGCCTAAGTTGCTGTCCCAAGTTATCAAAATGTCACCCAGACCTAGACTAGATAATTATCAGCTTAGAGTGAATTGACAGATCATATTAATGCAAAAACAAATGAACAATTCAGCTTAATGCAATGTGCACTCAATTAAATTTGAGTGGGATCTTCTTACCCACAATCTTGCAAAATTCTGGATATGTGCTTTTGTTATTATAGTCTGCAAAGCTCTCTACTAATGGAGAAATAAATAATTCTACATTTTAGTGTGGTTAACAATAACTATTTTTAATACAGAAAACTATCTTACAAATTCAGTTTTTTCACCAAAAAGGAACTTGAAAATATTTTGTCCTATTCCTTCATGAGTAATTATTTCAGAGATGGACAATGCATAGTTTCTAGTCAGGAGAGCTCTCTCATTCCTGTATTTGCCTTACCAGTTCCTTGCTAGCAATAGAGAATGATAAACATATCTCTTCACCTGTGAAAACTACTAATTTGACAGAACTGTTAACTTTGTTCAATAATCCTTAGTAGTAGACTGTTCATCTCATTTACTATGAACTGTGAGCAGTTTTAGTAACACAGATAATTATTCTAATAATTAGAAGTAAGCATTTTTTAAAAAAAAATATTTATATGCCGCCCTTCTCCGGAGACTCAGGGCGGCTTACAATGCGTTAAGCAATTTTGATAATATATAATTAAAATGCAACCTTCATGATCTTAAATCCATTCAGTAAATTTCTCTGAGTGATAGAGAAAATATATTGCTAAATGGAACACTGACCAATACAAATTATTAGTTTTAAAGTAAGTACCTCTTCAGAGAAGAGTAAAATAGGGATAACCAGGGATTTTTGGCTATTTTATGTAAGTGATGAAATAATTTAGTCTTCCAAGATTCGGTTGAGTCCCTGAAGTATCTTCTGAGAGGATGATACAAAAGTATTAGGTCTCAGTGTCATATCCTGAATCCTTTCTTTCTTGCTTGCTTGCTTGATTTGCTCCATGACCAAGGTTAAAAGAAAAATACAGTTGTACTTTGGTATTCAATTATTTTGAAACTCATCAGATTTGGTACTCAATGCATTTTGATGTGAACATTTTGTCCCAGTACTCGTTTGTTTGGTACTCAATGCACAAACTAGAACTTGTCAGTGTCAGCTGCCTTGTGATTCACTACATTATTCCTTACGGGAAAAATTGTTTGATACTCATTGTTTTTGGTACCAATCACACCTCCTAGAACCAATTAACAATGAGTACTGAGGTACCACTGTATTAGGAATTAACACATTGCTTTAATACTGCTTCTAATCTTTTATCCTACTTTTAGGTATTGAATTGCATTGGTGTAACAGAATATTATATTTTAGCAGTATTCATGTTATTACAGACCAAAGATATCAATATTAAACAATACAAATTATGGAATTAATGTAGCTTCTGGTTCTCAAATACTCAAACTAACTGGAAATTAAGACTTCAAAAGAGAAGAAGCACCACAAAATACAAAAATAAAACGTAAGTTACATTTTTACTGTCATTTCAAAACTTTTTTCATATACAATCAAATATGGGAAACAGAAGAGCACAATTCTGCTGAATGGTTTACAAGTTGTTATCCAAAGAAACTTCCAGGTATGTCAAACCTTATATCCAGCTTTATCTATGAAATTTGACAGACTTTGTTATCCATGATTGTGTTTCTGAATGGTGGGAGAATCCCTGAATTTATACTGATGAGGCTCGATTTTAAACAATTTGAACTAGCATTCAAAACTTACCTGGTCAAACACTTGACTGAAGTAATATTTCCAACATTTACAAATGCAGTTATATTGCAATCAAAAGAAGACAGATGTCAAAAACGAGCACACAACCCAAATTTCAGAACTGCAGCTGCTGTAGAAAGTATTGGACATATATGCAAGGACATTTGGGATCTCAGATTCTGTGCACTTTATCACATCAGCAGCCATTAAAAAAATACTGCTAAAAGCAGTTATTCCTGCTTGTGCCTTTAGAATACAAAACTGTGATTCAGTGCTTTATGAGATTCAACATGCGTACTGAAAATAGTTACATACATGTAGCAAAGAGTGAGATCAATGACTCAAGTACTAAATAAGAAAATGCATAAAGACCTTGTATAACAGGACACAATTAGAACAAGATGGGAAATGACATTTTCATTTGTGACAAAGAATCAGAAACAAAAGCATGCAAATGACAAATCAGCATTATGAAGAGACTCTGAAGGCACGTTTCAGAAAGCACAATGATTTGCAATTAAAAGTTTCTTTAAAAGGAACTTGAAGTGCATTTTTAGCAATGTTCTTTGAACACAACTAAATGCTTAGTCCAAATATTTCATAGTATTCTCCTCAGTCAATATGGCTTTCAGCATATTTCAACTCCCAATTCAAGCCAAACACTAGAGAGGGTTTTGATGGCTGGGTTAGTAAAGGTTGACTGGGCTAACAAAATTTACTCGTCGGAGCCCACTGATCTTTTCTGTGTCCTCTTGCGTGGCAACCGTCTTGGGGAAGCTTTATCTGTAGTTTTAAAAAAATGAACAGCCCTTACTTAATGCTATGTGTTAAAGAAACATTCTTTGGCAGACAAGATACAGTATTTATTTAAAAAATGCAAACATCACACTCAAAAATATGGTATGCAATAGTTAGGAACATGCAACTGCTATCTGATATATACCTAAAATAATGGGAAACTAGATATCCAGTGCTTGCTCTGGTCTGGAAATGGGACAGCACTGAGTCAAGTATTTTTGCCCAATTCATTTCCTCTACCTTCAACAGGGGTAATGTACTCTATGTTAAGTGGCTATCAGGAAGAGGAATGCATGATGCCCTATTTTCCTCTGTAGCTCAGGGCAGCCAGTTCTAAAAATAATCTTCATATCCATATGTTTAAGAATATCCTATCTATACTTTGCACTAAGTAGAAAGGATGCTATAATATAGCAAAATATAATGTTAGTCACTTGGAGCAAACAAAATGTACACTAACATATTACACTTTTTTGGAAAAGCCAAATTAATATTCAAGGAGTCTATGGAGATTCTCAGTCATTCAGGTCATGGTTGTCCCAAAGGTGGTTTTTCAAGAGGCAATTGGACTTTCTGGTTTTTCTATGAAGACGTTTCGTTTCTCAACCAAGAAGCTTCTTCTGCTCTAAGCTGAAAGCTCTGAGAAGTGAAACGTCTTCAAAGAAAAACCAGAAAGTCCAGCTGCCTCTTGAAAAATCACCTTTGGGACAATATTCAAGGAGCCACATGACATTTTGAACAGAAGTCTGAATGCAACCAATCATCTTATAATTTTGTAATTTTGTTTATCTAGCCACAATTCGTTTTTGGACTGGGTTTTTCTTAAAAGTTGGCAATTCACAGTGCTGCAATAATAGCAGAATTTGTAATTAGCAGAATAAATCATGCTGACTAAATAGGATAGCAGTCTTTTTCTGATAACCTGAGGAAAGTTGATGCATGCTGCAGGAGTAGCAATCTAATTCCATCTGTTAACTCCCAGAACCAAATTGCTCCAAACCTACTTTGACTCTCCATTACATTCTGTCCATTTTTATAACTCTACCTTATCTATTACCCAGTATTTTGCCTAGCCATATCCTCAACTTCATCACTGCTTGTTAGGATTCTCTCACAGAAAATGCCATGCTAATTAATTTAGTTCTGGGAGCAACCAATTATTTGATGTTTGCACCAATTAACGCAGCATTAGAGACTTTTCTTCTGTGTTAATTGCCCACATACTAGCCATAACAAAAACATAAATACCAAGTTAAGTCAACCTAAATCTTTTCTATAATCTCCTTTCAAAATGCATAATGAATTTCTACACAGTAACATCCTTGATTTCATAATATAGAATTAATGTAAGATAATAATGTTAAATATGCCATAGAATTTCTGAAAATTGTTAGTGATTTTATTTAGTTTTTTAAAAGAAAATCTTGAATTTTCTTTAGGAAATTATATATTAAACACTGTAGCAAACTAAATAAAACATTACAGAGGGGATTTCTAATTCTGAGTTATGTTCGGGTGGTACATTAATGCACTTAAAAGTTAAATAAGGGAATCCTGCCTCTGCTATTTTGACAGTAATTATCACTAAGCTAGCCTTCCCTAAATTGGTGCCCTCCAACTCCTACACCTTAGCATTTCTGCCAGCACAAGAAATGTAATTAAATACATGTGAAAAGCATTGCTGATGAAACCTTCACTAAGCTATCATCCCTTTAGTTAGCTTATACTTTATTTAAGAAACAGTTAAGTTTTACAGCAATACATATTACTTTCCCTGCAGAAACAACTTCTCTGTCATTTAAATTCTAATACAGTATGTAAAATTCAGAAATGAAAGACTACATTAAGAGATACTTTTATTACTGCATACTATTTATAAGCTTTGCACTGAATGAAAGCATATAGCAGTCTATATTTAAAATATTTTATATTTTAAAACAATCTATTCATGGCATATACCGCACTTACATTTAAGTTCCTTTACCTCCTCTAGAGAAGAGATCTGATATAACATTTTTCAATGAATTTTGTCATTTTCAGATTTCCAATATAAATGTTTACTAGTTTAGCCAATTCAGATTTATGACCATGTGATTCACTTTAACAACCACATATTTCATTTAACAGACACAATGACTTACTTAATGACCATCATAAAAACAGTCATAAAATCAAGACTGGTACATGGTAATTCAACTAATGACCACAATGTCACAACCACGTATTCCAGGCTAAATTATAGTTGTAAATTGACAACTACTTGTAGAAATAAAATTTTGAACTATACAATTTGAGAGCGTGTTTTTAAAAATACAAATAAAGAAAGAACATGGCTGTCAGCCAGTGAAGTATGCAATTTTCCTACTATGTACAATTTCAGAGAAAAGCAAACTAAAATACTGGTGTAGGCTTTCATAACTGGTATCTGTTGAACTTCAAGGTTTAGTGACCATGTTCTAGACCAGAGGTGTCAAACTCGATTTCATTGAGGGCCGCATCAGGATTGTTTGACCTCGGGGGGCCGGGGTGGGCATGGCCAGCTCAATGTCACTCATGTCAGGGGTGCCTGTGGTGGCCCAAGCGCTCTGCCAGCGAAAACAGCTCCCGAAGCTCAGTTTTTGGCTGCGACAGCCTCCTGCAACCCTCTGCCAGCGAAAACAGAGCTCGGGAAGGGCCCTCCCAAGCTCTATTTTCACTGGTAGAGGGTTGCAGGAGGCCATCGCAGCCAAAAACTGAGCTCAGGAGCCTGTTTTCGCTGGCAGAGGCACCGCAGGCCGATCCTTCACTGTTACCAGGGCGGCCTTGTGGGCCAGATCTAAGCACTCCATGGGTCGGATCCAGCCCCCGGACCTTGAGTTTGACACCCCTGTTCTAGATAACAAATTTCCTGATATTTCACCAGCAACATAAGCAAGGTGCCTGTGAAGATGCCAGTTGCAGTTGCTGACAAAACGTTAGAAATCTGTTAGCTAGAAACTCTGAAGTCCAGCACTGTCCAAAGCAAAATAGTTTGGATGTAATTGATACATCTCAAATCAGTGTAGTTTTAATACAGCCCAGAAAAAAATTGTAGTGGACTATAATATCAGCCTTATATTTTACGTCCTTGGGTTATTAACCTATATATTTCTTGGCCCTTTCTTTCACCATATTAATTTCTGATGCAAGTCTGACAAATATCTATGGAGGTTCTCAGTCATCCAGGTCATAGTTGTCAAAAAGATGATTTTTCAGCTCAAAGCTGAAGAAACTTCTTGGATGAGAAGCGAAACGTCTCCAAAGAAAAACAAGAAAGCCCAATTGTCTCTTGAAAAGGCACCTTTTGGTCTGACAAATATAATTCCATCTTAAGTAAGCAAGAGGCTTACTTAAGTAATCAGAAATTAGTGGGCTGGCATATATCAAACATGTAATTCATGGCCATGCTCAAAAAAACACAGAAGTAAATCTCATAACATTATATAACTTCTAGAATGAACAGAAATAATTTTGAAGCCAAAAGAATGGGATGGGTATTCCAAAAGCATGCTGAAAGTAGTCCAACAAGACTGGAAGTGGGAATGATCTATTTTAAAGTCAAAATATTTCAACGTCTAATTGGATAATAAGATTTATTTAATACTCCTACAAAATATGCAGCAGTTATTTGCCAAGTTTGTATTAAAGTTGATGGAATCCATCAAACTTTAGTATTATCACTGCATGCAGTTATCTAATCAATCACCAGGAACAAATTCTATGTGAAATTTTAAAAGCCTCAACCCAGTAAAGTGTATCTCACCTCTTCTACTTTGCACTGAAAGCAGAGAAAAACAAACAAAACAAGATGTTAACAAAGTTTATAAGAATATTAAAAATGTAATGTATTTGAATTTATCTTTGAGTTAAATAGAAGCAGCAAAATTTAACATCCCACAATGTCCTCAAATCTACAGAGGCTACTTAACATCATCAATAGTTGTGGAATTACAGAGATAGACACAATGCCACTAATGATGCCGTTCTGACTAATGGAATCTTAACATTCTAAATCTGCTCTTGACAGAAGGGAAATCTCCAAAACACAAAGGAAAGGAAAGGGGAGGAAAACAGGAAATTCTGTTGCATTTTTTCAACACTGAATATAGTCTAAAGCTTTGCCCAACTGCACTTGCCATTAAATACATTTACTGAAAACAGTCTAATGTATTTAAAAAGTCAATTTGGAAGTCAATTTTCCACTGAGAGATACACTTGTTTATAATGTAAATAAATTTATCACAGAAAACCTGTCTTGATACTTACTGATCTGATTTAAAGTTTCTTGAGGAATCCAACTCATGTCAACATCATTCTGATTAGAGGTTCCCATTTCTACTTTTTGAGCTGGTCTTTTTCTCTGAGGGGATTAGAAACAAAAGTAATAAATAAAATATTATCATCTATAAAGTCACTAACAAAGACTTAAATTATTTGGGCATGATACCCAATAAGTGAAATAAGCATTATCCAACCATTAAAACAGATATATTAATTAGAAATCCACCTTTATGATAGCTATTTTATTAATTGTTTCCCTTTCATCGTTTCTTTTATCATTTAAAATATCTTTCATATATAAAAAGGCTTCTTTGAAATGCTGTGGCTATTAAATTATTGATGTCAGTGGAAGATATTCAACTTGTAATATTCTTTAAAGTTCTAGTAACAGTTAATTTTTAAATGTTGACTTGACTGAATTTTTCAGTATTTTCAGCACTGAACAGCATAGATTCAATTAGTTCTCTAATTAAGCCTATCTTAATTTTCCGGTATGTACATTTTATTAAAGATTTGTTAAGAAAAGCACTAGCAAGCCAGATGACATCATCATTCTTCTATGGAATTTGGAGTAAGGCAGAATTCTCCAATGTTTCCAGCTTTGCGAACTTGGGGGGGGGGATGGTTTGCATGAGTGAGAATGTGCGCATGCACGTGCACTCACGCTTGCCAGCCATTTCCACAGCCCAGTTGCAAAGTGGGCCATGGCCCACAGCTTGGGGATCCTGGAGTAAGGAATACAAATTTCACGGTCCTATACCAATCCACATAATGATAGAGACCATCCTCTCAGCTTAGAAGAAACAAGGACAGTATTCTATGGTCAGGGGAAAGACTAATTAAAAATAGCTACTTACCTTCCTAGATTCCAACAATTGATGTAGACCAACAATGACAAGTAGGCCAAGTCCCGCCAGAAACATATACATAAAGATCCTTATTTAGAAAGATGAGAAAGTCTAATAAGATTTTAATTCTTTTAAGGCAAACATTTTTAATGAACTCAAAGTCCTAAGGACCTTATTCACTTCTTAGGTCCAACAAGTTCAAATTAGTTGGAATGCCTAGATTATTCTATAATAAATTAATATACGATATCACTATCTAAATAACCTTGGTGAGACAACCAGCTACTAATCGCAATCAGTGTTTGATTTAATATACAAAAAATGAAGGATGCACAATGTTATAGTTTCTTAGTGTTTGTGATAGCAAGTTGCTTTTTCTCTCTCTGTCTCCAGGGTTTGGTGATTAAAAAACAAGGAAAATCTTAAACCTTTTCAAAACCTAAATGAATACATATGTTCTTTTATAATAGCATAAAAAGTCTGATTATCACCATTACAAGAATTAATTAGCAGAATAATTAATCTTACGTTTCACCATCTAATCCATCTTCTTTTTCAATAATTGTAACAGTTTGATTGAAAACAGCATCTTGAAAGAAATTCCCCTAAAATGAAACACATTAAAAAGGCTATCAGATTCAGGCCATCAGATGGCATTGTTACAGAGGACTCCAGAAAAAAAGTGTATTCCTTGCACTTGTTTCTAGTTTTTCTGCAAAATAAACTGTATACCTATATTTATAGCATAAATATACCTATATTTATACCTGGATATATAGACAGACAGACATAGATACAGATACCAAGTATGAATAGTATTTGTTAACTATTCGAGATTGCCAATCTTTTTGCAGCCAAACTTTTAAAGTTATTTTTTCAGCTGTCAAATGTTTCAATGAGAGAATTACTCGTATCACTATAGAAGATTTTCAGATCATTTTAATATTTCCCCTAAATATTAAAATACAATAGTTATTTTTGGTGAATGGAATAGGTTTATAACTACATTGACCTTAGTAGATGTTTAGTATTCTTAATTTAGTGGAAGACTCAACATTATTTAGCAGCTTACTATCAAATTCTAGTGATGTATTTTTTTAGCCTGAAGAGAGCTGAATCCTGAATGAGGCTTACAGGTTTGTACAGTATTGCCTTATAATTGCAGTTCTTAATACCTCAGATTTTAACTTTTTAAAACAGTCTTTCTCTTCAAGCCACAGCAGTTACTAAGAAATTGTTTTGGATAAGATTAAGAAAACAATAAACTTTCTACTGGAATGCTGATCAGGTGAGAAAAATACAGTAACAAAGAAGTAATAAAAAGAATATTGAGTAAATACTCTCAATAAAATATGCCTCCATAGTGATCAAAAGAAGATATGAAATATGCAAGCATAAAGATAAACTGACATAGATATTACTGGATGAGGCAAACATGGAATTTTGAAATGCACTGTCCTATTAGTTTTCTCAAAATGCATTGTTCTATGTAGCTAATATCTAGCATAATATCTTTATTAATCTAATCCAAATAGGCTACAAAACAAGTCATAACCTATAATATTCAAAAATCATCCTAATACATGATAGCAGAACTAGCAGCACAAATCTTTATACAAGATAACAAAACTAGCAGCATAGCTCCCCAAGGATTAAGAGAGACTAACTAGCCGACCAATTTCTACATTAATATCAGATGACGTTGCCACAAAAACACAAATACTAAACGAATATCTTTATTTTACAGATAGCCAAATCCCATATCCTCACTTACATTTTGATCTTTGTAATTCAAATTAATAACCAGTCCAAAGGGACGGCCACCCATAGGCTCTGCAGGAATGAAGGAATATTCAAACGTGGCTTGTCTCTGTGGTGGAACAACTGTGTTCAGAGGAAGAGCAGTGAAATTCTGAATAAAAAACTGATAATCTTGTGGGTACCGGAATGAAGCATCTAGTGATTCTACGATGAAGTCTTCTGTACCCTTATTAGTAAAACCTACTAAAAACTTCACAATGTTGTTTGCTGGAAAATCTAGGAGGGGGAAAGAATGAAAATTTTTAGCGTTTCATTTTTAAATTGTAATTTAAAAAACAAAATAAGTAAGATAAGCTGGCATGATGTAGAATTCAAAGTATGCTTTACCTTCTCCTTTCACAAACAAGATTGTTGTATCAGCATTAGGTGATGCTTTAGGTTCTCCTGATAGGTCATCTTCCTCTTTCTCTTCTGTCTAATATAAAATAATGTTTGAAAAGCCTATGAGAAACAGTGAAGCAATAAATAGCCAGAATATATAAGTTTTATTGTATACTCCCACATAAAAGTACTTCAATATACAAAAACATTAATTTCCGCCAAACCTAGGGTTTTTAAAGATATAATTACAAAAATGATATTTTGGTTTCAAACTGTGTTCTGGACAACACAAAATTTCCACAAGAATATGACTGGATTTGGTGAAAACCAAAGGATCCCTCAAAAGAAGTTTACCCCAAAGTAGCCAATTTTCAATAACAGTGTTTTACTTGATCATCAAGGATTCTGAGAAATTTTGTTTTTGACAGGTTCTTTGAGGAATGTTTGAAAACCCTAGGCTTAGCCCTACATGATGAACTAGGTACGTATTTTGTAACGAAACAGGCATAGACTATAACGAAGCCAAATATATTTAACAAATTGATTAGATATTCCTAAACCAGATGACGAGATTGTTAAAACTGAAAATTTGCTGCAGTTAGCTCAATAACATTGAATATATTAGCATTTAAATGAGCAGTTCCTTAAAATTCAGTTGTAATCCAAATCCAAATATAACATTTTGCATTATATGTATAATTATATTTGTCTCACTATAGGTGCATAATGCTTCTTAATAACTAAGTGACATATTTCAACTAGGAAAACTACTTAGTACAGTATATTCTATTTCAGTGGGGCCCACAAACATCACAATTGTGACAATGTTCAGGCTCAAGGTTGACTCAGCCTTCCATCCTTTCTAAGGTGGGTAAAATGAGGACCCAGTTTGTGGGGGCAATAAGCTGACTTTGTATAAATATATACAAAAAGTATGAAGGGTATTCCTTAACACATTGTAAGCCGCCCTGAGTCTCCAGAGAAGGGCGGCATATAAATATAAATAAATAAATAAATAAATAAATGTTAACATTCTTGGTAACCTATCTATTGTTCAAATAGTGCTGATAGGAAACATCAGCATGAAATTTTAAAAATGTTGTAGCCGACTTCCGGTGGGACTGCGACATCGCCGGACGCTTCTTTTTGAAGCGCCAGCCCAGGGCTCCGTAGAACCGCAAGAACAGCGACTATCGGCTGTCTTGCGGTTTGAAAACTTTCCCCCTGGTATGAGGGGGGAAAGTGAGTAGACGGGTGGGGTAGAGCTCCCTGAGAGTGCCAGATTTTACCCATAATCTGACGCTCGAAGATGAGAGCTCCCCGTTAAGCCTGTCAGTACTCCGGACCCTGGATGCCTCTGCTTTGCAGAGCTAGATGTCGTTACCATCCCAGCAACCAACTTTAAACAAATATTCTTTGAATCAAGCTGGCGGAGCACAAGCAGTATGAATGAAACAGCAAGTATTTTTTTTTCTTTTAACTCCAAAGATTTACTTTCTTTAAAAGATTCTTCCTAAGCTGAAAGTGAAAGCAAGATGGCGTTTGAGTTTTAACGGGGCGTGAAGAAGTGAAAGCTAAAAGTAATTATTGACAAGCCCCTGTTTGAAACGTAAAACTCCTTTTTGAAAAGTGGATGAAACAAGAAAGGATGTAATAATAATAATTGAAGCAGCAATACAAATTACAAATTGTAAAGGGTCTTTTTTTTCCTTTTTGATATTCTTTTTTTTCTTTTTTTTCCTGTCCTTCTGGAAGGGAAGGAAGAAGGGGGGCAAGATGGCTGGTCTTTCTGAAAGCAAAGAAAGCAAAGAAGGGTTAACTAACCCTCAGATATGGTCTGATTTTGAGGAAGCTTGGAACTCAATTACCTCTGCTTTATTGGAAAGAATTGATACTATATTTCAAGCTTCTCAAGCTGGAAACAATGAAATACATGGAAATACTGAGTTGCAATCTAGCAGTGGGGGATTGAATGAAGAGTTGGGAGACGGAAAAGAACAAAAACAGACCATAGCAATTTTTACTGAGGAGAGAAAGATGAATGCTGTGCAGAATAAGGAGCAAGAAATTTTGGAAGTTGATGAGATTTTGGTTACACGAATTTTTTTTTATAAAACCCAATCTGCATTTAAAGAGCTGTTTCCAGAAGAAGTTACATTTCTGCAAAAATTTTATAAAATGCAATCCCAAAAACTGCAAAATTTTACTGGAGTTAAAAAAGGCAGAGGGATCAAAGTTAAGAAGAAAGTTCGTAAAAAGGAAAAGAAGAAAGACTGGAAAAAATGGAAAATAACCCTGCTTGACGAGATGATGGTCCTTAAAAAGTATTGTTTAACTGTTTAAAGATTTTGAACTTTTGGGGGGGAAAAAAAACCGGACAGCAGTTTAATGCCAGTTAACTAAGCAATGAGCAACGATGAGGAGGCAACCTACAGCTGTATTGGAATATTTTGAGAAGAATAAACAGATCACAGCAATGCTGGTGTGTTGGGCTGTGAAATATGCCCTGACTTGAATGATTTGGAATATTTTATTAAGGACTGTAATAAATTTGGACTTAATTGCGATCGCAGAAGTTTTATTGAATATAGCAAATTGGAGTTTCCTGTTTGATGGTAATAAATATAAGGCAAAAGGACTATGGACCTAGGGCAATTGCAGCTGATCTGGTGGTTTCCCTAATATGTCTGATGAATTTATTAATCTAATTTTTGACTGGATTTGATGGATACCATTTCAAATATAATTATAAAATCACTCGGGTTTTTTTTTATATATAAAAAAGCAATTTTTATTTAGGTGGGTAGACGTAAATGAAGATATCTTATATGCTGTTGGAAGATGTGAAGACAAGAAGATTAGCAACTGGTTTAATCTAGTATGAAGAATTTAAATGATTGATATAGTTCTTAAATGATGTTCTTAGTTGATTTGTTAATATGTATTGATAAATTAATAAGAGATTTGATTATTAATTTTTAAAAAAGTATTATTATTATTATTTTTTATTAAGTGTTTTAATTATAATTGGACCTTGATGGTTTAAAAGTGGAGGACGGAAGAGTTTATATAGTATTTTAAATCTGGGGTTTTTGAATGAGGGTTTCCTTTTTGTTGTTGTTGTTGTTGTTTTTGTTTTAAATGAAAGAAGTTATAAAATATTTTGTTAAATTGTATAGACCTAATAATTTGTTAAGTAACAATTAGCTAAATTGAGTAATGATAGGTTTGATTAGGTAATACTTAATTGTTTTATTAACTGCTGTAATTATAAATGGATATTAATTTTGTTGAATTAGATGGAATAAGGAGAAAGAAGACTTGCTTTCCTTTTATCTATTTGTTTAATGATTATGATTATGATAAGTGTGAAATGGAGTTTAATTTAGAGAATTTGAGCTGTATTTTATCTTGTATTTGCTCTGGGAAGTCGGGGGGGTAGTTGGGGAGGGGGGAGAAAATGTATGTAAAACTTTTAAAACTTTTTCAATAAAAAAAAATGTTGTAGCCATACCAATTCTGTGGGTTCGTCTTCTTCAACTTCAGCTTCATCATCTTCATCCTCAACTACTGTATCTTCTATTGCTTCTTCATCTTCAGTAGCATCTTGGGCAGCCACAAGCAAGCCAGAACCTAGAGACATGAGAATGAAAGTTTGCTCTAATTGGAAAAAGCACTAGAAAATAATTCAAAAGGAGCAACAGTTTTTTTTAAAAGAAATAAAACTACTCTCAAAAGTATGCAACAATTAATATATATATTTATGTAGTAATTATTATACAAAATACCACATTATTTCATTTATGTTACTGTAGTTCTATTGCAGTTTGAAATTACAGTACTGAAATGACTTCACAGTACAGATAGTCCTTGGGTTAGGACCATTTGTTCAGGAATCATTCAAAGTTATAACAATGTTGAACAAGGGGGGCTTATGACAGCTCAAGGGTTCTGGCTGTCACAGCATTCCAAGGTCACATGTTTGTGATGTAGGGGCTGTGATTATACTATCGCAGTCAGCTATGGTCATGAGATCATTATTTCTGACATTCCCTGCCAGCTTCCCATAAATGACAGCAACCAGGAATGCCGGAATTGAATCCGAGCTCCGTTATAGGCTGCAGATGCAAAACGGAAAGGAGCTAGAGTATATCTAGCCTGTCAGATCTGATGAAACAGACTGAAATGCACAGAAATAGGCAGTCCCACAAGTAATCTCATCCTTTGTCAGCTAGGGCTTTACCGCAACCCACTATTCTACTGTCCTCTACTCCTAACCTTCTAAGGCAGTCCAGAAGAATACACTAAATAACAAAAGCTGCTGAAAGATCTAGGAGGACAAAGATGACTACATCACCAAAGCTCATCCACCAGTGCAACCAATGCTATCTTCGCATCATAGTCCACTGTGAATCTTGACTTATTTATTTATTATTTAAATTTTTATACCGCCCTTCTCCCGAGGGACTCAGGGCGGTGCACAGCCATGATAAAACACACATGTCCATAAAATTTAAAAACAGTTTAAAAACATAATAAATAATTTGGCCCCTATATTATTAAAAAACTAAAACACCCATTAAAATTCATTATTTAAGCCAGCCCAGCTAGTTGAAACAATAATGTCTTGAGGCCACGGTGAAATATACGTAGGTTAGGGATCATACGTATCTCCGGGAGCAGTTCCTTCCAGAGGGCAGGTGACCCCACAGAGAAGGCTCTTTAGTGTATTCTGGACTAAATTTAATTTTCAATGTATTGAGCAGAACATTTATTTATTTAAATATTTAATTTATTTGCTGCCCATCTCATTTGGAAAGTACTCTGGGCAGTTTACAGCACCTAACATATATCAGCAGTAGCTTCAAAATGCTGAACTTTCATAAAACCCCTAATAAAGCATTAAAGGACAGAAATATATTGAAATATGTAAAATATTTTATTTCCCAGATTAAACTATTTCATTTATTTACTTTTAGTTACTGTCTGAACCAAATATTCTTTAATGTTTTATCTAAAAAGAAGCAGAACAGGCATCTAAATCTTCAGCTCATTTCAGATTTTTTTAAAAAGGCTCTCTAGTATGTATTTTAGAAAGAATGATGATGTGGCATCACAATGTAGGATACTGAACATCTTAAGGCAGCCAGACAAGTCTCAAAAATTTAGGGTTCTGGTAACTTCTACTCTTCTGGTATAAATAATTACTGTCAAGAGAAAAAAAACTTGAATAATGTTTGATGGCTAAAAGAAAATGAAATCCTCTAGCATTCATTCGTGGTATTAAGTTAATTCTCAGTCAGAAGTGCTTGCTTTGGAAAATAACTAAAGGACATAATATAGGTATTCTACTATAACTTACAGTGATTCAAGCAAATCCCTGAGAAAATTTTGTCAGCGTTCCGATTTAACCTAGGCAAAACTAAGGTTTTTTAAAAGGTGACCTCTACTCCCTTAAGTCTTTTTTTTATTCCCAAAGTTCTAATCCCATAGTCCCGTGATGGCGAACCTATGGCACGGGTGCCACAGGTGGCACACGGAGCTGTATCTGTTGGCACATGAGTGTTGTCCTAGTTCAGTTCCAGCGCATATGTGCGCACTGGCCAGCTGATTTTTGGGCCTTCCGGGCCAACTGGAAGTCAGGAAACGGGCCATTTCCAGCCTCCAGAGGGCCTCTGGGGTGGTGGGGAAGGCTGTTTTCACCTTCCCCAGGCTCCAAGGAAGCCTCTGGAGTCTGGGGAGGGCGAAAAACGGGCCTACTGGGCCCACCGTTAACCTTTTTGCCGTCACGTGCCAAAAGTGGAGGTAGCGGGGGGGGTTGCGTGTGCATGAGCAGGGGTGCGGGGGGGCATTGAATTATGGGTGTGGGCACGTGTGCACACAACCCCCCCACACTCCCCACGCTTTTGTCACGCGATGGCAAAAACGTTAGCCATCACTGCCATAGTCTGACCCAAGAACAGCCAATAACCTTGACATTAAAAAATAATGAACCAATAAATGTACATATGATAAATAGAAAAGATGTTGGGCTGTGATGGATATGTCAATTAAAATATTAACCTGCATGGCAAGTTGGCCATAGTAAAAATATGTATATATAAAACCCAATTTTGTAATAATTCTCTCTCTCTGATATCTGATATATAATTCAGCAAAAAGTTAAAATATTCATGATAAGACACCTGCAGCTACACCTAGACAACCTTGGCTGATCTTGAAAAGCAGAAAGATCAGAACTAGGTGGGAGACTCCCAGAAAATCCAAGACTGGAGGCTAGATTGAAAAACAAAATATCTGCAGAAAAAGGAACAAGACACCTTTACCAAGAAAACAACACTGTCATCAGGACTTGAGTTCAACTTTAAGAGCATTTTACTTTAAAAAAAAATTGAGATCATATAATATGCAGAGTTGCTATGTCATAAGAATAACTCTACTGCTTTATTAGTCATTGGTTTAGCTCATTCAACAATTTACTACTGCTTCCAGAATGGTGTTATATTATGCTTTTGCTTCTCCATATGCGTATACATATATAACACAAAGTCAACTATTCAACATTACAGCACCTGTATGGGTTACTTACTATTTTTAAATAAAAGTGAAGGTCTGGAAGATGTTTTATGTTGTTTAGGTAACTACAGATAATTTGTAAGAGACTACACATAGCATGTTGTCAACATTTTCAGGTAAGCAACACATAGTAACTGACACTGTAGCCATGTGCAAAAAGAGCTTAACTCTGTCAACAGGGCAAAGACACTTTGTTCTCCAACCTTATTTTCCTTCAGATGTATTACCCTATGGAGTCACATCCACCATGCTAGCCCAGTAAAATGAAAATACAGTCCAAAAGATCTGGAGAATGACCAAACTACCCTGTTTCCCCCAAAATAAGACATCCCCTGATAATAAGCCCAATCGGGCTTCTGAGTGCATGGCAATAAGGCCAAGTGCTTATTTCAGGGTTCAAAAAAATATAAGGCAGGGACTTATTTTCAGGAAACACGGTACCAAAGAGTGAATATGAGTTAGTACTGGAATCAGGTCCAATTCACATAACTTCAGCAACTTTTTCTGAAATTTTACCTCCTTGCCCAGGCTACCTCTCTGCACGCCTAGGGTATTAGCTACAAGCACCTGCAGCAATACTGCTTTTCGGCTGATATTGAATAGAATTCTTAAGACTGCCATATTTCATAATATACAAATTGGTGCCAGTTATTAAAATTATTTCAAGAAAACTAGACCGAACAGTGCAAATGCTACAGAAAGTACAAGTTAGCATATTTTTTAAAAAAATTCTATTAGGATGAAAAGAATTTAACAAATTGCTTGGGCACTTAATACCTTACCCAACAAACTGTTGGCTAAAAATCCTGAAAACATTATTTCTATTTGCTGTTTGTATTTCAACCCCTCTCATCTTTTTTAATTTTTTTTTTAAAAAAAACCGACAGAAGCTATTTGATAGCTGCTCAATAGCCAGAACGGTACCTTACTTGAATTACCATTTAAGTTTTCTGGGGCGATTTCTGGGACTAAAGACGAGCACAATGACTTCAGAGAAATGCGGTTTCAAGAGAAGGAAGGAAAAAGCAATCACAGCAATATCGGGGCGTTAAGCAACACACACACACACACACACAAACTCCTGTCAACAATTAAAGCAGTGTGTTTGTTTGGGGAGGGGGGGGTCGCCTTCGGCTTAAGCACGTGTCACTTTTGTCAGCCCTCAACAAGCGATCAGAAGCCGCACCAGACTTTTAACTACACTTAAGTTCCAAGTCCCTCATGAAAATCAGGGGTGTCGGCGGAGAGATCTGACACGTCAGCCCCGAGCGGGGGAGGGGTGGGTGCAGGGCAGACCACCATCACCACCACCTCCACACCACGGAAAGAGCACCGAGGCGGAGCGGAGTCTCTCCCGCTTTCCGACGATCCAGCGACTCGAGAAATCTCCTCACGCGCCGTTCCCATTTCAAACTGGCGACACCCCACCCCACCCCGTCCCACGCGCCAACGGCAGCCTGCAACGGTCGCCCTCCGACAGTCGTGTCGGTTCAGCCCCTCGCTCCTTCTCTCTCTCTGTCTCTCTCTCTCACCTGGGCCAGATCGGGCGCCGCCGAGGAGGAGGACGGCGGGAAAGGCCAGCAGCACGAGGACCAACAGTTGGGGCAGGGACCGCCTCATGGTCGCGAACCAACTAGCGCCCTTCGGTGGCAGTTTCTACTTTCTCCTGCCGCTAAGCAATGGCGCTAAGCTTCCATCCGGCCGACGTCCCGCCTTTCTTACGGCGCGACGTCCTGACGCCACCGGGCAGGCACGCAAGACCGATTAAACCCCGCCTTTTTCTTCCAGCGGAACGGGGTACGGCAGACGTGTCTTCCCCTGGAAGGAGGAGGGAGAGGCACGTGACTCAGTCTTTCCCCCCCCCCCTCCTCCCCCGGTAGGAGGCTTCCTCAAGAACGCGTGGCTGTCCGCAGGTGCTCATGCGCAGTGGGCTCTCTCGTAATCTTTCTCCGCGCTTGCTGGTTCCTTGACGCCGCATTTCGTTACCTTCGGCGATCTTCGCGCAGCGCACGCGCGTAGCTTTGCCCTGTGCCGTACTGTAGAGGTCGCGGTAGCGTTTAAACTTCAGGGCTTTGGGAAAAAAATAACAACCACCACGCTGGCAGATTTGTTCCACGAAAATATATATTTATTTTTGTATTTATTTATTTACATGCCGGTGTATATATATCATGTAAACTGCGGTTGAAAGGAAGGAAAAAAAAGTTTAATACAACAAGGTAAAGGTTCCCCTCGCACATATGTGCTAGTCGTTCCCGACTCTAGGGGGCGGTGTTCATCTCCGTTTCTAAACCGAAGAGCCAGCGCTGTGTGAAGACGTCTCTGTTGCAGTGTCCTGGGGTCGTGTCATCTTTTACAAACGTCTGACAAGCAAAGTCAATGGGGAATCCGGATTCACTTAACAACCATGTTTCTTACTAACTTGCCACATGCAATGATTAAGTGAACAACTGTGGTAAGAAAAGTCGCAAAATGGAGCAAAACTCAGTTAACAAATGTTTCACTTAGCAACCTAAATTTTAGGCTCAACTGTGGTTGTAACTCAAGGACTATATGTGAAATTGTTACCCCATGACCACTCTTTCAGTCTGGTTATTCCCCAGATCCTCCATTGGACTTATTTTCATCAGACCTCAGTGACTTGGCTGTGAAACGCAGTAGAGTGATATATAGAAAACAAGTTGGAGGTTCACTGATTGATAGATTATGTGTCATCAAATCATTTTTGATAGCTAGCAACCATATAGATATTCTTAGAAAACAAATCCAGACAATCACATTGTCTGATTTGGAAAGAATTTATTTGCAAATTATGGTGGAAAATAAGTATTTGGTCAATATCAAAAGTTCATCTCAATACTTTGTTATATATCCTTTGTTGGCAATGACAGAGGTCAAACATTTTCTGTAAGTCTTCACAAGGTTGGCAGACACTGTTGCTGGTATGTTGGCCCATTCCTCCATGCAGATCTCCTCTAGAGCAGTGATGTTTTGGTGCTGTCGCTGGGCAACATGGACTTTCAACTCCCTCCAAAGGTTTTCTATGGGGTTGAGATCTGGAGACTGGCTAGGCCACTCCAGGATCTTGAAATGCTTCTTACGAAGCCACTCCTTCGTTGCCCGGGCGGTGTGTTTGGGATCATTGTCATGCTGAAAGACCCAGCCACGTTTCATCTTCAATGCCCTTGCTGATGGAAGGAGGTTTGCACTCAAAATCTCACGATACATGGCCCTATTCATTCTTTCCTGTACATGGATCAGTCGTCCTGGTCCCTTTGCAGAGAAACAGCCCCAAAGCATGATGTTACCACCCCCATGCTTCACAGTAGGTATGGTGTTCTTTGGATGCAACTCAGCATTCTCTCTCCTTCAAACACGACAAGTTGTGTTTCTACCAAACAGTTCTACTTTGGTTTCATCTGACCATATGACATTCTCCCAATCCTCTTCTGGATCATCCAAATGCTCTCTAGCAAACTTCAGACAGGCCCGGACATGTACTGGCTTAAGCAGGGGGACACGTCTGGCACTGCAGGATCTGAGTCCCTGGCGGCGTAGTGTGTTACTGACGGTAGCCTTTGTTACGTTGGTCCCAGCTCTCTGCAGGTCATTCACTAGGTCCCCCTGTGTGGTTCTGGGATTTTTGCTCACCGTTCTTGTGATCATTTTGACCCCACGGGGTGAGATCTTGCATGGAGCTCCAGATCAAGGGAGATTATCAGTGGTCTTGTATGTCTTCCATTTTCTAATTATTGCTCCCACAGTTGATTTCTTCACACCAAGCTGCTTGCCTATTGCAGATTCAGTCTTCCCAGCCTGGTGCAGGTCTACAATTTTGTTTCTGGTGTCCTTCGACAGCTCTTTGGTCTTCACCATAGTGGAGTTTGGAGTGTGACTGTTTGAGGTTGTGGACAGGTGTATTTTATACTGATAACAAGTTCAAACAGGTGCCATTAATACAGGTAATGAGTGGAGGACAGAGGAGTCTCTTAAAGAAGAAGTTACAGGTCTGTGAGAACCAGAAATCTTGCTTGTTTGTAGGTGACCAAATACTTATTTTCCACCATAATTTGCAAATAAATTCTTTCCAAATCAGACAATGTGATTGTCTGGATTTGTTTTCTCGTTTTGTCTCTCATAGTTGAGGTCTACCTATGATGACAATTACAGGCCTTTCTCATCTTTTTAAGTGGGAGAACTTGCACAATTGGTGGCTGACTAAATACTTTTTTGTCCCACTGTATGGTGCATTTACCGTCCTAAATTTTAATCTATAGTTTTTCCTCGCCTTGTACATACACACGCACGCGCACACACACACACACACACACACACATATATATATATGAACTAGACTGTTGTTTCTCTGTGTCATATAATATATGTGGGTATATACATAATTTTGTATTTATTTTGTCATGTTTATGTAGTGTATATTGGAGGTGGTGACCCTTTCAGAGCTATATGCAACGAAATTTCATTTTAATGTATGCTGACTAGTATACATTCAAAGGACAATAAAGTTATTAGTCTATTCTATTTTCTATTCTAGTATTTATTCTTCTATTATAAAATGCTAAAACCTCTTCTAACTTCCAGTGGTACATAATATATTCTTTGTGTCCTACTACTTTTTATTATTGTTATCAATTGCACTTGTACCTTTGCTAACTTTCCTTTTGGAGACTTGTAAACTATTCTAGTGCTTCATATCTTGGATGGAAATCTTCATACGTTTGAAGTGTGGACATTAATTGCTTCAGTTTGTTGCCTTTGTTGTTGTTTTTTTCTTAAGGATTAGGTTTTGTAAGTGTGAGCAACTGCAAATATACACCAGGATGTGTTTCAGGAAAAAAACCACAAACATGCCACAAGCATTGCTGGTCATTGATTCATCTTTAATTCATCTTCTTGGATCATCACTAGTATAAAATCTTATTTTTCCTCTTCTTTACTTTTGCTCTTCTGTTAGCCAAGTATAAGCAATTAATTTAGAACATTTTATCAGGACTGCAAGTCTCTTACCAAGCTCTACAAATAGACTCCAGGTAAATTTCCCTATTTGCTTGTTTTGTAAGGGTTTTTCCCCTATTGATACCAATCTATCTTGTATTCCTCTTACCATCTTTGTTTATTCAACAGGAAGCAATAATTCAGTCATTTACAATCAGCAGTTCTCAGGATATACCTTTTGCAGTCAGAAGCTATTCAGAATATGAGATTTTCATCCCTCACAGTTGAACATCCAGTTCCTCAGGACACACTTTTAATAAATCCACAGTGATATCTCAATGTATTTTTTGGCATTGCAGATTCAAATATGGAAGATTGTTCTTGATATTCTTCAGAATACCAATAAATTTTAACCCATACATTATGGCAAAACAAACCCAAACAAAGGGAAATACTGTAGCTAAAAGAGAAAAATTCCAGTTACTATTGGAGAAATATATGTTTTTTATTCTAAGCACAGCATGCTTTAAACTAACTTAATCCTTCAGAGAAACTACAAGCAAATACGAATGGGATAAAAAGTATAAACCTGTGATGGCGAACCTATGGCACGCGTGCCACAGGTGGCACGCAGAGCCATATCGGTGGGCACACAACCATTGCCCTAGCTTAGCTCCAGCATGCATGTGTGTGCCAGCCAGCCGATTTTCGGGCTGGGAAATAGGCTGTTTCCGGCCTCCAGAGGACCTCTGGGGGTGTGTGGGGAAGGCCGTTTTCGCCCTCCCCAGGCTCCTAGAAACCCCTGGAGCCTGGGGAGGGTGAAAAACGGCCTACCGGGCCCAGTGTGCCATCGTGTGCCAAAAGCGTGGGGAGCGTAGGGGGTGCATTGAATTATGGGTGTGGGCGCGCACTCGTGCAACTCCCCCACACTCCCCATGCTTTTGGCACGTGACGGCAAAAAGGTTAGCCATCACTGGTATAAACAAATGAGTTGTGAGTCAGGAGCTGTTAAATTCAAGAAAATGTATTAGAATGTGACAAACCTCAAAATTGTCATACTGGATTCATTTATTTAAACCAGAATGTTTCACACACAGCTAGACTTTTAACCATGAACACTACCACATGTAACATTTGCATCACTCCTGGATTAGCTTTTCATCCATGTGAACCCATATTCCATTCTTTTTCTTTGGCAGCTGAGTTGATTTGCTTTTGACCCAGTTGCAATGTAAAGAAATTACTTTTACGTCAGTTTTCTTCTAGAAATGCTTGACCCTGAAGGATTTTATTTCTCTATTGAAGATAACCATTTCTTCCAGGCTTTTAAGTCAAGCTACCTAGCAGGTTCTGTTAGAAAAGATGAATTTTCTTGGTATTCTCCTGTGGTGACAAAAGTTCCTTGTGATGTCACAAAGTGACAGTCATGGTTTTTGAAAAGAATCAGTTAGTGACTTCTTCTGAAGAAAAGTATATACACACAGCTGAAGAGGAGGCAGAGCAATAGTTAGCAGACTCCTCTGAAAAACCTGGGACAGTCTCAATGGATCCAGAAAACAGTCGACATTTTGGTATTAAAACCATTAGAAATAATGACAATAAAAAAGAAAGCTATAGAAGGGCATGAATCATTCCCCTCCCCATTTCTGTAATGATCAACTATAATTGGAATTTGGGACACATGAAGGCAAAATTTTCAGGAAAAAGTAAAGAGTATGTTTGAGCTTAGTGCTTTATGCATTTAAGTGGCAGTAAATTTCATGGGACTTGAAATATGCTCAATCAATTAAGATCAAGTTAAGAAGTGATAGCCACATTTATAAACACACTAGGTTAATGTTGGTTTTTTTGTATCTTAATCTAGTGGAAAATCTAGTCCAGTGGATAAATTATGGTTCGACTTATTGTGTAGATCCAGAAAACATGTTAATTCAATCATCAAGTTAAGCATGTAGGCAGCTTTATACAATTCTGACCCCTCTCTTCAGAAATTCTTATGATGCCAAATAAAATTGGGTTAGGGTTAAAAAATTAACAACTGGTAAAACATGATGGGTTCCTAATTCCAAATCTCATATGCATATTGTTCACAAATGTTTGAAAAGTAGAAATGCAAGTTTTAATCATTTTTAAACCTTCAACTGTCATATGAAGACTGACACACCTTCCTCAGTTATTAGTTGTTGTTTAGGGAAAAAAGACAATGGCTGAATTTTCTTTTTGTCTGACTTGCACAACTCCTGAAATATTGAGTAATTCTCATTGATATAACCACAAGTTAAAACCCCTTTGTGTAATTACTGTTTAAAAGATGAAAAACTGCTGTAAGGGGTGTTGGATGTTATGGTAATACTTGTAGACACCATCTTGACAGCCAATATCTGGAAGTGGAATCTAGTGAACAGAGGGTATATTGCTATATTTTTTCCACACACAGAACATATGCGTATTGTACTTCTGCTTTTCACATACTCTTGTTCCGACTCTCTAAAGCACTACATAGCCCAATACTTTAAACAAAAAGTATGCAGAAAAAAAGTCAGAGGTAAATTGAATTTACTTTTCAACTGCTATTGAATGCATATCAGACACCAAACACCCAACAATTGATTTCCTAGCAATGCCATTTCTGAATGTTTAAATTAATTATCTGCTCTCAGAACTGATACTTTCTTGTGTTTCAATATGAGTTATTGATTGTTTTTCACAGGAAATATGTCGGGGCAGAATTATGCCTTATGTAGAGAAGATGATGACTACCTCTTTCAAAACTGAATTAAAAGAAAAAATTGTACTTCTGCTTTTCACATACTCTTGTTCCGACTCTCTAAAGCATGTGTTTCTCTGATGATGTGTGGGTTTTAACCATTTCGAAACATCATACTTGTAAATAATTTGTCTGGAAATAAATCTCCAATTTGATCCCTCAGGGCATTAAGTATAAGCAAATAGCAATATAGGATATCCCAATCTGGGTGACATCTGTATTGCATAAGAAAGAATTTAAATATTTTGCCCTTCCTTGAGTTCTTGACCTGCAGGAGGTCTAGTATACTCACAATTTGCATGGGGGGGGGGGGGAATACCCTCTCACAGTAAAGCATATTAGAGATTTTTGTCTACTTCAAATTGCAAACAAGTGGAGGCAACAGGATCCCCCCTTATCCACTTAAAAGTCTTGATTTGGATCCAGCCTTTAGTCTCTGAACTTTAATGCCTTGTATGTTGGGCAAAAAGAGTAGCTACTCCTTCATCACTTGAAAATTGTGACAGAAATAATTAGTATATTAATATTGTGAGTATACTAGATGAGCCATAGTGGGAGGTTCCCTAATGCTGAGGAAATGAATGTTAGCTATTTTCAGTTCAACATGGCAGTTAATGTGGTGCTATACTAGTTTCTGATTTCTTTCTCCATGGATAAATTTCTTAGTATTCCTTTTGGCAATAATCACTACAATGATGAATTGTACCTTAAAGAGGATGTAAAATATCAAAAGATAAAGTCAACACTGTACTACAATATTTTGGTTGTATAGTAAATGATGGAAACAGGACAATTAAATGCTCACTAAAAGAAAAGTCAATGATTTAATTAGAAGGAAATTTCTAGTGATAGAGATTGTGGCCCTGAAAGGACTTTAGAGGCCAACAAGTAGTACTGTATCTGGTAGTATCACAACTGCACTATTGAAATTCCAGAGTAAATTACTAACGTTGAAGTAACCCTTGAATGCTGGGGCTCAGTTTGCCCTAAAAGTGCCCTCACAGAATTGCAGAAGAATGAAACTATTGAAAAATTCTACAGATCTGGTAAAAATGCATCAATTACTAAAGGACTTATTTACCATTATTTCTGATCTTGTGCAGAAATGCAAGATACACCTAACATTTTGGAGGAGTCATTATTGGAGTCCATTGTAAAGGAGTCACCAATGATAGCAAGTTTTCTTACTACAGGGTCTGGTGGTGATGAAAGCAATATGGTAAGTTTTTCAATCATTGTGTGCTTAAAAATGAAAAGAAAGTGATGAATATTTTAGGGCTGTTAGAAAATAATGGATTATATATATTACTTGATCCTCAGTTGATTGGTTCTTCCAGATGAATACAGATATAATAAGGGACTGAGATGACTCCCTCACTGACTGGATAACCCCATGACCAGGCACTTATTATTCCAATACTTCGTAACATGTCCCCATATTGGTTGCAATTTATTTAAGGCCATCCTGTTTCCTACAGTGAATGCTGAAATAGCAAAAATCTTGCTTTAGTTTCCAATGTGAGTTTTATGCCAATATCTATATACCAGGGGTGGGTTCTAATTTTTTTTACTACCGGTTCTGTAGGCGTGGCTTATTTTGTGGGCGTGGCTTGATGGTCATGTGACAATTCTTTAGGATTTAGCAGAGGTACTGGTCTACCAGGCTTTTAACTGCTTGCAGAACTGTACCGATCTACTCATTTGTTTTTGGAGGCTCCGGTCTACTCATTTGTTTTTAGAGGCACTGGTCTACCCATTTATTTTTGCAGGCACTGGTCTACTCATTTGTTTTTGGAGGCACCGGTCTACCACCACACTGCCTTTTAACACTGATCAGCTGTAGGGAGGCCCTTTGAAGCCCCAGGGCAAGAGTTTAAACAGTTTTTTTCCTTCTAGCCGATCAGCTGGGTCTCAGGAGGCACCAATAGATTGGGGGTGGGGCCAAATAAAAGGTAAGAATAACGTGGCGGGGGTGTGTGGCAGGGGGGGCATGAGGGCCCAGCTCCCAAACAAAGAGAACCTGTTCGGTGACATCATATCATCACCGCTACTGGCTTGGCGGAACCAGGAGGAACCCACCACTGCTATATACTATACTATATGCTATGTCTCCCAATATCCAATTCCTAAGATCTAGCTACATTAAATCTATAAATCTATATATTAAATAGGATAAGAAACTTCTAAGACACTAGCAGAAACTTCTAAGACACTATCCACTAGCTAGTGGATACACTAGCAGGTCAATTTTTTTTATTACAGGTAGTCCTCAACTTACAACCACAATTGAGCCTCAAATTTCTGTTGTTCAGTGAAACATTTGTTAAGTGAGTTTTGCCCCATTTTATGACCTTTCTTGCCACAGTTGTTACGTGAATCACTACAGTGGATAGGTTAGTGACAGGGTTTATAAGTGAATCTGGTTTCCCCATTGACTTTCCTTGTCAGAAGATCACAAAAGGTAACCTTGGAATATAGCAACGGTCATAAGTATGAACTAGTTGCCAAGCATCTGAATTTTGATCATGTGATCATGGGAATGCTGCAACTATTGTGTGAAAAATGGTTATAAGGCACTTTCTTCAGTGCCGTTGTAACTTGTCATTAATTGAGCCGTTGTAAGTTGAGGATTAGCTGTATTATAAATTCTATCAATACAATGATGAGAAAGACAAACTGACAAGGGGTGTCCTTTTCCAGAGCAGCATACATTAAAATAATACATTTCTAGAATCCTGCAATGCACCTATCTTCAATATCCCCCTTTTTCTGGAGTATTAGGACTTATTATTGGCCCCACAGGCATTCTTAGGAAATTAAATTTATAAACGACTACATAGCCCAATACTTTAAACAAAAAGTGTCCCCAAAAAAAGTCAGAGGTAAAATGAATGTCAGCCCTGGAGTCCATTTTTTTTCTTTGGATCTTCAGGGCTGCCACGCTTAGTGCTGTGGCAAACTGGGAGGGGGGATTCCATGGAGTAGCAGAGACATCTAGCCATAATAACATTCCTTTCTCTGAGAGTCAAGGACATCCAGCCTGCACCTGGAATGGCGTGAATGGGAGGCATCTCCAGTTGGGACAGTGCATTGATTGGACCATGTGATAGACATGTGGGTGCAGGGGGAAGGGACTTGGACTTTCTTTTGGGTGAGGAAAACCTGGAAACTTTTTGATTTGGGATTTTTCCCAGATGTGCCAATATGACATCTCTAATAAAATGGAACTTTGAGGAACTTCTGGCCTCGGAAACCTTTTTCATTGGGGGTATTACTTGGAACCCTGACAGTGAAGGCCATGGTAAGGAACATCCTAACTAGTTTATATTCCACAAATAAACTTTCTGGCAGCTATTTTGTGAATGGGCAAAGGCAGCTCAGCTTGGAACTTGTTTAATGTACTTTTCTACTGGTATTAAATGCCTATCAGACACCAAACACACAGCAATAGATTTCCTACCAACACCATTTCTGAATGTTTAAATTAATTATCTGCTCTCAGAACTGAGACTACCTTGTGTTTCAATATGAGTTATTGATTGTTTTTGATAGGAAAGATGTCAGGGAAGAACTATGCCTTATGTAGAGAAGATGATGACTACTTCTTTGGAAACCGAATTAAAAGAAAAAATGAAGAGACTGATATTTAAAAAAAAATTATTGGCAAAAGAGGTAGGGGTATTTGTTACTTATGATGTTCAGTCATCTAGGTCCATACAAGTAGCCCTCGCCTTTACCAGTTAATTTAGTGACCATTTAAAGTTATAATGTCACTGAAAAAGGTGACTTATGACCATTTTTCACACTTATTGAAACCATTGCAGCATCCTCAAGGTCACATAACCAAAATTTGGATGCTTGATAACTGATTCATATTTATGATGGTTGCAGTGTTCCTGGATCATGTGAATACCTTTTGCGACCTTCTGACAAGTAAAGTCAATGGGGAAGCCAGATTCATTTAATAACTGGTTTATTAACAACTGCAATGATTCACTTAACAACTGTGGCAAGAAAAGTTATAAAATGGGGCAAAAGCCACTTAACAAATGTCTCACTTAACAACATAAATTTTGGCTCAATTATGATCATAAATCGAGGACTACCTGTAATCGATACCTTATGTTCACCTGTGTCTTCTAACACTTCAGTTGTAGCCTCCATAACCCTTCCAGAACTCACTACCAAATTCTAATTTGTAATACAACTAAAGTCAAAAATGTATTAAATGCATGACAGTTAATATTATTTGTAATTAGCTTAATTTATATCACAATTCAGATTAAATCAAATTTTGGCTGTACTGAGATCAACTCTATACTGTGGTTTTGCCTGTTTATTAGAAAGTACACCAGCAAGCTCCTTCTGTCTTTCAAGCATTATGTCCTTCTCCAGAGAGTTATCTTGGCTTAGTGTGTCTAAAGTAGGATAATTTGAGCCTGGTTATTTGCACCTTGGATGACAACTCTGATTTATATGATGGTCCGTTTGCTTGTTTACTTTGCTGTTCACAGTATTCCCAGGAATTTTCTCCAACACCAAAGTTCAAAACGTCAATACTTTCTATCTTGCTTCACCAACTTTTGCTTCCATGGAATAACCCAAGGAAAACCAATGGTTGCACTATTCTGATCATTCTCTTATGTATAACATTATTAATTTCTAGTTACAAGAACATAAAAAAGAGATAGCAACTCTAAGAGAGATGATTATTAATATGAAATCATCTGAAGATCATGATTTTGAGGTGAGTTCATAATGGGTATTTAATGAAAAAACAAAATAGAGGAAAACCAGGGAAGATTGGGATGTGATTTCTGTTTAACAATATGCAAAATTTAACATGATAGATAGATTGGGGTGGAGGGGGAGATGACTTATTTTTAAAAAATCAACAAGATACTACAGCCTCTGTGTTTTCAAAATCAGATCTTTGTTTTTTTAATAAGGGGCAAAAAAGTAGGAGCAAACAGCAGAGATGCTGTAGCAAAGCAAATCTGCTTTGTGAAAGTTTGTGCAATCTTCTGAGAGGATTCAACTAGCCATGATGATATACAATATTGAATATTGAAAAACAAGGTTTTTGTTAGTGAATAAGGTGTTCTGTGTTAACTTGACCCCTTTATCTGAGTTCAGAGGATATGGTAAACCAACTATAAAGGTGGTTTAGAGTATTATCAAATACAGTAATTGGATTGAAGAAAGTAGTGAAAAAAGCATTTAGGAATTGTGCAAATTGATAGAGTATAAATAAATTCCCAGTATGCTGGGAAAATAAAGAGATAAAGTTGAAGAACTTGCCCTTCTATTATAATTGATAATTTTAAAAAATCAATGTTCTCAAGTTAATACATTATTATTCATTACATTTAAATGCCACCTGATTTCCTACAAGTATATTTTCATGTTTTGAACTTTTCCAAAAATATATAATAATTTAAAAATAGTATTTTTGTACACACAAAAGATTAGTCTGAGTATCTGTTTTTATTTATTAACACAATTCAGCACTGTTTAGCAGAAGTTATAATATTAGCTATAATGAACCATAAACTTGTTGATGGTAAAGATTATTTTTTATCTTTCTGCTTCAGGTACACAAGGAAAGAACTAAGTTCATGCATTCTGCTAAATAGTAATGTGATTTGTCTAGTTTTGGTTTATGGATTATGTAAAGCTGGACAGTTTGATTTATAAACTATGGGCTATAGTTAGCATGGGTTATATGTGAACTCAGTCATTGGGGATTACTTGGCAAACTTTAGTTAAAATAAGCCATGGTTTAGCACAAATGTATGAACTCAGTTATTGTTTCCTTCAACAGCCTGTTTCTATTTTACATTAAATGACTGAAATTGGGTAAAAGCATCTTACTCAAAATTGGATAAAGACATCTTATTCAAGGTTGCTTAGTTTCCATAGTACATCTAAGAGTGAATATGAGGGATTCCCATTATTTCAGAATATTTATTTACTTATGTATTTAAATGATTTGTATAGTATGGTTGCCCCACTTACATTATAACTGGGTGACTACATTATGGTTAAAAGCAAATAAGGTAAATAATAAACATAAAAGAACCATAATACAGTACGAAAACAGAGCCCCAAAGGGCCCAAAATATATTAACAATCATAAAGCAATTTTCCAGTTGGGGTCATCTTTGATCCTAACCAAGGGAACAAACAAACAAAAAAACCCCAAGTGTTTAAAGACAGCAGGGACACACCATCCAAAGTGAAGTGTGAAGGTACATTTCTTAGGTCCCATTAGATGGCGCTATTTCCTAGAGGCGCCTAAAGTATATTCTGTTTGTCAGATCTTGTGGGATGGGAGACAGAGAAACTATAGCTCATGGCCTTGTGCCATGAAGAGCTTAATAGATAATAATCAGTGACTGGAATTGCATCTGTAAGTCTATAGAAAGGCAGTGCATCTCACAAAGCAATGGTGCAGTACTACTGGCACCTCTGCATTCTGAAGCAATTGCAACTTCCATCTTGTTTTTTAAAATAATCCCCATACAGTGTGATGCAAATACTGTGTGGAAGTGAGCGACCATAAGCAGAAATGCTCCCATCTAGGAATAATAAGACGAGGGTCTTTTGACTTCAGTTGCCACCAGTTCTTCAAACAAATGGATTAAGACTCCTAATTGTACACCAGGTCCATCCGAGAGAGTGCTACTCTATTCAGAAGTCAAGTAGCCAGTCTGTCTTGCTTGAACTATACTTTCCCATTAAGACCTAGATTGCCAACCGGTCATTGGAAAAGAACTCTGACCGCACCACATGATTGTTCTGGTGTAGAAATATAAAGGTTACATATATTGATGATACTTAGCCCCATGCTGATGGACCCTAATTTAGTAGCTTCCTATAGAAGTTAAATAATAGCAAAGAGAGTAGAAACCCGAGGAAACCACGCAAGTAGTAGTCTAAAGCTAAATCTCTCTCCCCTCCCCCACAAAACTCAACACAAATTAGCCACAAAAAAATGAAGAGAACCACTTCAGCACCAGGCCCTGCACTCCCAATTCTAGAAACTAATCCAGAAAAAAAACATAATTAATGGTACTAAAGCTGCTAAAGAAGTTAAGGAAGGCCTGGATGGATGTATCACCTGCCCTGCTGCAGGTCATCTATCAGTAAAAAGAAACGTTGGACAAAACAAAAATTGTACAGAATTGTTGGATGTGGAGATGGTTTCTTGAGGAAGGAGTGTACTACCATCTTTTTAAGATCCAGCAAAATGACTTCTTCCTTCAACGATACATTCATTACCCCCTGATTCCAATTACATGTCAAAGGCTTTAACATGTAATTAAACAGTCAAGGGAGACATTAATTTAATAGAAAAGTGGTCATAATTACAACCCGAGGACTCTGACCACTTTCTTGGAACTGAGAGGCTCAAACTTTTCCCATGACAGTTGGATTTATGCCCAGTTTAGACCAGACATCAGTTACAGAGCGGGTCTTCCACCCTGGCTGAAGTGGAAGTCCCACTCTTCACAGTTCTTTCAGCTGTAATAAAACTGCTGTGTCAATAGGTTGTCCAGAGAGGATTCCAAGACATTCCAAATCTTTCTCAGGATTTTGCAACTTCTGCATATCCATATTGATATGCTTATCCAACCACTAAGACATATCCTGACCACATGCTTGAGTGGCATTACAAAAAATAAAAGCCTCTAGTCATTCCATCCACTGACATTATGGCTTTTAAAAGTCACATCCTTTTCTTTCTTTCTTCTGTAAAAGTTTAACTTTGTCCCTCCAACTACAATCGGTTTATTTCTTTCCATATTACTTTTTCTTGTTTATTTAGAGTGACAGTTGGCCTTAACATCATAAAAATTATCTTCTTTAATTCTTTACTTTCTTTCCATTCTTGTAAACTCTGTAGAATTGTTCAACAGGACACTTATACTATTGTTATTAGTGATTTAGGATTGCTGGTAGATGAATTTGGTTAACAGTGATTTAATTCTCCGCCATGACCTTCACCTCTATGTTCTGCTCAGTCCTTTTCTGATAAAATAAGTAGGATATACAATGATTTCAAATTCACTTCATGCTAATAAGAGAGTTTTTTTTAAAGAATATAAATATTTTCTAGAATGTAATCTGAGAAAAGTGTAGAAAATAATGAAGTATTTAGATATTAAATCTAAGATATTTAGATAGTAAGATATTAAGTAATTGCTATTGTTTTTCGTAGACAAAGAAGAGATCAGTAGGATCAGATGAGTAAATATTACAAGAAATATCACCCTTTACAAACTTAGTTATTCCATTTTTTTCTCTTATTTTTGCTTGAATTGAGAGCTGTGCTGAGAAGCAAATTGACTGAGAAGACTATGAACCGCTATGCTATGCTAAGTGGGTTCTGAGAAGATTGCTAAACTGCACTCCTACCTCCTTTTGAATAAAATTCCTTTTAAACTATAAAGCATTATACTTTTTCTAAAAAGGCTTCCATATGCTTTCCATGATGTTCTCTACATTTGTTTTTTTACATCTTGTTACATATGAATATGTCTTTTTAAATTTATCCTGATTAGAACCGTTCATAAAATCTACACAATGTTTGGGAAATATTCTGAACATTACCAGTAATCTCATTCTTTGCTACATATATGTGGCTTTATTTAGGACATGCATTGACTAGTTTATAAAGCACTGGGTCACCTAATTTAACTAGGGCTCAAGACACAAGATACACTGCCCCAGATAGAAGGCAGAAGCAATTCATCAAAGGAACCTGAAGATGGCCTCATTATACCAGAGGCAGGCAAGTAATTGTTCAGTAATCTGGCCTTTCTTACTGTGTTTTACCATCTATTGGGTATTTTTGCAAAATACACAAGACATTATCAGGTCTTTAACTAGAAGAAGAAATACACACAGACACAAAATTTATTTTTACTTCAATCTGCATTAGAGCTTTGTTTCTAGTCTGCCCATTAACAGAATCTGGATTAGATTCACAGAAGAAAAATGACAATTTTTCTTTGTCTGAAAACCAAGTATCACAAAGATAGTGTAAAGTAACTGGGAATATTTAGTGTTTAAGATAATAAAACTGAGTGGAGCTATGATAGTATCAAGTATCACCAAAAGAGCATCATAAAAAAAGACGTTTCAGTGTTCCAGAATGCTAAATATTTTTGTTGCAAGAAGGTGGATTCCACTTGAATGGTAGGAAAAACTTCCCAACAATAGGCAGTTCAGCAGCAAAGGTAATTTATCTGATGGGGTGGGCTCTCTTTTGCTGGTATATTCAAGTGGAAACTAGGAAATCTTTTGTCAGAGATATTAAAATATGGAATACTGCACTACACACTCAGTGACCTAAATAGTTCCTTCCAAAATTAAAACTTTACTCCATTAATTCTGTCCATAGTGTGGTGGATAACTTAGAAATCATGTTTGAACACAGGAAAAGGCCGGAATTATGAGGATGGATAAATCTTGATGTTGCCAGTAAATTCTGGGAGATGCAGATGCCAAACTCTCTCTGAAGTGTGCAAGTAAAAAGGTTCCTTTAGCTCTTCTGTAGCTGCCTAGCACAAAGACCAAGTTCCCACCCCTTCTTTCACCATTAGACCTTTTAATTCAGAATCTTTGGAAGGACTGTAGTCAAGGACTCTCAGTAGAAACAAGATAGGGACTGACAAAGAGACAATGACATTTCAAGGCAATATAATTTTACCACCCAGTTTGGTGGTAGATTGATAAATCTTTGGTTGCACAAAGTTGCTCTCATTTTATCCCCATCCTGTAAGTAAGAAAATCTTAAATCATCAGCTGTACCAGTATAACAGTGGTATTACCTTTCTTATTTCATTACTGTCCTATTATAGTTTCAAGTGTGTAAAATCTATACTATCTTAAAATGCATAGTAAGGGAGTCCAGTTTTTATTGATGTGTAAGTTTGGATATATCAAAGAAACGTCTACAAAAATTAAATATTGATTTGCCACAAAATCAATCCGAGAGAAGCAAGCTGGCAGAGGAAAGGTTTTATTACCTATTTTCTTTTATTTTATATCTGCCCTATCACGGCTTCAAAGGCTGTAAAACCGGCAATGCTTTGTCATCTATTATCTCAGTCTGATGGTTTTTTCCCCATGAGCTGGAAGTGGAAGTGAGGCAACAAAGCTAGGGGAAAACTCTTCCCTTGTCCACTAGGAAACAAGAGACTACCAATTGAGGGTGTTATGCCTATGGCAGCATAGGGATGAACAATGGAGGCAGCAAATATTACACTAGTATAGTTTTATGCTGGATCACGGATGGGTGGAATTAGGCAGCATTTCAAGGAAACTTCGAGCAAAAAGCATTACAGTACCATGGAAAAGCCATCAATCCAACCAAGAGCCTTTCACTTGTGCAATCACACACTGTAGTGTGTCCTTTTTCTGTGATCTGTGATCTGCAGCCAGAGAGAGGAGCAGGCCTTGAGGTAACTGCTGTCATTCCCTCTCAATGTGTCTTGGTACCAGCGATTCCACTCTCCTAAGCACTTTTGCCATACAAGTAGGCCTCGACTTACGACCACAATTGAGCCCAAAATTTATGTTGCTAAGTGAGACATTTGTTAAAATCAGTTTTGCTCCATTTTGCGATCTTTCTTGCCACAGTTGTCAAGTGGATCGCTGCAGTTCTAAAGTTAGTAACACTCTTGTTAAGTGGATCTGACTTCCCCATTGCTTGTCAGAAGGTCACAAAAAGTGACCACACTCACCACCGTCATAAAGATGAGTCAGTTGCCAAGCATTTTAACTTTGATGAAGTGACCATGGAGATGCTGCAACTGTCGTTAAGTGTGAAAAGCGGTCATAAGTCAATTGACTCAGCCTTCCATCCTTCTGAGGTAGGTAAAAGATTGTGAGGACCCAGATTGTGGGGGCAATAAGCTGACTTTGTATAAAAAAGAACACCACTTGGGGGGGAGACAAAAGCCCTACTAAGCAGGTATATACAAAAGTATGAAGGCTATTGCTTAATGCATTGTAAGCCATCCTGAGTCTCCGGAGAAGGGCGGCATATAAATCGAACCAACCAATCAATCAATCAGTCACTTTTTTCAGTGCCATTGTAACTTTGAATGGTCACTAAATGAACTCTTGCTGTCGAGTACTATCTGTACTCTCCTGGAAATTTAAGGGCCATCAGAACAACCTCTTGGTAATAAAGGCCAACATCATAAACCCAATATTTCACAGGAGAGTGGAAATTGGGGCGGGGAAGTTTCCTTTGGCATCTTGGGGTGTTGCTCTGCAAAGCACAACACAATGCCACAAAACACACAGAGTCACCTCCAGAGACTTCCTGACAGAGGTTAAGGGCGGAACTGGAGGAGAGAACAAGACCCAAAGACTTAAGGGGCTTCTGTGCAGGGCTTGGCCGTTCTTTACCTAATAGCCAGTGTTTCCTGGCCGGCCCGCTTCTCTCATTTCCAGGCTTCGCGAGGTAGATCGCTGTGGCTTCGGGCGACCTAGAGGGAACGCTCTCAACTCAACGTCCTCGGCTTCAAAGTTGCCCTGGGAACTTGAGAACAACAGCGGGCTCAGGAAAAATGCCGCAACTTCTTAACAGGCGAGCCTTCCCGGGACTTGAGAGCGCCTCGGCTGCCTGCACGAGGCCCGCTTGCTTACCTACCGCTGCTGTGATCTCTCCGGCTTCCTTCCCCGCTCGCTTCTTCTCAAGCGATCCGCAGCTCACCCGTCCGCCAAGACCCGCTTGGATTTAGACGCGAATTACAGCGGCGCAAAGGCCAAACCGGCCAAATGGCTCTGAGTCTGCGGCCTCGGTGTTTCTCACCCTTGGCGACTTGAAAATGGTGGACTTCAACTCCCAGAATTCCCCAGCCAGCATGCTGGCTGGCCATGTCCGATTCCCCTCAGTAAGTTTATCGCAGTGAAAGTTAGCAAACCTCCAGCCCTCCCCCCCCCCCCCCCCCCCCCCTTCACTTTGGGAACCACTTTTTCCGAATGTAGGCTGGTAGGTAGATCCCGCTTCCAGTCCTGCTGCGCTGCTTTTCCTCTTCGGGGTTTCCCTGCTTCTATAGGCGGCTGGACCTTCTCCCGATTCGTTTTCCAACGCTTTCCTCTTGGCCGAAGTTTGGCCCCCAGCATCTGGGTAACCGTCTCCGCGAACAACAATGACACCCCCCCACCATCACCAGCACCGCAAGTTATTTCTTGTGTGTGTGTTGTTGGTTTGAGCTCCGAGCTTGGCGATTTGGTTGCAAAAGTTTCGTTCCCATTCGAGATGACGTCTTCAGGGCGCACTGAAGATATCTCCTCGAATGGGGACGAAACGTTTGCAACCAAATCGCCAAGCTCGGAGTTCAAGCCAACAACATAGCTACCAACCCGAGCTACTAATATTCAAAGACAGCTCAACCAAGTTATTTCTCTTTGGCTAACTTCCTCTGTCTCGCTGCTGAGGTGAGGAACGACGTGTATCTGCAAGCAGCGAAAGACGGCGTCGGAGAAATGTCAGGGAAATCCAGCATCCCGGCATAAGGAGACATTTGCCTCCGATCCATTTATCCTGTGGGCTGGCGGACCCCCGAAATCCTACGTTGCATCCTTTCTATAGCCTAAATTGTACAGTATAGATAAATTGACTGTGCAGAGGGTGGGTCATCGCCATCGTATTAACAGTAATGGCAACTGCTTTTTCTTTTTTGGCTTGCTTAAGCTCCCGATGTTGTCCCAAAGGTGCTTTTTTTCAAGAGGCAACTGGACTTTTTTGGTTTTTCTTTGAAGGCGTTTTCCTTCTCATCCAAGAAGCTTCTTCAACCCTCTTGAAAAAGCACCTTTAGACCCGGATGACTGAGAATCTCCATAGACAGCTCCCGATGTTGTGCAAATTGTCGATCGCAAATTAGCTTTATCGAATGAATGAATGAATGAATGAATGAATGAATATCAAAGATATTAGTTTGGTGTTAAAGGTTCCTATATCAATAGGCTGTCTTTAATTGTTTCAGTAAACAAGTTGTAGAAATTGCTTAATTCTTTAATTGGTTCCTATGTCAATAAACTGCCTTTCATTTCTTTGTGGTATAAAAATTCCCCTTCTATCTAAAAAAACATCAATTGAAAACTGGCTCCCTTTTTCTGGAGTATTGCAACCAAATCTACAAGTATTACAGTATTGTCTTTGCTAGTAATAGCCCTCTATCAGTTTTGACGAAAAGATTTTGAGAATAATGAGATGTGGGATCCACAGGACTTGGTTTGTTGGGAATACAGATATTTTCTTGCTCCCCCTAAAGCCTTTTTGTATAGAAGTGTAGTTGGTATACTGAAGCCAACTCACCTGCAACCCATTTCTAGAAAAAGATCAGACAAGATTTCTCCTTCAAAAGCCATTTCTGCCATTTCCTCCTGATACTCTCCTATGCTTCCCTCTCATCTCCATGAAATTTATTTCTGACAATTCTCATTAGCACCAAACTAATGTGTTACAAATTACGAAGTTTTTGAAATACCTCTCCTACTGGAAATACAGCTGAAAATATAGAAGTCTGTAGGTTTTTCATCTCCACTGTAGTCTGCTTCTCTGTTTGAACTAGCCGCAACACTTCCCCCCTTTCCCCTTCTCCAATTTCTCTTGTGAAACATAGCAATAGTACTTATACACTGCTTCATAGTGCATTCTCTCAGCAGTTTAGTCAGTATATTGCCCCCAATAATCTGGTTCCTCATTTTACCAACCTCAGAAAGATGGAAGGCTGAGTTAACCGTGAGCTGGTCAGGATCGAACTCCTGGCAATGGGCAAAGTTAGTCTGCAATACTTGCATTCTAATCATTGCACCACATCAACTCCTAAAAATGGCACAGTAGTTAAATTGCTGGAGGAAGAGCAGCGAGATCCAAGCCTCCACATAGTCACAGAAACTCTGTGTAACTTTGGTCCCGTCACTCTCTTTCAGCCCAGGTTATTTCACAGCATCACTACTATGGTGGGATAAAATGAAGGGAGTTCCCTGTGTAAACAACTCCTGGAGGAAAGGTGAGATATAATTCTAACAGACTTTTAAAGAATTATCATCAGGAATGTCTAGATATTGCTAGCACTCCATTGTTTCTTTCCACTTTGTAATCTATCCCATTCTAGAAGCACCAAGTCTAACACTAGGCTCTCCCAGCTGATCCACAAAAGTCTTTGTACTACAACACCTTCATTCTAGGTGTACTGTTATAAAATGAACACAAACACTTCTAACTGCCACATCTTTTCTTATTCAAAATTTCTTTTTTGAACATCTACTTTGGAACATGAGCTCCATGTTCCAAATAATTAGAATTCACCAATGTAGGAACACTGGGAAAAGGTCTTCTAGCATAAGCCCTGCTTAGAGAGATGCCTGTTATTTAAAGTCCAACTGCAAAAAGCGATGGTTAAAGGTTCCTACAGTCCTTTGTTTAAATAGGTTTGCCTGGATATTCCAGAAAATGCTGTTATAAGTAATGTGCTTGAGATAAACATACTGTCGTTGGGCTAGGCTGATCAAAAACTGCATTTTCATAATTAGTTATTATCAACAATAAGTTGATGGGAAGTTATAGGAACCCAGTCATCATCTTGCCATGTTGTGTGAATCAGACAACTATCTTTAGCCACGATATGTTTTCTCTGAGTATTGCTGTTATTTGACTCCAACTATTTACTCTGATTAACCTGAGTTTAAGTTTTACAATGTTATGCGAACCCAAGTATTGCTTTTGGCTTAATTTGCTTAAGCTTTTCCCAAATTCTCTAAGAAGTTGCCATGCACATTCCCAACCAAAGGGCATACATTTGAGCCATTTCATTCATACTGCCTCGAAAAAACAGCCACGGGACCCCTCTCCTACAAACTGCCCACCCACATCAAGATGACAAATGTTTTCAGCCCCATTCAGAAGCACATGCAGTACTAACAACAACACAGCAGAACAACTTGGAACATTAGACAGAGACCGAAAAAGGCTATTGCACCTCTTTTCCTGTGCTTTTATTAATTTGTTGTAACAATGAAGATAGATTTAACAAGGGAGAGAAAGCAATGGAAACAATAATTTGCACAACAGTGGAAGTAGAACCAGCTCAGAAATGAATGGTGGTAGATGACATTAGGGTGGTTGAAAAATCATCCACACCTTTAGATCTTCAGTTGCTCAGTCCCACTGCAAAGAGCTCAGACTTTGGCTTGGTCAATTCAGCTGCAGGGCAACTAGCAATTCAGGCTCCAAGGAGACACCCAAATTAGGGTTCCACAAGTGAACCCCACAGAGCAGAAGACATGCAGACAAGAGATGTTGGCGAGGTTATCCAGGAAGTAGGAGAGAGACGGAGAGGAAGAGGGCCATTATTTCCGAGCACAGGCAGGGCGTGCACTTTCCTTCTAGCGGTACCTGGACACCAGCACCTTGGAGACATTGTCAAGGAATTTGTCAATGGACAAAATCACTTCGGGTTTGAGGGGCCCACCGTTGTGAACGGCGATGGTTACCTCGAGGCAGTGGGCCAGCAGCTGCAGATAGAAGAAGGGTGCCGTTAAGAGAGGCAGAGCGTAGCCCACCCCGAGCCGTCGGGCGGAGAGACGGCTACAAGGTTCCCACCCCCCCGAAGGGAAAGGCGAAGCAGGCGGGAGGCGGGCGGGCGCCCTCCTTCGCCCCGATTCTGCCTGGAGAAAGCGACTCACCCTAAAGTTGACGGGATCCACGCGGAGTTTCTGGGCGTGCAAGTCGCTGAGCTTGGAAAGGGCTCCCGCCACATCGTCCAGGTTGTTGACGGCTTCGGTGATCGCGTCGATCACTTTCTTGCCGTGACTCTTGAGGTCGCTGGAGCCGGGGCTCAAGTCGAAGTGGTGGAAGTAGGTCTTGGTGGTTGGGTGAGCGGCGAACAACCTGCGGGGGAGAAAAAGGGAGAGTGAAGGGAAGCCCCGGGGGCGGCAGCAGCAGCAGCGCCCAGGCCAGCTTCGCGCAAGCCGCAAGTGGAAGGGAGGGAGGGGGGCGGCTTACCTAGTAAGGGCCTCAGATCCGTAGACTTCGGCATTCTTGCTCACAGGGGCCCAGCAGGCTCGCACCCTGGCCTTGTCTTCCTCGGTGAGCACCATCTTGGCAGGTTCGTGCCCTCGACAGCCGGGCTGCCCTTTTATCAGGCCGGGGAGGCCCAGCCGAGCACGCCTTCCCCCTCCCGCCCAAGACACCACACCCGTCCTCACGGGGGTGGGGAGTAAAGGCGCTGGCCAGCTTTCTCCGGAGGGGATCCCAGCCTCTCGCTTGGTCTTCTTCCCCCGCCTTGTCCTAAGCCATCATCCCCCCCCGTCGTTCCCCTCTGTCTGGAAATGGTGCGGTTTTCCCCCCAACGGGGAAGCCCCCGTGTCTACCCTTCAGTTCCCCCCCCCCCACACCTCACGTTAGAAGAGATCAGGAAGCCCCGTCAGAGACCGCGATGGGGAGTTGCTGGAGGACGGGGTTTGGGGAAATTAGGGGTGGGGGACGAAGGAGGAGAGCAGGTTTGACAGAGCCTTAGTGTCTCTCAAAAAGAGGGACAGTTGAAGTGAGTTCAGACCATGAAGGCAATTCCAGTTTGGGGGGTATGGACGAAAGTCTAGTTTGGAGACAAGTCATCCTATTCCTCACCACCACCACCCCTCCATCTCCAAGTATTCTACAACCAGCCATTGCAGAGCTGGAATTATTGACACATTGTCCATTGAGTATGGATCCTTCTACTATTGATGAGAGAAAAATATCCTCTCCTGGAGCTTTTTTTTTTTTCAAACTACTCACCCCCCTCCCTCAATTGGGGGGCTTTGCTCATTGGGGGTGATGAAGATGCCCAATTCCAGCAGCAGCCAAGAGATGGGGAGAGGCTCCTCCTCTTATCTACACAAAGCAGCTGCAGAGACATAGCTGCCCCTAGGCAGTGGCTCTGGGTGGGGCAGCTGAGCCTGATAAGCAGCACAGCAGCCTTGGAGCCTCTTTCTAAATCCTAAACCCAGAATGAATGGGTGCCACTGGCTGGATTCGCCTATAGCATGGAAACCAGCATCGGTAGCCTCGTATACTGCACTAAATAAGTCACCACAAATAGAAATATATTTCATTGAATATAGTGCCCCTATTCAGTAAGTTACAAGCAACATAACATTGAGCACAAAACCCAAACAGTTACATTATGGTTCAGCATTTTGCACAAATGAAGCCATGATGAATGTGCTGAAAGAATTGAAAGACGTTTCTTTATCATTAGGTAAGTGATCTCCCTCGATGGAAAAGTCAGGTCCTTTCTTTGGAAGGGGCTACCTTATCTGATGGGGTGATCCTAGGACAGTGATGGCTAACCTTTTTGCCATCGCGTGCCAAAAGCGGGGGGAACGCGGTGGGGTCACACGCACGCGTGCCCACATCCATAATTCTATGTGCCCTGCCCCCTCCCGCTTTTGGCACGCGATGGCACGGTGGGCCCGTTTTTTTGCTCTTCCCAGGCTGCAGAGCCTTTCTAGGAGCCTGGGGAGGGCAAAAACGGCCTTCCCCACCCCCCCCAGAGGCCCTCCGGAGGCCGGAAACAGTGTGTTTTCTGACTTCTGGTGGGCCCAGAAGGCCTGAAAATCAGCTGGCTGGTGTATGCATGTGTGCCAGAGCTGAGCTCGCGTGCCCACCGATATGGCTCCGCGTGCCACCTGTGGCACCCGTGCCATAGGTTCGCCATCACGGTCCTAGGAGAAAAACAAATGCTCACTTATAGTGGAAACAAAAAATTGAACTACCAGATCTGGACTGCTGAGATGCTGAAAACTACCAAATGACAGCAAAGAAACCCTATTTCTTTGTTGCCATCTAAGAGTCATTTGGATTTTTGCAGCCCAGGTATGATAACCCTACTTTTGCAAAAGCAGATATGCCCCATTACTTCCAAATACAGTAATCTGCCTTGAATTTGTAGTGGGCTTCCATGATTAACATGATTTGGAAACATTACACTACAGAGCTCCTAGAGCCTAGCTTAGAAGGACTAACGGGGAATTGTTCCTCTTTGCTTCCTACTCTGTATCAGGGTATGAAATGAAGTGTGCAGCTGTTTCTTTTTAGCATTCTTGCTGGTATAACTTCAAATGGCCTACACATCTTATCCTCTTATCCTTTTGGGTTGAGTCTTTTAGAACCTAGACATTCTTTGCATCCAGTTTTGCTTGCCACAATATAAAAAAGACGTTGAGACTCTAGAAAGACTGCAGAGAAGAACAACCAAAAATTTGTTTCAAAATAGTGGAGTTGAAGTTAGTTGAAATACAGTACAATTTATTAAGGACCAAAGGGGATTCTCGTATATAGCTATCTGCTGTTAAACAGAGGGGTACAAGTCCTTTCAGGGGTAGATTGCCCAGACTCTCTTATAGCAGCTTTCATGCTGTCTCTGTAGGGCATGCAGCTACTCAGAACTTGGTGAAGGTATTATATGTATAAAGTAGTACATAAGTGATTTTCTGCGTATTCAGAGAAAAGAGCATAGAAGGAAGCTAAAAAGTGGCATTACGTTGTTGAAAGAAGCCAAGGTATTGTTTATTTACATCCTATCTGTCTCTTCAAACTGGCACACATGGCAATAAAATCCCCTTAACTAACTAATGGAAAGTCCAAGAAATGCAAAACAAGTGTTTTGTTTACCTTATGAAAAAAGTTGTAATAATAAATATGGCTATTACAACCAGGTCCGTGGAAACTTTTAGTGGACCATTCAGCGCCTCCTTGGCTTGCATTCAAGTCTGTCATCCAACCTGTGGCTTAGAAGAGTTGCATCCGAGCTGAGGATTACCTGCATTTACCTTCAGTGCTCTTCTGCCTTGCAGGTTGCGCTCAGAAATCATTGTAGCGCCAACAAAAAGGATCAGTGGGGTTCTTCTCAGCCATTATTATTATTAGTCCTTCTCCTCAAGATTAATGCATGTGACATTTATTTATTTTATTAGATTTTTATCCTGCCTTTATTACTTTATAAGTAAGATAGCGAACTGCATAATATTCCTTCCTCTCCTATTTTCCCCCACAACAACAAGCCTGTAAGGTATGAGAGAGAGTCACCCAGCCAGTTTTTCATGCCTAAAGCAGGACTAGAACTCACAGTCTCCTGGTTTCTAGCAACACCTTAATCAGTAACTGGTTCTCTTTCGCTGTCATGAAAGGCTTCCTTATCCCCATAGCCATTTTTATATAATGTGAAGATTGTCAGGATGATTGACATCAGGCATGTGATTCCAAGGAAGGAGACAGCAATACCTAAGCATGACTAGAAGATGGTGACACTACAGAAGAAAGTGAGGGCGGACACAAGTTTTGAAAAACCTCTCCTTGGTCTGGTTCCTTCAAAATATTACAGGCAGTCCTCATTTAACAACTTGCTGCTTGGCGACCATTGGAAGTTACCATGGATCTCCCCAGAGTTACTTATGACCCGTTTTCAAAGTTCTGATGGCTGCACCCTCCATGGTTTTCCATGATTGCATTTGAGTGCGGGATAACCAGCTTGCATTTATGGCCGTTTGCAGCATCTTGCAGCATATGTGACCTTGACTTTTGGTGGCTTTTGCTGTTTCCAGCATTTACTTCCAGTTTCTGGCAAAAAAAGGTGCAACTGGGGAAAACAGACTATTTAATGCAGGGATCCCCGGTCTGTGGCCTTGTGCTGGGTCTCAGCCCATTCAGAACAGAACCACGGAAGTGATGGGCCAGTGCGTGCATGTGCATGTGTGCTCACAAAGCTGCATTTATGAAAGTGGTGTGTGAAACCATCCCTCCCTGCCCCCATCGCAGCCACTGCCTCTCCTCCACTGGAAATGTTGGAGATCGTTGATTTAATTAACATGGCATTTGGTTGATGCCTACCACAAAAAAATTCATAAAACTGGTGGAATCACATGGTGACCCCTTAAGGACTGCCAGGAGGGTTCAAAGAGCAGTAATGCAAGAGACTCCAGAGGCAAAAGTCAGTCTATGGGGATGCAAATGTGATTCGGACTGGAAGAGTTAGCTCCTCTTGCCCTTCTGATTCTTCTCCCATAATCCCCTTTAGAAACTTTTATCCATTACTGAAGAATAAAGGGCTCTTGTTAAGGCTGGGAGAAGGCTAGCAGGGGGGAGGGATAAACTATCACTACCACAACCCTATTTTTCCTCTCTTTTCTGCACTAATCCCAATTCAACTATCTAAGATATTGCGAGGGCACAGTATGGAGTGGAAAGAAGAGAATCTCACTTGGGGAGTCTATACAGAGGAGGAGGAAGTAAACGCTGCAGGCTTTGCACAAGCTCCATTGCCCAGAGTCCCTCCTTGAGGGAGATGGATGGTTTAGAAACCTGAAATATAAATAAATACAACAAATAAATACAACAAGGAGATATTTCTGGGAGACAAACTTCTTCACCTGCCCACATATCCCTAATGCCTGTCTTCAGTCATCAACAGTGTCCCTGCAACTTCATGGCAAAATGTTAGTATTACCTTTTCCCCTGCCTTATTCCCAGTTCATGACCATAACACTTTATAAACTGCCCTCAGGGCCACAGATAACACAAATGGCTCCCCCATCACTATTTCTGTGGATACGCATGTGCATGATCTGCAGGGCACCAGCTATAAAGCATACATGATGAGGATGAGATTCAGGACTATGCTAACAAGGCTGAATAGAAGCAGAGTTCCCCTAAGAATTCGTAGCAAGGGGAGGCTTGTCTCAGTGCCTGGGCAGTGGCTCTGGGTTGGGCGGCTAGGTCCCTGATAAGCAAGCAGAAGTCTATTTCCCAGGCATGAAAGGGAATGGCTGCCACTGACTAATTTCATGCATCATACTTTAGTTTAAATGAAATAAACTACAGCTAGCTGGGTTCATTCTACCCAGTAATCCTGAAATATACTTTAGATTAGATTAGGAGTGTCCAACCTTGGCAAATTTAGGATCTGTGAACTTCAACTCCTAGAATTACCCAGCCAACATGTCTCAGTCTTAAAGATTGAACACCCCTGCATTAGATTATAGTACATCTCAGTATATTGAGTGAACACAGGTTGGGAGGGGGGGGAGGTCAGGGAGAGGGACTGTGAGGGAAAAAAACCTACATTGGGTTTGGTAGTTGGAATCCTGGATTAAATTTTCTTTCTGAAAAGTTTAACATTCTTAGCACTTGTTGAAGCACCCTGCTTCAGTCCCATGGAAATTAATGGGCAAAAGTACTCTTTAAGGACTGGATTACCCTCTGGAGATACCTAGGATTCTGTTTCATTTGCTGATCTTATCCAAAAATAAAATAATAATAATAAAAAGAATCCTATTTGCTTCGAAAGTGTCATCTTTTCTCCAAACAGCCTATCTGATTTTTCTCAGTTTGCTTTCTATTAGACACCACCAGTGTCAAAGCTGTCTAGCAAAATACGGTTTTCTTCTGTGCTTTTCTAGCTTTGCAGTTGCTCTAGGAAATCTCTTATGGTGAGAGTCAAACATTGGGATGTGGTAGCAGTGCCGGGTTCCTGCTCCTTTGTATTCTTGATATTAACAATTGTCTATAGGGCTAATGACAATAATGCAAATATTTTCATGACCGCCTTCATGATTTGAAGGTTCCTGACATTTACAGAAAGGCAGGCTAAATTGTATTTTCTTGCAACAGTTATATTAAAAAAAAAAACCACTCCAGTACAGTAATGAACATTTTACATTGCACATTTCTGACATCTTTTATGGTCAGCTGATGTCAGTATAGCAAGTGACCTAAGATAGATCTTGGACTGTAAATTAATTATCCACCACTGTCTTTACTTAAATTGTCCCATCTAGCTCTGGATTGCAAAAATCTAAATACCCCTTAAATGGTGAACACAGAGATACTGAAAATTTTGCTATCATCTAGTCTAGTGGTTCTTAAACTGGGCGTAATTTGAACAGCTCCTGACAGTAATGATATAATTTGTAATTGTGCTTGTTTCTAAGTCTAGGATCCAGGTGGGATGCTACTGCTAAGCCACTTGTGTAAAATAACAGAGTCTGTGATGGTGTGTGTGTGTGTGTGATAATAACATTATTTGGGCTTGGGGAAAAGGGATAATTGGTTCAAACAGTTCAAGAAACATTGATCTACTGTTTTCTATTCTTACTGCCATCTAGTATCATCCAGATTTTTGTTGTCCAGGTTTGATAGTCCTACCTATGCCAGAGGAATGGTTTTTTTTAGGCAAAACCACAGTCAGGATAAATTCCAGAATGTGCAACCGTTTCAATGAGAAACAGAAAGAATTCAAAGCAAAACATGCATTGGAAGATAGTAAAATAATGAAATGGTAAAATAATGGATAGTACAGTGGATAGTACAGTGGTCTAAAGCCCTGTTATTAACATCAGCTGCCTGCAATTATTGCAGGTTCGAATCTCACCAAGGCTCAAGGTTGACTCAGCCTTCCATCCTTTCTAAGGTAGGTAAATTGAGGACCCAGTTTGTGGGGGCAATAAGCTGACTTTGTATAAATATACAAAAGTATGAAGGCTATTGCTTAGCGCATTGTAAGCCGCCCTGAGTCTCCGGAGAAGGGCGGCATATAAATCAAATAAAATAAATAAAAAAAAAATAATGAAACGGTAACAACTGTAGAAATGACATATTTATGAGATAATTTTTCTCAAGCAGAAACTCCTCTGCAATCCCTCGTCCCCTTCTTAACATCCCTTCAGATAATCTGCAGACTATTGCTGCACAAGAAAATTCTGGGATTATTTTGAGATGGTGGCCACTTTTTGCCTTTCTATCAAGTAGATAGAGATTATGCCTACCAAACAGAAAAAGGCAAAGCAACATTGCTCATCAGGAACAGGATTAAAGTGATTTGTCCACCTTGAGCAGGCAGGAGTTGGTCAGTCCAGCCAGTTGCGATTTAGTCAATTAAACCATAGTTAATTATGATGTGTTCGACATGTTTCCATGGGTTAACATTGTATTTGACTTATAAACTATGGGTTAGGGTTATTGTGCTGAGTGAAACCAGTCAATTGTGGCTTTTATTTAGTTAGGCAAATAGGTCTAAACTTGGCTGACGACAGCCATTCCTTCTTCAGCCTCCAGGCAGTAAGAAAGATACTTCTAGGCCCCACCTGCTTATCAATGGCTCAGTTGCCCCACCCAGAGCCACTGCCCAGGAGTAGCTGTGTTCCAGGCTGCTGCTGTGAGCAGATAAGAGAAGGAGCCTCTCCCCCATTTTTTGTGATGCAGTAGCATCAGTGGGGCACCTTTTCCATGGAGCAGAGCCCCTAATAAGCCCACTACTTGTACTTTAAGAGGGCCTCAGAATGAGATTCAAAATTATTAAGGCTTAGGCTTCGTGTTCAGTCTAGACACAACCCCAGATCTGCCTACTCCATCTTGGAGAAGGGAGGTAGACAGAGGAAGGCAGATCCCCCCCTGAAGCAGAAAATGCTGAAAGTGGTACATATTCTAAGTAGTTTCAATTTAAAATTAATATAAATACAACATTTAAAATTAAGCATAGAACATAACTATTTCTCCAATCAGGACATTTTGCCCACCAAAAGAAACAAGAATAAAAGAAAATAAAAATGATTGTTCTCTGCACAGGAAAATCTCATTCTAGTCAATCCATACATCAATTAACCTTTGCCACCCAAGATATTGCTTTGCACAATTAACTTCAGGGCCAGCCCAAATCATGCACCCACAAGCTCCATAGACTCTCTTGCACCTCAGCGTAAATAATATTCTTGACACATTCCAGTCAATTACCGGTGCTACCAGTTCGCCACCGGGAGTGCGCTTATGCTTTGCGTGTGTGCGCTTTGTGCGTGTGCGGTGCTTCTGCATGTGCGTGGTGCTTCTGCACATGTGCAGAAGGTCTGTGCATGCGCAAAGCATTTTTGGTGACAGATGGGTGGATGGGCGGAGCCTCCCACCACCTCTGCTACCAGTTCACCTGAACTGGGGCGAACTGGTAGCAACCCACCACTGATTTCAGTGTGGAACACTTAGTTAATTTTGCTCAAAATGCACTGAAGTAAGAACAGAGGCTTTCTGGTCAAACAATATCTTTGGCTACCCAAATCATCTGCTCATTTTTATTTTATTTATTTGTATTCTGTCTTTATTATTTAGACATATAACTCAAGGTGGCAGACATATCCAATATACCTTTCTCGTCCTATTTTCCCCATAACAACTTGTGAGGTGGATTGGGCTGAGAAAGAGTGACTGGCTCAAAATCACCCAGCTGGCTATCCAGATAATCATCCTGAATATATCCTGTCTTTCATCCAGGCCAAACATTTGCAAAGTACTGTAAAGGTACCAGGCTATTTTTCCTCCAAATAAATAAACACTAAATAAATAAATGGATTCTTTCCAATCAAATCTGGTTCCTATGACTTCAAAGACATTGGACCTTGTAAAATTCTTAGCAGAGATGTGTCCTATTACTGCTTCTGGATATATATTTTTTTCTGATTTCCCAGTCTTGGCTATAAGTTTGGATTTTCTTGTTGGTCTTCTATTTGCATAGTCCTGACATCCGACTTTGTTGAGCTTTTCAAAATCAGCCAAGATCAGCGAGAGGCAATCAAGAAATGGGCTTTTAGACCTTGAAGATCATTGTAGTGCTTGGATTATGTAAACGTTATAATGATGATTCCCAATATTGACCAAGCTGACTCTGAAAGTAAGGTCTGAGCCTTGGCTGAAGCATTGGCTGCTTGGAAGCTATAAAATTTGTAAGAACAGAAGATAAGCAATGCCCCGCTGGAGAGGTGCCTATCTAGTCCAGAAGTCTGTCTCACAGTAGACAACCATCTGCATAGGGAAGCCTACTAAGTCTTCCAGCAGATGACCTTCAGAGGGAGTTACACCATCTCCATGAATTGGTCCAACCCATTTTTGATGCCACCCAAAGTGATAGCTAGCACTACATTTCATGGTCGCAAATAGTGAACATGTTCGTTGCTTAATTTTTGAGGTGCTTTTATGAGGCTATCAAATTTGAATCACCCCTAGATAAAGGTTTAGACTGAGGCTTCTGTAATCTGTATCATTTTTCTGCTATCTAGTATTCCAAATTTTTTGCAGCCCAGAATTTTACCACTCTAGCTTATGTTTAGGCTACAGCTGTGAAATCTCTCCCTTAACCCCAATATTTAGCTGGACTGTCTAAGTTAAGAAGGAGCTTCTCTGAAATCACAATGGTTACAATCCTCTACTCTTATTTATCCATATTTGCTGCTCCAGTTTGGCTTCCTTACCAGATAGCAAACACAGGTTTTTAAAACATTTTTTAAAAATTAGTTTTGATGCTTGGCAATTTTCCATACTGTTTTATGTTATATATTCAACTCTACTCTACTGGGCCTTGCTAATAAGGGGGGATGGGGGATGGGGAGGAATTGAAGGGTTTCTAAAATGAGGGGTGCGTGGAATTCTTAAACCATGTTGATAAAACTTTCCAAATTGTAAATTTCCAGATACTTCTGCAGTAGTGTTCCAAGAGATAGTACAGCCAATTATCTGGCTAAACAACTGTTAACTGCTTCCTATGCCGAAAACAGAAGTATCAATATGTGTTCAGCTTTGACAGCCTGAACTACAATGTAACCAAGTGAATCCAGTCCATCATTGTTGTCAATTATGATTCTGAGTCATGCAAACCCCCAAATAGGGTTGAGTAAATTATGGCTCAGTAAGGATATTAACATCACAGATGACATATGCCATGATGGCCAAACTATTGTCAACAAAAAATATTTTATAGTATATTAAATATATCTATATAT
>WNWU01000003.1:3248863-3358432 GCA_012654045.1 Ptyas mucosa
CCTCAGACAAAGTTTAAACATAATCAGGGTAAGTGATTTTATTGCCTGAAAAAAATGCCTGAATTTCGCTTGTATAAAATCCTCTTTAGTACAAATTAAACATATTATGGTAACTGTTTTGTATTAAACTTCATGCCTAATGGACAGCTTATATAGCGAGTTACATTATACTGGTTATCCACAGATATTGTGTTGTAGTTACATGTAACTCAGAACATGCAGAATTAGGATCTGCTGCGTAAGGCATCACTTGCAATGTTGTGTAATCCATCTATATCCATATACCATATTCATTATAATGTACAACATGCTTCTCTTCATAGCACCCATATATAAAAATACTTTATAAAAGACTGGGAGTACAGCACAGGAGGGTATCGGAGATCCTGTAACAACAGTAATGAATTACAGAGAAGAAATTATGAGTTTGATAGTCCCAGGACAATTTGATGATGCTGACACTTCAGACAGGTAATGCAGAAATGCTTTTCAGGTTATACAAGGCAACTTTTAGATAAACCTTGCTGACTTTCTATTTGTTATTCTGGTCCTTTATTATCAGAAACAGGTCCCAGTTTTTTTGTGCGCATCTAAGAAAATAATTACTTGGTTTACCATGTTTGCAAAGTGTTATTACAGTGGTTTTAGATAAAAAAAATACTATGATTGAAACAATGATCTAATAATAAAAAATGTTTGCACTTGTCATCTCAGTGTTCGTGCCATTTGCCACTTTCGTCCTTAATGTGAGGAAGTTAATTATTGCGCTGTTCTTTATTAAAGATGTTCTATTTTTCATAACCAATCAGAGATAATGCATGCACGAATAAAATCCCCTCAATCAGTGTTTCTCAAACTTAGCCCCTGTTAACAGATGTGGACATCAAGTCCCAAATTCCCAGCCTGCAATTTTCAGGAGTTGAAATCCACACCTCTTATAAATCCAATCAGATTTGAGCTATACATGGAATGAACTATATAAATGGAATGCTATAAAGCTATACATCGAATGGAAGATACAAATGGAATGAACTGGAAAACAAAGAATAACTCCCTTTCTATTAGAAGAACCCAGAAACCTACATGAAGAGAATGTGTTAAAGCACAGGTGTCAAACTCACAATGTCACGTTGTTACATGATGTATTGTGACTTTTTCCCCCTTCGCTAAACCGGGGGTGGGCATGGCCAGCGTGTAACGCATCCGGCCTGTGGGCAGCAAGTTTGACACCCCTGTGTTAAATAGTCAACTGAACTGAATTTTAATATCTGATACACCCTCAAAGCTAAGGTATTATGTAAAGAGGATATCATTAGATCTTAAGAATATCAATCAACAGTGCCTCCATCTTGTCAGAATTCAATCTTAGGTTATTGACTGTCATCCAAATACTGATCCAGTCCATGTACTCACCTGATTCAGGTGGAATGGAAAGTAAGTAAGTGAGGGATGGATACTATAACATACAAATTGATGAGGGGCCTGAGTGGCGCAGTAGACTAAGGCACTGTGATTAACATTCAGCCGCCTGCAATTACTGCAAGTTCTAATCTCACCAGGCTCAAGGTTGACTCAGACTTCCATCATTTCTAAGGTGGGTAAAACGAGGAGCCAGTTTGTGGGGGCAATAAGCTGACTTTGTATAAATATACAAAAGTATGAAGGCTATTGCTTAACGCATTGTAAGCCGCCCTGAGTCTCCGGAGAAGGGCGGCATATAAATCAAATTTAAAAACAAAAACAAATTACATCTTGTTCCAAATCTTGAAACGACTACCTCCAGCAGTTTCTTATAGATCAATTGTGCACAACTTAAAGTCTAGGTTGGCACATAGTTCCTGAAAGTCTTGGATATTTATAAAAGTTGCCACTAAAATATGGGTGGCTGTAGTATGGTAAATTAAATGAAAAAAAAATGCTATTCATATTATTATGTACCATAGAATTGTAGAGTTCATCACATCCCAACTTCCATCAGCCTTAGCCAAGTTAAAGGTTGGGGAGTGGTAGCTAGTCTCTAGCAAGTCTGGAGAATTCTGTTACATTGTAGGCCTGATACATCCATGCACCTTCAGACCCATCCCTTGGTGACTTCTAGGCACCATAACTTATCTGCCCTTTTAAATGTGTTTTTAGCTAAAACAAAGTAAAAAGGAGACTAAAAAGGTAAAGGTTCCCCTCGCACATATGTGCTAGTGATTCTCGACTCTAGGGGTCGGTGCTCATCTCCGTTTCAAATCCAAAGAGCCAGCGCTGTCCGAAGACATCTCCATGGTCATGTGGCCGGCATGACTAAACACCAAAGGTGCACGGAACGCTGTTAACTTCCCACCAAAGGTGGTCCCTATTTTTCTACTTGCATTTTTTATGTGTTTTCGAACTGCTAGGATGACAGAAGCTGGGACAAGTAACGGGGGCTCACCTCGTTATGTGGTACTAGGGATTTGAACTGCTGAACTGCCGACCTTTCGATCAACAAGCTCAGCGTCTTAGCCACTGAGCCACCGCGTCCCTTATAAAAAGGAGACAAGTATACTGTAAAAACCAACATCACTTTATGTATTTGCATCAGTACTTATGAGTTTAATAAAGTTCCCACTGGGATTGTAGAAAGTATCCTGGGAGAGTTAGCGTCTTCTGGTAAATGGATGTTTTGTGACTAGTTATGCTCACTATAGCAGCGTGTCCAATGTATGCTGTCTCCATTGTTTTGAAACCATTATAGAGTCTATATAGAGCCTATTAAGCATTTACTAAATACTCTTCTTTTTAAAAAAATAGCGAAGCCTCGCAGGTTGTTCAGCCATCTCAGGAGGAGAAGGTGATGGTTAAAATGCAACAGTCCCATCTGAATGAGGAAGCTGATGAGGATGAATCTGATGAGAGCTCTGAGGATGAGGAGGATGGATGGGATTGGGATGATGATATGGGAAAGCTGACAAAACGGAATCCAATGGCTGGTGGAAGAAACCTACAGGTGTGTAATAAGTGGATTTTTATGTATTACTTTTAGATGTATTTGCCCTGGTTCCTATAGACCAGGGCTCTCAAATGTGTGGTCTGGATGCATTACATGCTGGCCATGCCTATGCCAAGTATAGCGAAGGGGGGAAAAGTCCTGATACGTCACATGATGCTGCCGTGACGATGCGAGTTTGACACCCCTGCTATAGACTATCGAATTATATGACTGTGGGTATAGCTTGTATTGACCTAGTAGCAAATTGTAGTATAACATGACTATAAAACCAGGCCACTATCCTGGCTTACCACAATGTGTGGATTTATTTTTTATGTGTCACCTGTAAGCTACACTTATGGGCATTTTAATTTGAACCTTTAAAATTACTTTATAGTAAAGTAGTCACAGTGCATTGGGAAAGTCAATAGTCTGAATGCTTAAGTGTTCCATTTTGTTTTGAATAACAAAAAAATGTCCTAGCCTCCATCACGTGCCAAAAGTGGAGGGAGCACAGGGTGTTTGTGTGCGCACGTGCCCATACCCATAATTCAATGGCGACCACCACCACCCAGTGCCCCATTTTGGGCCTAGCAGGCCTCCCTGAAGCCTCTGGAGGTCAGAAATGGCCCATTTCCCGACTTCCAGTAGGATCAGAAGGCCCATTTTTCACCCTCTCCAGGCTCTAGAGGCTTTCCTGGAGCCTGGGGAGGGCGAAAACGGCCTTCCCCACCCTCTGGAGGCCAAAAACACCCTTCCAGAGCCTCCATGCGAGCCCTGGCATCCAAAACAGGCCATGTGGAGACTCCTGGGAAGGAAGGGGTGGAGTGGGCGGGGCTAGCCAAAAATCAGCTGACCAGCACACGCATGCACGCTGGAGCTGAGCTAGGGCAACAGCTCGTGTGCCTGCAGATATGGCTCCATGTGCCACCTGTGGCATGCGTGCCATAAGTTCGCCATCACGGGACTAGCTGATAGCTTCAGGAGTTTTTGCACCTAATACTACCTAAGGTTAATTACTGTCTTAATGTGTGATGGTGAGCCATAGCTTAGTGCTACTTGCATAAATGACAGGCATGCAAAGTATGAGGCTTGAGCATTTCCTTTTCTTTCCCATTCACACAACCCAGAGGAAGAGTAAACCAGAATTCTGTGTCATTTCAGCTAATTCAGCTTGTTATGCACAAACCAAGTTGTAGTTTAAAATGAAGTCTAGCCAGCTAAAGAATCTAGGAATTTTGGTGGTTTAGCGTATGTGCCTATATTTTATTTTAAACCCCAGTTCTTTGATGTGCATGCATTGCTAAGCCACCAACTAATTAAAATGGAATTCTGATCTGGGTTTTTTTGGCCACACAAGGACTAAAAAAGGGAAAGGAGGTGCATCAGTTAAAATCTTTGGGTTCTTTTTCACTGGGTGCATTCTGTTATGCTATGGCTCAGCACAAAAGTCAGTGCAAAACTCCCACTGTCTTTAGCCTTCTAAAAGTCAAGTTACATGTCTTACTATACTTCCTGAATTGGATGAAATGTGTTTCTTAGGCTAGCTGGTATATATGCTTCTGCTCCTATGGCCTTAATCGTGACTGATGCATTTGAAATGGGCCACAGGATTCTGCATTCCCCCTTGAGACTCATCCTTCAAACTTATTCATGGATAAGGTTATAACAGCACTTGACTATACATGCTAACTAGTGTTTGCAGGCCTGGGGAATTTGCACATAATACGGATAGTACTGGGGGACGTAATCATGCAATTGCCTTTTTTATTGTTTTTCAGATTAAGAATCTGTGAAAGTGTGCCTTTAGAATGGTTTTAAAATAGAATTTGACTTAATAACATTTTTTTTCAGGCAAACAAACAGATTCCCAGCAGCAATGCTGCCAAAATGTCTACACCTACAGATAAAGCATTAAGAAAGTTTGAAAATAAAATCAATCTAGGTAAGTAGACCATTTAGAATTCCAGGATTCCAGAGGGGCTGAATCGGGTGATAGTTTTTAAAAGATGAAATTCAATGGATTAATGTGTTAATCTGTCCTGGAAAACTATTAAAATGCCTCTGGGAGATGTACAAAAACTCTGGTTTATTTGTTTCTGTGATGGAATAAAGTTTTGGCTCATCAAAAATAGACTTATAGTCCCCTGCTCCGCATTTCAAATCATATTTTACTAACAACTATAGCAGGATTATAAGATTATGAAATGGTGAAAGTCATCCTGCACAAAGTGCCTTACAGGGTAGGCCAATCTGAGGTGTCTCAGCTTCTCTTTTTTCTGTTAGCCATATCTTTCCCTAAAGAGGAAGAAGGGATAGGAAAACACTACAGTTTCCAAGTTGTAGCTGAAAAACAAACCACACCTGGATTTCTTGGATTCTACCACCATTACCAAGCTGTCCTCACTGTCATCTAGTCTATTCTCAGAAACCATTCCACCAGCCAACTAACTTAAGCAGATCCTTCTTTCAGGTCCTGGCTACTCTTGCTGGGTCTCTAACTACAGATTTTTCCTCCTTGGTAGATGCAGTATCACCACGTCATACAAAAACAACTCCAGAATACACAAGAGACCTACTCCATTACATAATGCTTCCTTTATAGGTTTACAGCTAGAAAACAAGATGTTTCATTAAGCCATCAAGCATCTTGATGTCTATATGACATTAAGCTTGATTTGGGCCCACAAAAAAAAAGTTTTGGTACCATTGCATCATCCCAAATTCACTGGGGCAATTCAACCTTCCACAATCCCGTCCAGATTTCAAGCAACCCCCCAACTCTGTTCTCTGTTAAATATGTCTTGAAGACCTGACTTTCCCTTAGCTTTGGGCCAAAGTAGGATGAGGACTTCCTCTAAGATGGTGTTATATCCATTCCCTCAGGATGACTCTGCCTCTGTCTTTCTCTATGTCTGTCTGTCTGTCTGTCTCTCTCACACACATGTTCATTTATATTTTGCGGTTTTTAATTGTGCACATTTCCCAGAGACATTGAGAGTTGAGTGGTTTCAGAAATATAAGGGGGGAAAACAGTTGACAGACATATTTTCCATTTTCCATTCAGACATGAATGGAAAACAGTGCTTACATTAAACCAGGGATCAGCAACCCATGGCTCTGGAGCCACATGTGGCTCTTTCACCCCTTTGCGGCGGCTCCCTGTCACTCAAAATATGTGTCACAACCACTAATGTGCAACACCCGCCGGCGCACAATTTATTGAGCTTTTCAACCCCCGGTTGGCCAGCCATGGATAAATCCAAGAAAAGAAAAGTTTCAGAAGAAACCAGAACATTTAATTCAACTATATATGCTAGTTTTGTGGCTGCTCAAGAAATAGTCAGGCACGGGAAGGGTTTTGTGGCTCCCGGTGTTTTCTTTTCTGTGGAAAATGGGTACAAATGGCTCTTTGAGTGTTTAAGGTTGCAGACCCCTGCATTAAATGTTATAAATGTATTGCTTGTTTTCTAGAAATATGTTCACAATGAAATTATGCATGTTATTTTTGGACAGCAGTGTTGAAGCAATCTTTAAAGAGTGGGATATGTATATGTGTGTTTTTCAGACAAGCTGCGTTTTGCTGATTCTGTTATAAATAAAGTTACAGAGAAATCTAGGCAAAGAGAAGCACATATGTAAGTAATATGGATGTGCAGAAATGTTGTAGAAAATATATAGCTGTTAATTGATTGACATGGGTTTGTAGTACAATTAATATAATAATACATTATGTTTTGATATAATATTACATTCTAAGAGAGCCTTGCAAAATTAACATCGCAGTCCTGCAGATGCCTCCTCACACTTTTTTGCCTGATCATTTAGGACTAGGCATGCATTCCTAAAAAAGTGAGGTTAAGATTGGTTTGGTAAATTAAGTTATTTCCAATTTTGTTTTGGCATGTTCTTATCTAATAGTGATACTGTTTTATGTTCCTAAAAGCCACTCTAATGTTGCTTGACTGAAGTCTCTGTGAGTTGCATTATGAAGCTCCCTGGTTTTAATTCCTGGAGAATGTTTTAGGTTTTCTGTCCTGTTTCTTGGCCTAGAATATTTTCATATTGCTGGCATGTAGCTTAAGTGTTGAGATATTTGTATTTTATTCCAGTACAATGGATCAATACAATGTTTTGTTTCTGCTAGGTACCGGGTAAAAGATAAATCAGACAGGGCAACAGTAGAACAAGTAAGTGATGTGAATTATCAGTTGTATAAAAAAAAAGGTATTGTGAGAATTCAAAGTATTTATCCTTTAAAAGGAAACTATTCAGCCAGCTATATTCTTTAATACCAGTGCATAACATTGTAATGTCAATGTGAAATCTCCCTTTTACATTATACAGTTATGCTTTATCTAGATGGGTTTTCTCCATTTCATCAGATTATTCCAAAATCCTATCTGAGAATGCTTAGAAACTTTTACTGCCCTACTGGTCTTATGTTGGGAGGGCAAAATATAGGTGGAAACGTGTTTGCTTCCAGATCACATTGATGGATGCTTTTGGACTATATTCTGTTCAAGTTAATTATTATTTGGGTAGAATAATAATAATAGTAATAATATAAGCTTTCTCAGAAAGGAAGTTTTATTCTCCGGTTATATTCTCCAATATTTCATGATTGTATCTCTCTGCCTTCAGAGGAAAAAAAATCAGTAAGATTTCAGGTGCTCTATCAGAGAATTGTAGACTTCCAGTAATATAAACCATGATTAATTGGCTTCTTTAAAGAATTGCTTCAGTTGAAATAAGGTAGTCCTTAAGACCCAACACACTTATATGTGTATTTGTACAAGTGGCCCTCATTCTCTTGGGACTGGAATTATAGTCAGTAAGCGGTGTGATCTTAAAGCACAATATCACATGACTGTGTTGCTTACTGATGGCAGTTATATCACTTCCTGTTGTCATATGATGTCATAAGCAAACCACCACAGGTTGTTTAGCAAAGACATCATATGGTTGTCATTTGTAGCCTCCTGTCAGCTTCCCCGTTGACTTTGCTTCTTGATAGCTGGGAGTGAAGTTGCAGATTGTGATCACGTTACTGCAAGGTCACTGCAACAGCCACAACTAGGAGAACAGTTCATAAGTACTATCCTTTCAGTGTCGTTGTAAGCTTGAATAGTCACAGGACTGCCTGCATTGATCTGTAATTTCTTAATCAGACAGTAATGGATAGAAACACATATTCATTCATAAAGTTGATATTTCTCAGATGCTTCATGAATCCAGCAGTGTTGGCCTCATTCTCTAAAGGCTTATGATGTAGCCACGTTTTGCTCCCACATTTTAGTGAAATGTTGTTTAAACTTTGAAGCATTTGCAGACTAAAAATTTGCAAAAGAAAACAAATTGGAAAAAGAATTGGTATAAACTTTGTAGGAGAAAAATCTTGGCTTTGAACAAATAGGACTTTCTTAGATTTTAAACTTGAAAGTGATTTATCCGCATCTTTGTAAGGATTAGATTTGATGGTGTTTTGTCTTTCTAAGGTCCTGGACCCAAGAACACGAATGATTCTGTTCAAGATGCTTAGCAGAGGTGTGATATCCGAGATCAACGGTTGTGTCAGTACTGGAAAAGAGGTTGGCTGAACCTATAGTTTGCTAAAAGCAATCTTGCAATGCATTTTTAAAAGTCTTGTGATTTGTATTACATGGTTTCTATAATTTTTCTGAAAAGTCATTTTGGAACAAAGAGGCTCCATTCTTCTCCATCGGGACTGGCAAGGATTCATAGATACGTAAGGTTTAGCTTTGAAAAGCTAAGATGCAGTAAGGCTGGACTTGAATACACTGAGTTTCAGTTTCAGTTGTCAGATGTAATGGTGTGTAGGAATGTCTTTGGGAGATAGGGCAAAGAGACACAGCCAAGGCAGCAATCAGATGCCAACTTATCCTATAGCAGAAATGTGGGTGAGTCAAAAGACTCAGAAGAAACCCTCCCTAGTTTCTTAGGCTGTAAAGGCATTTTTTTGGGGGGGGTGGGGGGCGGGGAGATTCTTTCACACTTGAAAGAATCTGTTAATATTATAATGTACAAAGTTATAAAGAAATATAATAAAGTAGAATTTGCTCATTTGACCATGTTTCTTGTCTGGTTTACTTTACAAGACTGACATGAGGAGAGCAAATTTTCTACCTCCATACTTTTCCTGTGATTAATTAAACATCTTCTAAATCACTTCTAGTAGTGACTGTAGAAGAGCAGGCAGCAAGCAGGTTTTGCTATAATTTTTTTTAAATAATTTTTTTTATTTTTAAAACAAACACATAATACATCAATCCTTCCGTGTGTCTTCTTGGTGTTTCTTCCGGGACTACTACTTCTTTTTATTACTCCCCCTATCTTCATTTCTCCTTGATAGTTTCCATTTCTCTGTTGCGATGTTTTCCCCAAATTACAATACATTTAATATAACATTCTCCTTATTAATTAAGTATCGCAATCTTTATCTATATCTCCTTTTTAACCAATCATAAAATTTCCCCCATATCTTATAATAGTCCAGGTTTTGCTATAATTTTTTTTCTTAACACTTAACTATAGTTTCACGAGCTGGGTCCTGGGTTGAGTCCTCATAAGCCAGATCTTAATGTAATCTGACTGTGTATTCTCGGCTTTTTTAAAATAAAAAATACTGCTTTTGATGTCAGATTAGATTTGAGGGCTATCCGGGCAGGCTATCCCTTTCAAAAATAATAGGTATTAAAATAATGCCTGAGAAGACCAATGTGGAATGCAATGACATAATTTGCAGAATTATAATTTGCAGCTGTTGTTAAGTGCCTCTTTTCATTCAAGCAGTTCTGCGCCAAATCGAGGACACAATCCAAACAACTTTTTGTACATGTGGACATAAGTTTACAAATACAGAGAGCCATTTTCCCCTCCACACATAGATCATGCATGATAAAGAAGTATTTATTTCAGGTCATTAATGCTATGCATTATTATTATAGGAATGGTATATCTCTGTGCAAAATGATTCAAGTGTGGGCAACTTTTTTTCCCCATTCTGTTCAGGGTTCACCTGTTTGGAAAGGAGTAAAGGCAATTTAAAATATGAACAGAGTGTGGTTTGTACCCCTGTGATCTATAGATTTAGCCTGGACGGTTATTGGATTCATGGGTCATGCTTTTGGCCTTTGACAGTCCTTCTGTTTTTGTAGCCAGAGTACCATATACAGTAGATCTCAAAATTAATACTAAACCTAATAATAAATCATGTTTAATAAACTATAGTGGCTAGGTTCATTACACTCAGATATATCACAGTGTGAACACCACCAGTGATCCAAAATAAACTCTATTATGTGTATTAAACTCTGTGCCATGTAGTCGTTAATTAAAACAAAGTAATTTTAAAACTATTGGTTGACTTCTCAAATAATAAATATCAATCTATATATTGTAATCTCTATATAATCTATATATACACATTTTTGTTATATTTCTTTGCATTTTTTCCAGGCTAATGTGTACCATGCCAGCACTGCAAAAGGCGAGAATAGAGCAATAAAGATTTATAAAACTAGTATTTTGATGTTTAAAGATCGGGATAAATATGTGAGTGGAGAATTCAGGTGAGTCTGTATTGGGTACTTGCTTCTGGATTTCACTTTTCGGTTGGTGTTTTGTTGTTGTTGTTTTTTTACAAAATAAATATTCAATCTCCCTCTTGCCATTCCAAGGTTTCGTCATGGATACTGTAAAGGAAACCCAAGAAAGATGGTCAGGACATGGGCAGAAAAAGAAATGAGGAACTTAACCAGGTGAGAATTGACATTCTTCCATTTTCAGCTTGACTTCAGGGAATGATTTTAATACTCTGGAAGTGAAAATAATAGCATTGCAAGTTTTTAAGAAGCAAAATGTTCAGGAGATGCAATTCTTTCAACTACTCATTTAGGACCAACATCAGAGTGCCTTGTTCAGGGATTCCTGCTGAACTCCGGAACAAATTTGTTCTTTTAAATGCAAAATAATTTAAATACCTGTGTTTCCAGGTTTAGAACATTTAAAAAAAAAAAAAGAAAGCCATGAATTTCGTTTTTATTTTCTAACATGTAGAAATGATCCATATTCAGAATCAGAAATATGGCAATGAAAGCAGGAAAATATACATACTGAGTGATCACATTCATGTTACACATCTTCAAAAACTGATATCTGACAAACCACTCCAGGCAAATGCATTTTTCTGTCATCTGTCTTTCTCAGAGTAAGAAGAGCTTTTTGATCTTTTTTTTTAAAAATAATTTTTATTATTATTTTTCCTTTAAAAACAAGAACAGAAACAAACACAAAACATAAATTTCCATTTTACAACAGTTTCATAACGGTCTTCTTTTAAAATTCACGTTTTTCCCCTCCCCGTCTTTACTTATATTTATATTTGCGGTCCCCTTGTTCCTTATTTATGTATATACTTCTTTATCTGTTATACATATTATTGTATCTATATATTACTTTACATATATTGTCTGTTTAGTGGCATATTAATGATCCCTCTTACTTGCTGTTCCTGACCTCTAGCCATTTATACCATTTATTCCGTATTAAATAATATTCCATTTCATCTTTTTCTTTTATCTCTTTCGTCAATTTGTCCATCTCTGTAGACTCCAAGACTTTCCTTATTACCTCGTCTTCTTTTGGTATAGTGTTGCTTTTCCAATTCTGTGCATATGTTATCCTGGCTGCCGTTATAATACATAAAATTAAACATCGTATTTCTTTGGTATAGTTTCTGGAGATATTCCCAATAAAAATAGTTCCGGTTTCCAGTCTACATGGTGTTCAGTTATCTCTTCAAGCCACTTTTTGATTTTAGTCCAATATTTTTTTGCAGATGCACATGTCCACCATAAATGATAATATGTTCCATAAGATTTCTTACATTTCCAGCAAATCAGTGACATATTTGGAAACATCTTGGCGAGTCTCACCGGCGGGAGATGCCATCTATAAAACATCTTGTACTGATTTTCCTTGTACGCCACTGACATGGTCAATTTCACATTTGTTTCCCACAATTTTTCCCATTTCTTCAGTTCGAGAGCTTTTGATCTTTAACAGCCAAGCAGTCTCAAAGAGTAGAGGAAGGAAAGAAGGATATTCCCTCCATTTTTGTTTTTTACATCTAAGCCTAAAAGGGGCATACAGTTGACAAACAAAACATGAACAAAATCTTAACTGACTGGAGAACCACATCGATGTGTTTTCTCACTATTTGACAAATAATGGATATTTGGCCATGGAATCCAAAAACTCAAATATAGTTCTACAATAGGCCCTTCTTAGGAATTGAGTAAAACTTAACAATGGGTATTTTTAGGTTTAGTTCTCAAGTGGATATCTGAATAGAGGGGCTTAATTTGGAGTAAGTATCTGGGCTCCAAATTTAAATTGGCCAGTTTCTTTCACAGAATATTTGTGCTCAAGTCAATTCATGTTAACCCTTGAAACAAAAGGATTGTTTCTGTTTTTAAATTGAAGCACATATTCCCATTTGAGATTTTAAAAATAGTTTTTTCTTTGGGAAGAAAATAATTATTTGTTAACAATTTACATACAATACTTAACATTTGGCTTCAAGACATGAGAATGAAAATGAAAGGTGTCAGCAAGATTGGGAGAGCTTGTGAGGTTTTCTTTATATATTTTCTTGCTTTATATACAGTATTTCCTGACTAAATAATTATGAAGGTAAGATCAATATTATTGGACTTCTGAATTTTTGAAGCTCTTTTCTGCACATAGGACTTTTTTTTTAATAGGTGGTATCAGATATATCAAATAACAGCAGTTTTGTCTTTTTGATTTCTTGCTTGGTAGGTTACATACAGCACAAATCCCATGTCCAGAACCCATTATGCTAAGAAGTCATGTTCTTGTGATGGGTTTTATTGGCAAAAATGATATGTAAGTATATTCAAGTGCTGTGCGGCTGGATTCAGATTTGGTGTTAAGCCAGGATTTATTTTAATTATGGTATACTATGCAAACAATAGTGGCCAAAGTCACACAGAACATCTATAAACATTTATGATTTATAGATTCACACACTTAAACACATTCTTGCATACTTCTATAGGAGTTATTTAAGAAATATAGCATGGGAAAGGGCTATATAGGAAGTCAAGTATTAATTTATTAGCGTCTTCCGTTGCATTGGTCAACGTTTTGTAAACCTCAACAACTTTAAAATGTGTGCATTTCAACTCCCAGCATGCTGGCTAGAGGAATTTGGGGAGTTGAAGTCCACTTATCTTAAAATTGCTGCAGTTTGGAAACACTGGCACAAGTTTGTAGAATCAAAGTTTCAGAAGAATTGTTCCTCTAGCGCAGTGCTTCTCAAATAGTGGGACGCGCCCCCCAGGGGGGGCGCGAGGCTCCGTAAAAGGGGGCGCGTTTGACCTCGGCATCTGATTGGCTGTCCAAAACCCTTGTGACACGAGCCTGTCGGAGCCATCTTTAGTGTGGGACGTCCGTCCACACTTACTTTGTTGCCCGACGGATGTACGCCCAATTGATGCTCAAATGACTGACAATGACCTTCTCCTGTGAAACATAACGCTGCCCCAATTAATCAAACTTGCTAAAGAAATCGGGCTACCGCTGCTGACATTTGCATCGATAGTGAGCATTAAGCCAGTACATGTGACTGCGCGTGCTCCTCCCTTTCAAGGAGAACAGACCTTTTTCTAATAATGATACTATTTACAGTCGCGCGGGGGGTGCGAAAAATGTTTTCTTCTTCCTAGGGGGGCATGACAGAAAATAATTGAGAAGCACTGCTCTAGCGCATTTCTCAATTCTAGCAAAACTAGTTAGATGGTGGATCAATACAGTACAGTCAGTGTGAAAGCAGTAGCAATGTGCAAAATGTTTCGGCTCTGAATTGTTTCAAATTGAAAACATTCTGCTTCAAATTTAAGAGTGTTATTTTCAAAAGCGGAATAGGTTGATTCAGTCAGCCTGAAGCACTTCTGAAATTATTACATTTCTAATGGGAAAGAGCTGCTTTTGGCTTGAAATATTTTTTTCAAACTTGAAACCGGATGTTTTGAGTTTGAAACATTTTGCACTCAACTGGAGGATTATTGTTGTAATGCTATTAATGTCATGGAAACCTTGAAGCTGATTATTGTTATCTGAGCAACAGAAGCCTCCAGTGTCGAAGTTGGATTTAATTTGAGCACCCCAAATTAAGCATTGTTCTCAGCAGGAAGATTGCAACCCTTTCCACAACAGGTTAATTGTTCTTGTTGTGACCTAGGCCCGAGTAGTGATTACCAAACACAATTCAGTCCTGAACAAACTTATTTTATTAAAACAGCTGAGAATTAATTCATTCTCAGCTTAGTCCAAAACAAATTCTTCATAACAGTCCATTGGCATTATCACCAACCTTTGATGTCTTTGGTAACCTGCCAAAGGCTTTTCTTGGCAAAACCCCCACAAAGTTCAAGAGACGCTGACGAGAAGCACTGGAATCAATGTTGCTTTTCTACAAAGAACCCAACTGCTCATTGCTGCTCTTTTAAGCCTTATGGGAGGGGCCAGTCATCATCTGGCCTTACTCCCGAGTCATCCTTTTTGCTTCAGATGCTCTTGCCTTCTGGCAGCTCTTCGCATGTGTGCACTAGGAACAGGCTCGCTCCGGAGTCCGCACATCGTTCCCAGATGGCCCTGGCCCCATCTCTGCCTCCGATGCAGAGCCCTTGTCCAGGCCTTCCCCTGACTCCAGGACTGGCCCATTTTCCTTCCCAGCTTCCTCACTGACCAACTCCGCTGCCAGGTCCATAGACTGCTGGTGGACCACAACAGTTCTGTTTCTGAAGCCGAAGAAAACAAATCAAGGATACTCAGTTGCTAAAGTGCATTTTTGTCCTGGAAGCTAGATTGACCTTGGCAGCTGAGCATCTTTAATGTGTCTTTTAAGCTACCTAACACTCAATTAAATAGTGCTGATGCTTACTTTTAAATTAAAATGCTAGTTGAAATATTAGTTTAACAAGTCCTTTGGAGGAGGCGGGAGTTCAACCTTGATGTCTATTTAATACCCTGTTTCCCCCAAAATAAGACATCCCCTGATAATAAGTCCAATCGGGCTTTTGAGTGCATGGCAATAAGGCCAAGCGCTTATTTCAGGGTTCAAAAAAGGGTCTTATTTTCAGGGAAACACAGTAAATTGCTTTCTTCATTTTGTTGTACATTGTGTAATAAGATCTTCACATGCATGTATTAAAGTACAACATATAAGCAGGGTTTTTTTAAAGTGCATGTCTGAATTACTTTGGATGCAAGTACAATTGGTTGCAAGTACAATTACTTTGGATGCAAGTACAAAGCAGGTAGACTGATGCACCATGTTTAGATGCAGGCATGCGAAAATTGGGAAAAATAAGAGTTTTTCACTTTTCCTCCTAAATGTTTTGTTTTTCTCTTGTGATTCATATTTCTGCTTATGTGGGAATTTATTTTGGCCTTATGTAGTTCTCCTTACAGAAAGACAGCGATTGCAGTATTTAAGGAAAGGGACAGTTGGAGAGATATATAAACATTGTATTCTTTGTTTCTTTTCTCCAAGGCCTGCTCCTTTGTTGAAAAATGCCCAGTTATCAGAGTCAAAAGCCCGAGAGTTGTACCTGCAAGTCATACAATACATGAGAAGAATGTACCAGGACGCCAAGCTTGTTCATGCAGATCTCAGTGAATTTAATATGCTGTATGTCTTATTTTTGTTTTTCAACTTTAACTTTGGGACTTGAGACATTTGCATAATGACTATGTGGGGGTTACAATCCTCCCCTTAAGATAGGTATTGTTTAGCAGAAAGCATATCCTCTATTCAGTATCTCTCTGGGGACCTCTTAGGGCTACTCTCTGGGACACTTTCTGGATTCCCAGTGTAATTTAAGCCATCTGCTGCTGAGTTGTGAATTCTCTGGAGGCATTCTGACCTGAGAGATGACATATTTTCCTCTGCCCAGACAGGACTGCACAGAAATTAGTTCTTGCATTGCAGGGATGAAGAACAGTTGATAACTGAACTGTTGCAGAAATGAAGAAGCGTTTGTTAATTATCCAGCCCAATCAAGTTGTACACCATCTCACTTTGCAAAGATATCAATTTTCAGGAAAATTTTGGAAGTCGCTCCAAATCTAGGTAGCCTTGGGTTTCAAAATCACATACTGGATATTGGTAGAACAGAGTGACAAAGAAATAAGAGTTGAAAGAGTTGAAGAATTGAAACTATGCATATTTGCCTCCTGTCTGTCTACTTTTTCTGTCAGGGAATTGCGCAGCAGGTATCCAAATGAAGTCAGAGACACTGACACAAACTTATACAGGTAGTCCTCGACTTACAACAGTTCACTTAGTGACGTTGCACTGAAAAAAGTGACTTATCACCATTTTTCACCCTTATGACCTTTGTAGCATCCCTGTGATCATGTGATCAAAATTCAGGTGCTGAATTTGGCAGTTGACTCATATTTATGACCGTTGCTGTGTCCCGGGGTCATGTGATCACCTTTTGTGACCTTCTGACAAGCAGAGTCGATGGGGAAGCTAGATACTAATTTAACAACTGCAGTGATTCGCTTAACAACGGTAGCAAGAAAGATCATAAAATGGGGCAAAACTCACTTAACAAATTTCTCACTTGGCAACATAAATTTTGGGCTCAATTGTAGTCATAAGTCGAGGAGTACCTGTAGTTTTATAAAAATAAATAAATTTTACATCAATATTTACAGCAGACAAGATAGTCAGGCAAACAGGAGCCTCATGAGATGAACCAAAAACATACCGGGCTCACAGAAGAAAAAGGCAGGAAAACAGAGAAACTTTCCTTCCACACCTACAGCAACTAATCACTGCACAGATTGCCTCACACAGGAGCTAGCACTCTTCAACCTATCGACCACAACTCTGTGTTGTGGCTCATTGCACAACCCTGCTGCTCCAGCTGCTAAATATAAATGTCTTAACATCTTTTTCAAACTGACTTGTTAGATTGGCATTATTTAATTAGAATGACAGCTTCATTACAGCAATTAGAACTCTGTGGCATTCATTCATCCAGATGTCTGCTAAAGACTGATGTTTTCTGAAAATGCCATAATAGATATAAGTTACGGTATTTGGAAATAAATGTATTGTATTTTTTTTAATCAAGTTTTATTGATTTGTTCTTTCACCACCACCCCACATATTTTGTGAACAGAGTATTGACCGTATACAACTTGTTATATCCAAATATACTTTACATAGTTACAGTTCTGCCAAAACGTTCTTTTTCCCTACTTTTTTATCTTATCTTAATATTTCTATGCTTATTATATAAACTGCATCACCATACGCCCTCAAATCCTAATTTCTTAACATTATTTCAATTAGTTATCTTATCCATTGTTAATCATATATATTCTCTTTTAACTTTCATATTAGTTCGTTCTTAATCCTAATAAATTTAAAGATGCTCGAGGTTGCCTTTCTACCACTTCATCTCCCTTGTTTTACAACAATCCTTCTTCTCCTTCTCCTCTCTTTCTCTTCCCACCCTTTTTCTATCCTCTTCTACTTTCTTCTTTCCTCCTCTCCTATTCTTCTCTACTTCCCTTTCCTTCCCACCCCACCCTCCTTCCTTAATACTAATTATTATTGTGGTATTAATGGTTTCCCTTTTTCCAGGTATCACAGTGGTCAGGTATATATTATAGATGTGTCCCAGTCTGTGGAGCATGATCATCCACATGCTTTGGAATTCCTGAGGAAAGACTGTGCCAATATCAACGGTAAGGAGGAGATAATATTCCTTGTGTGATTTAGCTATTCAGTAGAATTGATCATATTTAAACTGCATAATTGGATATTTCAATCTTAAAAATAATCCTGATGGTTACAACTAAGATCGTAATTCTGATGTGCTTGGAATGGGGGTGCTTAAAGATGGATTATCCAGGAAAGCTTTTTGTAGCGCCATCCAAAGCATCTGCCACATAAATGAACTTCTAAATCTTGTGGGACAGTTTGGAAGCTGAACTGGAACCATCAATGTTTTTTGTAAGTAATAGTAACTTTAATGTCATCTTTGTCCTTTCTGGCAGATTTCTTTTATAAGTACAATGTTGCAGTGATGACAGTGAGAGAGCTCTTTGAGTTTGTCACGGATCAATCTATTACGAATGAGAATATGGATGCCTATCTTGAAAAGGTAGGGCTTGGTTTATCTTTTATGAAAATATATTCACATTGAAGGTTCAGGCAGGTAATCCTCACTTAGCAACCACAATTGGGAGCAGTAATTTAGCTGTTAAGGGAAGGGTCACTAAGTGAAACCATTCTCATGATCTTACCTCAGTGTTCCTTTGCATTACATGTCTGCAAGTCATAATTACAAGGATTGATCATAAAATTACTTTTTCATCACTGTCATAACTGAATGATAACTAAATACAGTTCCTAAATAAGGACTATATGTTTGCTGCCTTGAGTTATTTGTAAAAATAATAAAGACAGGTTATAAATAAATAGGACTATCTGTATTGATATTGTACTTAAATCACTATTTGTGAAAGTATTTGTTTATTGTGGGTAAGAGAAGCTGGCTCCTTTGAGACTTTCTATAAAAGTAAAGGTTCCCCTCACACATATGTGCTAGTCGTTCTCGACTCTAGGGGGTGGTGCTCATCTCCGTTTCAAAGCCAAAGAGTCAGTGCTGTCTGAAGATGTCTCCATGGTCATATGGCCAACATGACTAAATGCCAAAGGCGCACGGAACACTGTTACCTTCCCACCAAAGGTGATCCCTATTTTTCTACTTGCATTTTTTATGTGCTTTTGAACTGCTAGGTTGGCAGAAGCTGGGACAAGTGACGGGAGCTCACCCCATTACGTGGCACTAGGGATTCGAACTGCTGAACTGCCGACCTTTCAATCGACAAGTTCAATGTCTTAGCCTTTATAACATGCTATAAAAACTGATTTCCCCATCTTGTTTATGAGATCTGAAGGAAGTGAATCTTTTGAAAATGTCCTTTTTCACTTGCAACCAAAGCCATTGTGTAAGAACAGTAATGAAACATGCCGATAGCTGCTACTATTACTACAGTCGTGTTGGGAGACCAAAGCACTTCTGGGTTGAAAGGATTGAATGGTGACACTACCATTGCCCGGGGGACGCCCTGTTGTGGGCTCCTTTCGTGTCCCCGTTAAGTTGCCCACCGAAGTGGTACCAATCTATCTACTATCTGTAGCTGCTGACTTTATCAAAAGCTTATGGGGCTCTCTGGAATCCAGGGGCATTCTTGGAGATAAAGATGATTTAGAGGATTGATGAGCTACAGCCTGCCAGCTTCTCATTTTGTTTGAAATTAAGTGAAATTAAGTTAACTGCAGTGGATCAGGCAGTCTAGTGGACTTAAGGAAGCTGTGCAGTAGCTCACTGGTGCCCATGAGCATTGTACCGAACATGACACATTAACAATTTTAAAGGTCAAAAGTGGCATTATCTATTAAGCAAAAGCCACTTTGGGCAAGATCCAGTGAATCTGATATAGAATTTAAATTATGTGTCCTGATCTGCTGCTTTCAGAAAAGATCTAACTTCCACATTTTAGGCTAGTTGAAGTTCATGGACCGCTTTTAATGTACTGCAATATTTTAGTGTAGAAATGATAAGCATGGTTGGTTGGCTGACGTCCTTTCTACCTGCTTCAGAAAAGACACAGTTGGCAAGTCAGCTCAAATTAATACAGTGCACTCCCAGTCATGTACCGTACTAAGAGTACTAGATTCTCCAGTAATTGCAAGTTAGCTCCCCCACCACAATCTGTCCCTTCTGCAAACATAAGATCCATGTGCATTTGCTTCTGATTGAGCAATTGATTTCCATTTGCCAATTTTGGCTTTTGTATCCTGATATAAATGATGCCCCATAAATGAAGCAGCAAATTCCTTCAAATACTGTTCAAAGGTCCTGTTTCTCCAGGTCCGTTATGGAGCCAATGATGATCTAGTGGCAGTGAGCTATACAACATCAGAGCTTTTTTAAAAGAGGCGTTAACACTTGGATGGAAGAATATGCGTCATTCTCTTAAGAATTGGTTCCCAGACTGATAAACAACCAGTTGCAAATTTCATTATTATGGGGGGGGGGGGGAGTGAAATTGGTTTCCTTGTGGAAGGCAGTTAGAGAAGTAGAGTATCTCCATCCCAGTGTGCATGGAGATATACTGCTTCCAAATTAAACACAATTAGTTGCTGGGAATTCTTCTAACCCATCCATCTCAATAAATCTTGCTAAAAAGAACTTGGTAGAAATTGTGCTTAAGGGGAAAAAAAAACACTTTGGTAAAGGCAACTGTCAAAGAACCTAACTAGCTCTTCTGAATGAGTTTTCTGATATTAAGAATTTATTTGTCAATATATTGTAGATAATGGAAATTGCATCTGAGAGAACAGTGGAAGAAATATCCAATCAGAATAATGTAGATGAAGAGGTAAGCCAGTGGCCTAAATAAATACACCATGTCTCTTCTGAAAGAACCTGAACTGTTCCTCTGTATTTTAATAATATTCAGGAATATGTTTATTTTCAAATGATTCATCAAAGGTTTTAACAGAGTCTATATTTTTATAGCCTTCAAATAATTGCAGTAATTTATTCCACCATTATAAATTTTATGTTTAAACAATTAATAAAGTGCAATAAAGATTCCATCCTGGAAGTATATTTTATTTAAGTCTCTTCTTGAACGCCATAATTTTTGCGGTCTTTTTTTAGCTCTAAGAAAATACCTTTAATTTGTAATAGAGTTGACATGATTAAATGAAAGAGTGTAATATGGTTAATACAGGATGTTGCTTTCTATATCGGAATGGTTCCAACTACACTTACAAAATGATTTCAGGAAAAAAAAAGCCATTTAAATATGTCCCAAAGGTACTTTTCAAGAGGCAACTGGACTTTCTTGTTTTTTTTTCTTTCAAGATGTTTCGCTTCTCATCCAAGAAGCTTCTTCAGTTTTTAAAAGTGTTTCTGCTTTTTCAAAAATGAATCTGATTTACACTTTAGTCCATCCTGGCAAGCATATGAGTGAAAGACCTCTTATCTCCTCCTCTCTTAGCTGATCAGTAATAACTAGAGAAAATATAACAAGTGATTTATAGTTTATCAGATTATGCTTAATTCGCCTTCTAGGTGTTCCGGAAAGCCTATATCCCTAGGACTCTGACAGAAGTTAAGAACTATGAGAGAGATGTGGACATAATGATGAAGCTGAAGGAAGACGATTCAGCCCTTAGTGTGCAGCAAGATAATGTAAGCAATACTGTATTGAGTGGAACATCTAAAGAAATATGCTTATTTATGTGTGTGGAATTGATTAGTGTATCACATTACATATTGGGTTGGATTCAGACTGGCCTGAACATAAGGACTATGCTCTGAGTTGTTGGGAATCAGGCAGCATAGAAATTCTTATGGTTGGCCATAGAGATAGGCAGATGTTTAGACTGGATTTTGCAGGATATACGTGTTAAAAAGGTGCTTCCTTCTGGAGGAAAAGTCTCCTTTCTCCCTGTATTCCCTGTATTTGTTTCTCTTGCTGCCCCAAAGGGTCCCAGTGTTGTAGAGATTTTCATGAGGCATACAAAGTTGTGGGATGAGGAAGAGTTTTCTTCTTGGGTGGAGATCCTCTGAACACCCCACTGGAGTCACTTTAATACTGACAATGAAAACAGCAAATTTACTATTAAGAGTTTTAAATTAATCTCTTCTCATTTCTCATTTTTTAAGAATCGTTTGGTCTATTAAAATATTAGAGTAATAACTTGAGGGTTTTTTGGACAGAAGCTCAGAGTGCAGTGCCTGTAACCCCAGAAGCATGTTGAATGGTAACAGCAACAAATAATTTTTGGTGGAGTAATTGGTGCTTTCCATCTCACTAGAATGTAATATAGTGCAATGCTGTATACAAGTCAGATCTTTATTATGATCATTGACCAAAGATTTGAAAAATCCACATTCAGACTGTTTTGCTATTGTTCTTTGTTTTGCGCAGATTCTCTACCAGACAGTGACAGGATTAAAGAAGGATTTATCTGGTATTCAAAAGGTAAGATGGTGATATTTCAGGGATGTGCTCTTCAGTAATAAAGGTAGTCCTCGGCTTACGATCACACATAAAACATTTGTGAAGTAAGTTTTGCCCCATTTTACAACCTTTCTTGCCACAGTTGTTAAGTGAATCACTGCAGTGGTTAAGTTAGTAACAAGATTGTTGCGTGAATCTGGCTTCCCTGTTGACTTGTGTCAGGAAGTCTCAAAAGGCGATCACATGACCCCAGGACAGAGCAACCATCATAAATATGACTCAGTTGCCAAGTGTCTCAGTTTTGATCATGTCACCACGGGGATCCTTATAAATATGAAAAATGGTCATAAGTCACTTTTCCCAGGGCCATTGTAACTTCGAATGGTCACTAAACAAACAGTTGTAAATCAAGGATTACCTGTATTCAGATTACAGTTAAACCTCTCCTGACTAGAGTTTAGATTCAGGATCATGCTAAGCCCAACCTTAGTGTGACTTAAAATGATGTGCAAATTTAATCCTTGTTTGTAAATCTAGATTTATGACGAGCTATTTTTAATTCTTTTAACTATGTTTTTGGAATATCCTTGCTGGTCACCTGCCTACAGATGTAACAAAAACTTTAATTGACAGCTGCACATTGGATCTTCTTCCTGGTTTCCAACTTTCTTGATTATGATTCTATTGCTCCATGTTTCTACAGTTAGAACAAGAGCTGAAAGCTGTTTTGCTGCCAAAATATCTCATCTTTACATCAATAATATTGATAAAATATTGGGCAGTTTGATTTTATAGAAGAATTTTATTAGCTATGTTAATGGTTCAAACATATAGATCCATGATGGCCAATCTGTGGCATGTGTGCCAGAGGTGGCACGCAGAGCCCTCTCTGTGGGCATGCGCGCCATCGCCAGCTGCTCTTCTGGTTTTTGGCACACGCACATGCGCTGGGCAGCTGATCTTTGTGCATGCCAGAGCCCCAGAAACCTGAAGATCAGCTGGCCTGTGCGCATGCACGCGCTGGCCAGCTGCTCTTCGAGTTTACGGGGCTCCGGCGCACGCATGTTCTGGTTTGAGCACTTGGTTTCAAAAAGGTTTGCCATCATTGATACAGATTCTCCTTTGACAATCCTTGCATTCTTAAAATACAACTTAGAGCAACCTTTTGGAATTCTTTGTATGTCTTGGACATTGGCTTAAAGTAGTATTCAGCTCTCGGAGAACATTGTTGAAGGCTGACCTTCACATATCCCAAGAATTTCTGATGGAGGACAAGATTGAAGAAAAAAAAATGAATCTTTTGGTTTGTTGTAGGTTCCTGCACTCCTTGAAAATAATAACAATGAGGCAGATTCTAATGATGAGAATGAGGATGATAGCTCTGACAATTCAGACTCATGTTGTAAGGAACAGGAAGACTCGGTGCTTCTTAAAGACCAACCTGTTGAAACGGGTGTTGACAAAAAGGTTAGTGGGACAGCTTTCTTCAATTGGAGAAAATTTTTTTGCGCGAAGGGGAGGCTGCTCTGAGTGCCGTGTTCATCGCTATAGAAACGTCCTTGCTGTTCTTTTGTTCTTTAAAACAGAAAAAGAGTTGATCAATTGATGTTTCTTACTTGGGTCTACTTTTCCAGGAAAGGAAGAAAATAGTCAAAGAATCTCAAAGGGAGAAGAGAAAACACAAGATTCCAAAGCACGTAAAGAAGCGAAAAGAGAAGGTAGCAAAAATGAAAAAGGGCAAATAAATTCTGGTGATCGTTTTTAAAAGTTTTTCTTGTTTTGGTGAGTCACTATTTTGGAGCAGAGTCCATTTTGATGCATATCAACAGAGTACCGTGACGGGCTAAATTGTTACCAGATTGACTTGCTCTTGTGTACTCCTGCAGCATCAGAAGCTCCCACTAAGAATATATTCGTGTAGAGAAATGAAAACAATTTCACAAACGTGTTTTTTAAAAGAAATCCAGAGAAATTGATGCAACATACAATTGTAACATACAACATGTAAATAATTCCTTTCTTGTTCCGTGATCAATTATTTGGATAAATACATGGGTAAATAATGTGTGGGAGGAGTTTACATAGTCTCGTTCATTTAAGCCAGGGATGTCTAGTGGATGGCCCTGCAGAATATTGGAGCCCACCTTAAAATTTCTCTTTCCCTGCTGATGTGAAGGATGATGGGAATTGGAGTTCAGCAACACCTAGAAGGCCAAACAGTAGCCTGTTTGTGATGAAAACTCTTCATTCAATTTCAGTGAATTGTCTGCATCTTGTACAAAGAGGAAGAGTTAATAAGGTCTTGCTAGCAAATATATTCCTTCTCATCCTGTCCCTCTGCAGCATTGACACTACATTTGGGAAGTGGTGGAGTGGGGGGAGTTGTTTTCAGAGGAAAACCACACTTATAAATAACACAGTTTTTGTCACTCTCATCTCTATCTGGATTTGTGGCACAGTGCTCCACATGTTACTGTTTGTCAGTCAGTCTTGCCTGTTTGGCTGCATGGTAGGGAGCTTCAGTAGAGTCTTGTTGCCTAGGTAACAGACTAACAGATTTCTCCTTCTCTTTCGGGAAATGTGATTGTTCTTTCTTCATTGTGCAAGTTTATGAGTAAGAGTGACCTTTCTGTGATCAAGAGAATACTTCTGTAACTGTTCTTGATTTGAGTTCAATTTGCTTCACTACGGATGAAGCATTGTAAGGATACTTACAAACTGAGTTGACACCAAAGATGAATAATTTACATTCATTGCTCAATTGTTTTTAAAAGTTGAAATCAAGTTCAATGATGGGGCACTACCATCTCCAAAACATTATTAATTAACATTCTAAACTATTAATGGAATCACTGAACTTTATCAAATTGGTTTTATTCTGATTAAAAACTACAAACTACACTTCATGGCTCAGATGTTTAAGGGGCAGCAGTATTTTAACAGCTGTCAGTGATATAAATCCATTGCCACTGGTATCATTTTCTTTGAAAATAAAACTCAAAACATTCTGCATTATGTTTGTGTTGATTTATAAAAAAACCCATCACTCTCTGCTCAGTTTTATAGGAATAATAACAAAGTGGTTTCATATAGAGATACATTTGACAGCATTGTTTTCATTTTAAAGAAATTTGAATCACCTGGTTTGAGAATAAATATGGGGGACTGCCGCCCTTCTCCGGAGACTCAGGACGGCTTACAATGCGTTAAGCAATAGCCTTCATACTTTTGTATATTTATACAAAGTCAGCTTATTGCCCCCACAAACCGGGTCCTCATTTTACCCACCTTAGAAAGGATGGAAGGCTGAGTCAACCTTGAGCCTGGTGAGATTAGAACTCGCAGTAATTGCAGGCAGCTGGATGTTAAATGCTGCCTTAATAGGAGGCATTAGCCTGCTACGCCACTCAGGCAATTCAAGGAATGCTGAGAATTAGTTCACCAATATCAGGTGTCCCACTCATTTTTTAAAGCTAGCATAATATAATTGTGATGCCAAACCAAAACCAATAGTGAAACTTCTGACAAAGAATATTACTTCAAAACATTGAGTTATGGTGCCTTATTATGAGGTGTGGTGATTAGAATGCAATATTGCAGGCTACTTTTGCTGCTGGTTGCCTGCAATTTTGCAGTTTGAATCTCACCAGGCTCAAGGTTGACTCAGCCTTCCATCCTTCCGAGGTCAGTAAAATGAGGATCCAGATTGTTGGGGGCAATATGCTGACTCTGTAAACTGTTTAGAGAGGGCTGTAAAGCACTGTGAAGCGATGTGTATAAGTGCTTTTGCTATTATAGATTATTGTTAAGCCTATTAAATATAATTATCTAGAGAGTCTTGGTTTAAAACTATGACAGCATATTTCATTTGACTGTTCTGAGCTTAATGCTGCACCCATTCTTCTATTTCATGGGTACCTGGCGTAGCCTTTGAATAAGTATCTAATTTGCTGAACAATAATAGGAATAGTTTATCCAGGCTGCAGAATTCCAGAGGACCAATATTTATTTATTTATTTATTGGTTCAATTTATATACCACCCTTCTCTGGAGACTTAGGGTGGCTTACAATGCGTTAAGCAATAGACTTCATACTTTTGTCTATACCTGCTTAGTAGGGCTTTCACACACACACACACACCCTCAAGTGGTGTTCTTTTTTATACAAAGTCAGCTTATTGCCCTCACAATCCGGGTCCTCATTTTACCTACCTCAGAAGGATGGAAGGCTGAGTCAATCTTGAGCCTGGTGAGATTCGAACTTGCAGTAATTGCAGGCAGTTGGTGCTAGTTAACAGCACTTTAGTCTGCTGCACCACCAAGGCTCTTACAATAGATGGCAGCAAAGAGATTGAGATATTTTATGTTTCCTATCATCTATGGGTAGTGATACTTTGGATTTTTGCAGGCCAGATGTAGCCTGCATATAATAAAAGATGTCCGCTAGAACCATCTTTCCAATTCAATGTTTTAACAAAATTTCATATTCAGTTCATTTTACTGGCCATGTGTCTGAGCCAAAACTGAGAATGGTATTTCTTCCAGATTGAGTTCTTTATTGTTTCACACTCTAGATAAAATCTTGCCAAACTGAGGATTTTACTAATTGCATCTACAATACACTCTGTGAACTACAGGGGCTGTGTTCACCCTCGTTCTTTCACACATAAATAACTGGGCTCTATTGCCACTTATTTCTCTGGAATGTGCCCCCTCCCTCCTGAGGAGCCACTTCCTCACTACATTCCATTATGCCATGTCCTCCACAAAGTAAAACATATGCTTTTATGGCAATCAGGCATCACGTATGATTCACGTGTATTAAATGCCATTGAATTGCCAACTAGAATATCTCTTCTTGATAAATTCAACCTTTTTGCCTCTCCTCAGCCTCTGTTGGCAGTAATGCTGCTAAATCTCTCAATTGAATGGGATTGGATCATACAGCAGGGTCATCGTTCCTCCTTGTCAGAAGATTGCTTGTCACCTCTGTTAATTGTTCTGTCTTTCCTCTTTCACTTTAGAAGAGCAGCTGAGAATAATTATTCTGAGCCTGGCTTCAGATAGTGTATTATACCACGGAGGAGGGAAGGTTAACCATGGTTTGCCAAAATGAAATTGGACTGATTCATATAGAACGCTAAATTGACATTACAGACCTTAATTGTAGGCTTATCAGTGAAACAGAACATTTTGTTCTGTATTCAGAATAATACTGCTGCACTCAAACTGTTCAGTCTGGTATGCTTTGTGCACCCCTGCACTATTCCACGTATACCAGGGGTCCCCAACCCACGGGCCATGGCTCTTTCAGAACTGAGCCATGGCCTGAGCATAAGACCCTATCTTATATTATTTTGAACCCTGAAATAAGTGCTTGGCCTTATTGCCATGCGCTCAAAAGACATCAGGGGATGTCTTATTTTGGGGGAAACGGTATTTTTTCCATGAATCCATGCATCTATGGTGAACATCTCCTTTTTTTTCCATGCATACTCTCCCGTTTCGGTTATGAAAAGGACTGGATTAAGACAAAGTGAACTTTGGACTATAGTGGACGTTAACGATGATTTTTATCTTTCCTGAGCAAGTAGTCCCTCTGTTTCAAGGCTACCTGAATGACTGTGCTTGTATTATTTACTAGCCATACACACATTTTTTAAACCTGATCTTAATACTGTTATTAGCAAGCTGGTGATCTTCAGAAACACAGCAGGTGGAGCCTTTGTCGTGTTTTTATTAGGCTGCTACTGACTGAACTCTCAAAGAGTTGAGACTGAACTGATGTCTACTTTAACTGGAGAACATTTTCTTAGGCTATTAGTGGTTCTGCAATCTGCCTTCCTTTTCCCGTCCACGGCCAACATGCCAAGGACAGCAGTTTTGTGGAAGCAGTGAACAAGGAACCTTATGGGCACTTAACTGGAGGTAACACTGAAACGTACCTTTTGAAAGCTATGCACAAGGTTGGGCTGATGATATTTTTTAAACAAGCCATCAAATGATTTCTCATATTACTTTCCAGAAAACGCCCTGGGAAAATCTGTGAATGATTTTCTTCCATGTGAGAAACTGAAGAATCATCATATTATTTATGTGTTAGGCGAGAAAGGAAATTGGAGCAGAATCAGAAGATTTAGAATCAAGCGATTGGGATTGCTTCACAATCTTGTCTGAACTAGCAAAATTACCTTCAGAGATAGTTAACTTATTTATTATTCCTTTCTTTGTTTTACATGGAGCTAGCTCTGAAGAAAGGCAATCTCTGGATGAACGCAGGGAGGAAAAAAAGCTCATGGAGAGAGATTATTTATTTATTTATTTATTATATCCGACCTTTATTATTTTTACAAATAACTCAAGGTGGTGAACATATCCACCACACCTTCCTCTTCCTATTGTTCTGACCCAGCCTTAGCAGAAGCAAGAAACAGACTCCTTGTCATGAAAAACCATTCTTTATTTACCTCTTGTGAATTAATTGCATTCACCCACCAAAAAGTCCAGGCAATAGTCCACAGAGTTAACTGCAGTAACGGACCTTATCAGTTCCTTGTGATAATTGCAAGGCCGTGAGCTCCCAGCTGAGAGGCTGCAAATTAAGTTCTGGCAAGCAGTGTTTGTGGCATGAAACACAATGAGCAAAATCTTCAGAAATACGAACTGTTGTCTCCTATGACAACCACTCCCCTTTCATTCTATTTATTCCCCAGCCAGGGAGGGGCCATTCAGCATCCATGTGTACTTTGCTTCCCAAGTCGACTTCTTGTCCTCCATTGTTCCCTCTCCTAACTGCTCTGCGCATAAGTGCATAAGGCCCAAGCTGTTCTTCCTCCTCACTCATATCAGCCTCCAAAGGCAGCTGCCTCTCCGGTGGCTGGGAAATGTCGGACGGCCCTGGCTATATCTCTGCGTCCGACACAGAGCATCCATCAGAGCTTTCCCCAGACTCCAGAACTGGCCTAAGTTCCTCCCCAACCTTCCTCATTGTCCGATTTTGCCACCAGCTCTGCTGGCGGCTGGCAGGCTACAACACCTGTCTCCCCATAACAACAACCCTATGAAGTGAGTTGGGCTGAGAAAGAGTGACCGGCTAGGTTACCTAGGTGGCTTTCATGGCTAAGGCAGGACTTGAACTCATAATCCCTTGCTTTCTTAGCCTGGTGCCTTAACCACTAGATCAAACTTTTAAATTACCAAGAGTGTGGCTTTATTGAAAAACCCATCTAGGTACAGCAGAAGCAAAGTCAGTTCTGGGATTTGGCCACAAAAACCCACATAGGTAAAACCCCTTTTCCCCCTCCTATAGTTCATAGTTCACCAGTTGGGTTCAGTATTTTTTAAATAGTTTTCTGTTTAAAATGGTTACAGTGTACTATGAAATTAATTTATGGCATCTGCTTTATGTCTTTCTCTAAGAAGCACAAGGACATATAGATGTTCTCCTCCATTTTATCTTACAATATCCAGGGAAGATTAGCTTTGGCTAAGAAATATAAATTTTGGACGCTGGAATACAAATTTTCCCAATCTTACTCTAGCATTATGTTTGCTAAACTATCACTTACAAGGGTAAAAGATAGAAAATAACGAATCAGAATAAATTGTTAAATGCATTTTACATTACTGAAGATGGAAAAGAACAATTATTATTTTCGTTTGTACATAAGGGGATAAATAGGATATTTTCAGCACATATAGTTGTTCCCATTGCTGCATTGCAGAGGATTAAAAAATATATTTAACACTGTATTCCTATTCAACTCCAATATTTCTATGGAAGTCAAATTATGCCATGAGCTTGGACTCGCACATGAGAAAATCTATGAATTTTCCTTCCCGCTTAAATTTAAATGCGAGCCTGATGTTGAAATTTACCTCATAAGCAGGCAAAACATGTATTGGAAGACTTTTAAGAATAAAATAAAATAAAGTTGGGGTTTTTTGTTTTGGGCAAAGATTGTCAGTGTTGCTCAAACATTTTATAACATGACCTTGGTATCTAAATGTCTCGCTGGCGACAGAAGGTTCTCCTGCATTCCGGAGCTTCCCTCCCTCCTCAAGAATTCTCCCACTCACTCCCGTTGCTGTTCGACAAACTGCGGAGCGACAGCAGGTGCAACTATGGAGTCAAGTCAGGTTTGACATGCAAGCTTGCTAACCTCCAACCCAGCATCCTAACCACACGAGCCACTTTTGAATTGGAGCTTCAAAATGCAGCCATAATTACATTTGTAATTGGCTAGGATAGAAAGACTCCATTCCTGCCCTCAAGAAAATGTGGGCAGCCTCTACTGGTAATAGAGCAAACAGAAAGATCCAATGTGTCATTTGCATTTGAAGGATTCACGTTTCCTGTTCCCCTGCAATAACATAGGTCAGAATAATGTTTAATCATAAAGCAAAATAACAAAAGATAGTTTGAAAGAAATAGGAAAGAGTCCTGAGTGTATTAACTACAAAGATACCTTATTTTGGTGCCTAAACATGATCAGATTAGAAAACCTGGCTGTTTAGAATGATCATTGGCTAATGACAATATCAAGTATCAAGTCTTATAAATAGGTGGATGATTAAAGATTGGAAATAATTTTAAAGCGAAGGGCTGATTTGCAAATTAATAGATGAACAACTGAATGAAGTCGATATCCGCCACTTATTAATTTTAAAGAATTCAAAAACAAGACAAAATTGCTAAGCACTCTCTTACAGACATACACACCCATTTCCAAAATGTACTGTGTACATTTGTCTGGCAATGTGGAAAAAGCAAAACAGGAAATTGATAGAAAAGGGTTGCTTGTCATGCCATCATTCCTCAGTTGCATTTAAATCGCCTATTGCAAACTCTGATGATGAAAAGATTGCATGCCGGCCATTTTGCAATGCGTTGTGGCTTTCGGGAGAGATTAAGGTTGCTGAAGTAAAGAAAAAAGAGAGAGAGCTTTGGAAACATCCAGATAACACCAGGAATGAGATACTGAAGTGACTCATGGGGCAGGGGAGAGAAACATCTTGCAGCAGCAAAAAAAATCTCTGTACAAAAGGTAGAAAATAAATGGTTGCTAATACACCTCCCCAATCCACAAAGGAGTCATAAAAAAAAAAAACAAATCCTCCCAACAACAGCCCAGTTCTTTACAGTGGGTAGGTTCCCTGTGATGAGAAAGAGAAAGCTGTCTGAATTCTTGCCAGCTCCCGACTACTGTGGGTGCAGGCATAACTGCAGGCACTTGCTACCATACAGCTCAGATCCACTGTTGATTGCATTGCAAAGTAGAATACGTGATGTGACGATTATCTGCAAAATAGTTTAAGCCACTTTCTCCTGTGAAGACCAGGGGACCTAAGAAGTGAAGTGAGAAGGGATCACCCCAATAGGAAAACCGAACTTCACAAGCATTTGCAGAACTTCACAACTGCAAATGGTAAGGTAGCTTTCTTGCAGCTTGGGATACATTACACCTGAGAGATTAAATCAAGGTGGCTGCTGAATACAGAAGACACCAAAACCTTGAGGTCTGGAGCTGATTCTGAAGTGGTGCAGAATCAGAGAAGCCTTCTATAGCCCCACTGCTCATTTTCTTTTAATCTCCTTGCTTGCACAAGCAGCTGTGCTGAGGACTGCATGCAATTCTTTTAGTAATAGCTTTCCCCATCTGCAATGTTTCACTCACAGTTTCATCAGAACACCAGGTGTAGGTGTGCCCCAAGCTATGTTAATTGCTTGAATTAAAATTGCTGCCTAAGTAGTTTTGGGCAACACCAGATGAGCTGGTACAGCAGCTCTGGACAAGGTGTGGCCTGTATCATGCTTATCCTATGGCCTGTGAAGATTCTGATTCATGAAAAGTATTCTACTGTATCAGGGCTGGCTGGGAATAACTTTGAAAATTCAGGTAATATTGTAATAGAAATCTTGAAAACAAAACAGTTGAAAGGTTCACTTTTCCTAAGTGGGCCCTGTAATGTTTTTTGCTATGTCCTCATCTCATCCCTAGTTTTATCAGTGAAGAGCTTAAAGGTGACCTTAGAAATTGCAGTGCCCTTTTCTCCCAACATAATATTACTATGGATAGGTACCTGGTATGATGACAGAGATTAGGATCGGCTAAGATCCTGTGGCTGCTATTCACACAACCTTCCCTGCTGAGAAGGAGTGAGGAGGAGTGGCCACTGCCTTCCATGTCCAGTTTAGCATGGACTGCAGGAGAGATTGGACCTTTGGCTTTCACAGAGGCATCAGCCTGCAGGACACCTGGCACTTTCCAAAGCATTTGCTAGTTCTAATCAAGCTTCTTATAAACCCAGGTTAGAACACTATATCTGCTTAAAAAAAAAACCCCACAGTTTTAGCACTCTTATGGAACAGCAGTAGACATGTCTTTATAAATCAAGACAGAGTGCTAGTCCTGGGTTGCCTAGAACAGTGATGGCTAACCTTTTTGCCATCGCGTGCCAAAAGCTGGGGGAGTGCAGGGTAGTCATGCATGCGCATGCCCACACCCATAATTCTAGGTGCCCTGCCCTCCCCATGCATGCTCGTGCGATCCCATGCTCCCCCCCACTTTTGGCATGTGACAGCATGGTGGGCATGGTAGGCCCGTTTTTTGCCCTCCCGAGGCTCTAGAGGCTTTCTAGGAGCCTGGGGAGGACGAAAACAACCTTCCCCACCCCACCGGAGGCCTTCCAGAAACCAGAAACAGCCCATTTCCCAACTTCTGGTAGGACCAGAAGGCCTGAAAATCAGCTGGCCAGCACACACATGCATGCTGGAGCTCAGCTAGGACAATGCTCACATGCCCACAAATATGGCTCCGTGTGCCACCTGTGGCACGCATGCCATAGGTTCGCCATCACAGGCCTAGAAGATAGGTTCTTTCTCACCAGGAAAGACGACTGCATTGTGCCAGCTGCATATTGCTAATTCTGTTACCATTGGTTACATTACAATTTTCCATGTTTTCTGCTGACAGGATATTTTATGCAGATTTTTAAAGCAATGTTGTTCATTACTTTTATTACTTCTGAAGACTCACGCATGAGCACTGCAACTGCTACCTTGACTGGTTAAAGCCATCATGGTTACTTACTTAGGTATCTTGCCTAAGGCAGGAGGGATCACACCATTTTTCCTACTCTGTTCCAGGTTTAGTTATACTGGAGTCAAGATTCGGTTTTGTTTCTCTACTGCAAGAAATAAACCAATATGACCAATGATTAAACAGCAGATGGTCAAAGAGCAGATGAAGGGTACTAAGAACAGAGCTTTAAAAATTAGGCTTTCTCCAGACTTTCTTTCTTCATTCACCACCGTTCAAGCATGTCCAACTCTTGACAATTTTAGAGGCAAGTGCTCTCCATGCTTCCCTCTCAAGCTTCTTTCAGTTGTCGGATGTTCATCTTTGAATCAGCTTTGATGGAATCAAGACAGTGGGTTCTTTGTTTGCCCCTTCTTCTTGATTCACTAACCATTCCTAGCATCAATGATTTCTGCCGAAGAGGTTGTAGAAAAAATGCTTTTAAAAGAAAAAAAAGCCTCTGACAATTAGGCAACTCAGCTGGGATAGTCAGAGTCTTTTAAAAGCATTTTTTAGCCAAAGAGGTTGTAGAAAAAAATGCTTTTAAAAGTAAAAAAAAAAAAGTTGGCCACGCCCACCCAGTCACATTATCACCCCCCACCAAGCCATGCCCACAGAACCGGTAGTAACAAATTTTACATTTCACCACTGTCCTGAACACTTCCACCATAAAATGAAATCCATCTGATTTTGATGTTGTCCATTTGGTGCTGTCCATGTGTATAAACATTGCTTGTGTTGAATAAACCATGTGTTCACTATACTGAGATGATTTTCCTGGCAAAATTGCACTAGGTGATCACCAGCTTCATTCCATTCACCTAGTCCAAACTTGCCTACTAAGTCTTGTAACTTCTCCTTGGCCTACTTTTGCATTGAAATCACCCGTAATATACAAAAGATCCCTTTGGTACTTGTTTGAGAGCACACTGAAGCTCACTGTAAAAAGTTCAATTTCGGAGAATATTTGTAGCTCAAGGGTGGAAATGAGGGGTCCTTGAAAGTTCGATTTCGTCATCATCTGAATCTACAGTTGGAGTGTAGATTTGTAGTACGGTGATTCTGAATGGCTTGCCTCGAATTTGGATAGATATTATGCGATCACTGTGACTCTCAACATGTTTAGCCACTTGTCCGTTTACGCAGAATGCAACTCCTTTTCCTCTGATATCGTTTCCAGAAAAATGAATCATAAATTCATCTGATTTGAATTGACCACTGCCTGTCCAGTGTAACCCACTGATGTCAAGGATCTCTATGTCCACTCTAATCCTTTCTCTTTTTACAATTTTGAGTTCCCCAAGAGAAACATGTCTCTAATATTCCATGTTCCAATTTGATATAACTTTGTACAACGTAGGCAACCTCTTTCGTCATGGGTACTATCAATTGTTGGGCCTCCTGAAGGCTTTCCTCCAACAACATCATAAAAATCTTGACGTAAAAGCTAGCCCTTGTTCTTCTCTGGTAGCTTGCAGGCTACCATCCAGCCTGGAGGGTCTGCTGTTGGTATTCATATCTGAGTCATGTTGAGTTAGTGTCACAAAGTGTTCTGGTGAGACATCTTTAGCTCTTCCCTATTATTACCTGACTGCTTTGTCTAGAAAGGAAGCTTATAATTCACTGAGGCAAGGCTGGCCCAAGGCGTTTTGCTGCCTGAAGGGAAGAAGCAAAATTCATCTACTCTAAAAGTAGATTAATACTTAAGTCCAATCAAAGTGTTTTGGGACCTGAAGCAGGAAACTCTCATAGGCAATCTTTTCCTTCTTAGTATTAAAAATGGAATAATAATATTGACTCTTGATTCGTAAAATGGAAAATCAATAGTAAGCGCCTCCATTTGCCTTTTGACTCCTCCAAAAGAAACAATAATCTATTACATTATGATTTAATGTAAATTTTATCTGAAATATTTGTGGTTAATTTCACGCTGTAGGAGGCTACCGTGCCATCTAATGATAGGCCACTGTTTCTTGAGTCTGCAGCCTTGGCTACGGTAGATTTTGTACCTTGTTCGTATAGGGCCTGAGGTTGACACAATAAGGCCTTAATCTGTACTGAGAAAACTTTATTACCGTAAATATTGACGAGTAGATGCTACATCCCATCAACACCAACAAGTCCAGGAAATTATTTTCAAATGTAGATACACCAAGATCTTTTTCTAAGCGAACTGGTGTAATAAGGAGGTGTACTGAAAACAGTGGTCTAAAGCCCTGTTATTAACATCAGCTGCCTGCAATTATTGCAGGTTCGAATCTCACCAAGGCTCAAGGTTGACTCAGCCTTCTATCCTTTCTAAGGTAGGTAAATTGAGGACCCAGTTTGTGGGGGCAATAAGCTGACTTTGTATAAATATACAAAAGTATGAAGGCTATTGCTTAGCGCATTGTAAGCCGCCCTGAGTCTCCGGAGAAGGGCGGCATATAAATCAAAATTTTAAAAAAAATAAATATTATTTTTAGAACTATTTCTGGGACCAATTTAAGGTGATGATTCAAAGTTCTAACTAGCTTGGGACCAGATTCTCTCACAAACTACCTTCTTCCATATGTATGTATCCATCAAAACAAGTAATTTGCAAAGAGGTGAGAAAAACAAGCATTAAAAAAGCTTAGCAAATAGGGAGGCAGAACGCAAAACCATGACAAACCTTTCAGAAGAAACAAAGGAATTTAACATAAAATTTTATTTTTATTTAAAATAAAATAAAATAAAATTTTCTGTAGAAAAAATTACATTTAGTATGTTAAAGGCTAAAGAATTTATGCCATAATTCTATGCAAAGAACTCAAATCCAGACAAGCTTCTCCAGTGACAATTGTGTTCATCACAAAGGTATCAGAAAACAGCTGTTTTTAATCGGAAAATTCTGGCTATGTTCACACATTGTACCTAAACCATAACTTACATAACCATAATTTCTTAAAGAAATCATACTGATTTGATTCACAAAATACACTGACGTAAACAATTGTTTACAATACACAACAGTTAGATTCATACAAACGGAGCCTGGTGGCGCGGCAGACTAGAGCATTGTAATTAACATTCAGCTGCCTGCAATTACTGCAAGTTCAAATCTCACCAGGCTCGAGGTTGACTCAGCCTTCCATCCTTTCTAAGGTAGGTAAAATGAGGACCCAGATTGTGGGGGCAATAAGCTGAGTTTGTATAAATATACAAAAGTATAAAGGCTATTGCTTAACGCCTTGTAAGCCACCCTGAGTCTCTGGAGAAGGGCGGCATATAAATCAAATTTTAAAAAAAGCAAAAAAACCCCAATTATACTAATATTTGAAACAAAACATTTGAATTATTTCCTTTTTTTTTTCCAAACCAAGGCAAACCATTTCCTTTCAAACAACAGTAAACTATTTTTAAAACATATTAAATTAGTAGCACCGGATAAAATTGCAAGTGACAACAATAAGAGTTTTCCTGTTGGCATTTTCTCTTGCTTGTCTGGCTGGCAACCTATGATCAAAATTATCATTTTGACATATTTAATTAGAACTGGGACTAATTTTAAAGTAAAGCTCAGAAGCTCAGGCATATTTGCATTCATGTATTTTGAATGGGCCACTTAGCTTACAATGTGCCATGTCTGCTCTTCTTTGTTTATGTAGTAAAGGTCAAAGAGATAAAGCAGCCTCATTTATGAGTGAATCCCAGGATACTCCTACACACTTTTTTTTTTTTTTTTGCAATCTGACAGATTACTCATTTGGTCTAAAGAGGTTTTACTTTGAAAATGCAGCTGTACTGCCCTTCAGTTAAAAAAAACAAACCCAGGCTGGCTCACCCAAGGCAATGTAATTAAGTACGCTACCGAATCTAGCATTTAACTCTTAGAAGTCAACACCGCATAGTCAAGAAATAAAAATATCAGCAGATTCATTCTCTAAAAATAGTGTGTGTAACATATTGGTAAGAGGTCTACGGACATTCTCAATCATCCAGGTCATGGTTATACCCAAAGATGTTTTCATCCAAAAGGCAACTGGGCTTTTTTTTTTCCTTTGAAAACATTTTGCTTCTCATCGTAGAAGAAACTTCTTGGATGAAAAACGAAACGTTTGCAAAAGGAAAACAAGAAAGTCCAGTTGCCTTTTGGAAAAGGCATCTTTGACACATAATGGTAAGATCATGGTATGCTTGGTATTGAAAAGAAGAGATTCCACATGTGGGATCAGCAATAATGGCATGTTTTTGTTTCGGTTTGCTTCATTTCAGGAAATGTGAAGACTCGGAAGTGCAGCTTGGATGCTGATTGACCAGCATAGACAGCTCAAGGGACAGAAAGCAGACACTGGGGACCAGGCAGACTGGATGATTGTTATAGGCATGTATAGATGGGCAAGGCCATCTGGCTTTGCTCACCAATATAGTCTTCCAGTGAGGACATTCATCCACCCTCAGCCTCTGTTCAGATGAAAGCATTTAAGAGAACTCTCTGTAGTTTGCGGCTCAGTCTATGCATGATGTTAAGCCCTGGTTGGTTTTCATAATGACTTGAACAAGCCACCATGTTTGGGTTTACACATTGCCTTAAACAAACAACAAGCCAACCAAATAGGCGAATGTGATGAAATATGATGATAAGGTGCAATGAGATAATTTAAATTAAAAAAAATAATTTTCAAATAATGTGAAGAAATGTGAATTTTTATTATGGCAATGAGTTAGATAACCATGTGCAGATTTAACTGCCTGTGTGCTCTATTTCAATAATTATCACTAGCTGCCTTCAAACAATGTGGAACTCGAGAACAGGCAGACCTCAACAAAAAGCAAATTGCAACCTGGGAGGAAAAATAAATGTCCACATTTTGTGTTGCTGCTGGAAGAAAGAGCCCAGACGTTGTCTGTAGTCTCTATATCTCTACGGTATGTAGCTCAGCTGTGGGAACGGCAGAGATAAGAAGCTGCTGAAAGCTACAGCAGCAAAGAGAAGGGCTGAGAGCTGTTCTTTCTTTGGAATGAGGGTGTGGTCCTGGAAGAAGTCCAGTGCCAGGGGCAGGGATTGCAAGACACTGAGATCACCAACCCCGGAAGACTTCTACCTGTGTTCTCCTTGGATCTTTTTATGAATGATGCCGACCATTTGCTCCCCACCAAGCATGAAATGAACTGGTTATCAGATCTTCTGTTCCTTCTTGGGGTTGGACTAGAAGACCTCCAAGGTCCCTTCAAACTCTATTAGCCATGGTGGTGCAGTGGTTAGAATGCAGTATTGCAGGCTAATTCTGTTGACTGTCAGGGGTTCAATCCTTACCAGCTCAAACCTTCCATCCTCCCGAGGTCGGTAAAATGAGAACCCAGAGTGTTGGGAGCAATATGCTGATTCTGTAAACCACTTAGAGAGGGCTGTAAAAGCACTGTGAAGCGGTGTTTAAGTCTAAGTCAGAGGTCTTCAAACTTGGCAGCTTTAAGACTTGTGGACTTCAACTCCCAGAATTCTCCAGCCAGCATAACTGGCTGGAGAATTCTGGGAGTTGAAGTGCACAAGTTTTAAAGCTGCCAAGTTTGAAAACCTCTGGTCTAAGTGCTATTGTTATTCTGTTATTCTCTCTCTGATGATCCTTCCAAGACTATGGAATGAACCAAGTACATTGAAGCAGTTCAGTTTGGAAGCTGATACCTCCTTCTTCTTCAGTTTGGGGCTTCCAGACATATATTGGACAGAATAGCTATAGGACACCACAAACTGGGAAATATTGGAACTGCAATCCAATATTTGGAGGCTACTGCATTGAATTAATATCCATAGCAATACACTGAAATTTCCTGATGCTGTCTTTATTCATGCTGAGTTCACATATCATAGTAAAGCATTATTTGTTTAGGTTTTGTCTATTATATTGTGGTAATCCATATATTTAAAAGTCATGATTATGACTTAGTTTTGTTTATTTAATAAACCATGGTTAAACAACTGGCGCCACCTGGATTTTTGTAGCCCAGATCAGGTAACCCTAACTGAGCCATTGCTTAATGGTTTACTGAATAAACAGAATGAAGCCATAATCCCTCATTTATAAATATATGGATTAGCATAATATATAATCTGTTTCACAATTGCCAATTGTTAGAGATAAGCAATGTACACAAAGTAGTCTACATTGGTTTACAATTATTTTCAACTGCCTTACAGATAGTCCTCGACTTATGACTGTAATGAGACCAGAATTTCTGTGGCTAAACAAGATAGTTGTTAAGTGAGTCACACCCGATTTTATGACCTTTTTTGTCATGGCTGTTAAGTGAATCCTTGCAATTAAATGAATCATATAGTTGTTAAGTGAATCTGACTTCCCCCATTGACTTTGCTTGTGAGAAGCCAGTTCGGAAGGTTGCAAGTAGTGATCAAAGGATTCTGCAAAGCTGCAGCTTTTGTAAATACATGCCAGTTTCCAAGTGCCTGAATTTTGATCATGTGACTGTGGAGATGCTGCAATAGTTGTTAAGTGCGAGTATTGGTTGTAAGTCACTTTTTTCAATGAAGTTGTAACACCAAGCATTATTTCTGCTCAAGCATTATTTTTTGCACAGTGAAAGATGATGTGGTACCTGCTAAATTTCTTCCTGAAACTATTAAAATATAATGATACACTCCGTGATCAGAAAGTTGGCCGTTCCCTTACTCCATCTGGTGCGATATCAGCTGGCGTGACCTGTAGATAAATCTTTATCATTGTATAATAAAATATTGCAGCCACAGTCTGACACACTTTAATATGCTAGGTTTGAATTTAGACCATTATTCAAAGGTACAGTAGTTCTAACCCTCTTATCCACAAATTTAATATGATTATTCAGACACCCTTTAGTAATGGGAAGAAGACAACAGGTGCTGATTTTAGATCTGATAAATATATACTATTTAATTCTACATTTACCCCGTTCATCCTTTACTGAGGGATTCCTTTCACTCCAAATTACAAGGCAGAATAAAGACAAAAGGGAGCTCATCTCAGTTAGAAGGTTCTTTAATAAATGCATCATTTCACATCCTGTTTTGCAAGTATCCTTCCAGAATGCATGGACTGAAGCCAGCTTAATGCTACTGACTTGAATACATGGCTTGCCATACATTCATTTCTAGCAGAGCACCCTGTATAGAACTTTTAAATCAAGTGTGATGCTCCATGCTTCAACAAAAACGTATTCACGTTTTTCCATGAACAGGTTTTCCATGCTCCACCCTATGGTATCTTGGTTTTTAATTGATTTAATTTTGGTTGATTTTAATATTTGATGTTTTAATGCTGCAAGCTGCCCAGAGTTGCTTGACAAAGATGGGTGACATATAAATTTAATAAATAGAAAAAGATAAAAGAGTCTGTGGATTTTATTCCACTAGTCATTGCTGACTGTTAGGAGTGGTGCTTATCTCCGTTTCAAGGCCACTGAGCGGTATTATCCTAAGACATTTCCACAGTCATATGATCAGCATGACATCACTGTCATGCTGATCATGACATGGTCATGATGGAGTGTTGTTACCTTCCCACCAAAGTGGTACTTATTTATCTACTTGCATTTGCATGCTTTCGACCTGCTAAATTGTCAGGAGCTGGGGTGAGGATAGGAGCTCACTCCGTCGCATGGAGCTCGAGTCTCGAACCTGAGCTGCTAGCTTTCTAGCCGACAAGCCTGGCATCTTAACCACTGAGACACCACACCACCCAAATTTAATAAATAAAAAAGCAATAATAATAAATGAATTTTTGTCATGTCATGGTTAAAAAGGTATGATTTTAAAAAAAGTCAAAAGGGTGCCTGCAATAGTGTGACAGAAGCCTCTCCTGTTTTTATATGCATGCCCAGAATTTTGATCAGAGTTTTGTGGTTGCCATTTTAATGTTTTTACCATGCCCTGCAAGCATTCCTGAAGTGAAATCCTTCACTATGGCAGGCTTGGATTTAATCCACTGTTCAAAGATGCAGTAGCCCTTGCAAAGGGACCAGGAAGAAGATTTTAGGAAGCTGATGTTCTTCCTTTTCCTTGGCAAGAGGGATAAATAAAGCAATATTTACACTTGCTGTAGTTCACACTCTTTGAAAGAAGTAGAGATGTTCCATGTTATGAAACATAAACATTTTACTATGACGCACACATAACACTTATGTGTGATATACGCCTCTAATATAGTAGACCACAAATGGAAATCCATAGTCTGTTACTTGGCTTGTTTTAGTTTGTTTAATTTACATGGCTGCCCAAGTTGCAAATAGAGATTTTGAGCAGCTGACCTTGGATTAAAAAGACAAAACAAAGGGGCCAATAAACATAAAAAAAAACACAACATAAACCAACCAAGGCCAATCATATCCATATCTCTAAAAGAACTTCAAGAGAGGCTCATCCAGCAATTTGAGGGAAACCAGGTTTCCAAGGGCCAGAGTCATCTGAATCTTGCCTCTCTACTGTCTACTAATAATAATGTGCTGAAAATGTAAACAAAATGTATAAAAAGGATTGTTGTAGAAATCAGATTATGAAGAGACTTCATGTCACATGCTGTTTATATCGATATCATTTTGGAAAGAACTTTTCTCTCTTTAACACTTCTCTGATATGAATATCAGGGGCCCACACAGGCAAATGCATTTTTTATCAATTATAGCTTCTAGGTGTCTTCAAGAGCAGCTCTGTACAGAATGTATTGCAATAATCCAAGCAAGAAAATGAGTCTGAACGGGGATTCCTGAGTCAGGAATGGGGATGTACAAGAGGGATTTGTACAAAGGCTGCCCATAGTCACTTTCATGTGGGATTGGCTGCTATTCAAATATGATAGATAAATAGATAAATAAATAAATAAAAGGCATTCTTGGCCAAGGCTGCCAACCAGTCTTCAAGTAGGAACCTTTGAGTCCAAGAGGACCCCTAAGGTGCAACCAATCCTATCTGATGAAGTAAGTTCCCATCCAGAACTAAACATGGAAAGTCCCCAGATCTGTGTGTTTGCATGTGGAGGAGAGGTCAAAATTCACAGCCACTTTCCATCTGTTCTTTCCCATCCTGATAAAGAGTCCAGATAACTCATTTCCTTCAGGATCTTCTGCAATTATAAAGCAGTTTCTAAACAGCTTCCTTAGAAAGGGAAGGCTGAAGACAGGAGGAAAATTGTCCAATATCCAGATAATGTTTCTTCTGAAGGAACTAGATCGGGGTGTCAAACTTGATTTCATTGAGGGCCTCATCAGGGTTGTGTTTGACCTTGGGGGGGAGGGTGTTGACGGGGTGCATCACCATGGTGAGCATGGCCAGCTTGACACTCATGCCGAGGGTGCCTGTGGTAGCCCTAGCGCTCTGCCAGTGAAAATGGAGCTCGGGAGCCCGAGCTTCGTTTTCGCAGGCAGAGGGTTGCAGGAGGCTGTCACAGCTGAAAACAGAGTTGGGAGGGCCGCTGTTTTCACTGGTAGAGGCACCTGTTTTCACTGGTAGAGGCGGGCCAGTCCTTCATTGTTTCCAGGGCGGCCCCGCAGGCCAGATCTAAGCACCCCGTAGGCAGATTCAGCCCGCAGGCCTTGAGTTTGACATCCCTGAGCTAGACCATCTTCTGTTTAAAGCCTACATAACCACTCTGTCCTTCATAAATGCATTCACCATTTTAAACTGGAGGGCATGGAAAAATAATTATAGGACTCAGTTGCAATTTCCAACCTTCACATGATATGGGAAATTTACAATTCACTCTTGAAATTTGCTACTATAAAGCAACTGTAATGGGATTCAGCAATGGGGTTAAGGAACATATGTTTAATCCGTTTCTCCACTTCATGTTCCTGATTTTTGACCTCCTAAAATTGTGTTGGCCTGTGAAGCAGAGGCCAACACACAATTAATAACGGCAGGTGTTTTATTGTGCCTATATATTAACAGCTTTTGATGAGGAGAGAAGTTTGGTGTGGAAAATATCATGGGAAGGGGGAAATAAATGCTCTCTTCTCCAGCTGTTCTGGGCAAGACCTCCCACAGCTATTGTAAAACTTAAAAGAAATCTTAACGGTTTAGTTCATAAAGTCACAGAAGAGGCCACGGGACAACGGACGCAATTTTTACCAGTAGCAGCTGCAATGTAGCACCAAGCCAAGTGGAAGGAGTTCCTTCCCCCCCCCCCATGAAAGACACTGCAAGCACAATTGTGTGGGCTTTCTTTCTAGAACTTTCTTTCTGTCCTCCTTTGCAGTAGCTATTTCACATCCATATAAACCAGTGGTGGTGTAGGATATCAGAAAATTCAAAAATAAAATAGTATGTAGGTATATAGGTTAGAAATGCATATAAGTAAAGATTCAATTTTGCTCAGGCAGGGGATTGGACTGGATGACCTGCAGGGTCCCTTCCAGCTCTGCTACTCTGTTAAATTTGTTAGACATTATTCTGCTTTAAGATAGTTGGAGAACATGCGGAAAGCATACTGATATGTAACAATGTTGTGTTAGAATAGATCTTCTTTTGTTTGAGGCCCATTAGAAAGAGGCCCACTCGTTAATGCCAAGGCAATAGAGATAAGGAAGAGCCATGCTTGCAAAATATTTTATGGGTAGTTATAGGGAGGTGTTGATGAACATGTAATTAGAGAAAGAGATGATGTTCTCTCTAAAAGGCGTTTAGGATTAGCCGTGATCGGTCACTGGATGTGATGTAGGAGGGGCATGGGTGGCCGTTGGGATAGGGAACTATTAAATGTAATGCTTTCGAAAATTTAGGTGTGGCTTCCTGGCTCAAACTCCTTGTTGAGATCTCTGCTGGGATACCACCCTATTGTGTAAAATTGTTTTTATTATTTTCTTTTAATAAAGTCTCTTTGTTTTCATCGACCCATGCTTGTTGGTTGAATTCATTTCCAACAGCGGGATTCAAAATTTTGTACTCCTCTATTTCTGTGGGCGTGGCTTAGTGGATGTGGCATGGCTTGCTGGGCGTGGCAGGGGAAGGATACTATAAAATCTCCATCCCCACCCCACTCCAGGGGAAGGTTATTGCAAAATCCCCATTTCTTCCCGATCAGCTGGGACTCGGGAGGCAGAGAATAGATGGGGGTGGGGCCAATCAGAGGTAGTATCTACCAGTTCTCCAAACTACTCAAAATTTCCGCTACCGGTTCTCCAGAACTGGTCAGAACCTGCTGAAAACCACCTCTGATATAAACATGTGCTTGTTGCACTAGATGCAGCCGGGTGGGGAAGCAGGCTGCATTTGCTCGAAAACATTGACCATCTTAAATTATTACTGGGATAATTCAGAGCATTCAAAATAGGCCTGGAAAACGTCAGAGGAGCTCCATTCAAGGTGTAAAACCAAATGGTTTTAACTTTGATCATTCTCCTCATATACTCCGGCCTTTCTAATCTAAGGGAGAAAGATTTTTACCAGAGACGGAAAGAACTGATTTATCTCAGATACAACACCAAAATAGGGACTTTCACCCAGGAAGCAGCCAGGACTAACATAACCTTGGCTTCAACCCAGCATGAGATAGGCTTCCTTCCTTCATCGGCTGTGCCTGTCTCCAAAAGAAAACCTGCCCATGCCCTCGTTTTTCTGTTTGGTTTACTGGAGGATAATAACAGTCAGAAACTTTGAGAAAGTCTAATTAAACAAATACCTTTGTCAGCGTATTTAATTTTCACTGTGCCAGGCTTAGAAAGCTAACATTTGTCCTTGAGTTGGATAAGATAGTTACTCTATGGACATTAAAGAACATGTGCAAATAGTTCTTTTTTTACATTTGGAGGCTGAAACTTTTTTTATCAACTACAGAACTGAGCCAGCACTTTTTTTCCCCTCAGAACTAAACTTGAATGCAAAGTCTCAACATTTGCTTCTTATGTGAGTGTGACTGAATAATAATAATAAAAGCAACGGTGGAGCTTTTATATCTTTAAAGTTACGTAGAACACTTCTTAGCCAACTAATAAAATTGCAAGAACCCTCTCCACTTCTACATTTGCAGAAGTGAATGCAAAGAGGTGTAAAAAAAGAAAAAAATCAAGACAGAGGCCAGGATTATACTATCAAAACCCTGCTCCTTGTTAAATGTGTATTGCATAGCTGTGGTTGCTATCTTGATTTTTTCCACCTCCTATTTTAGCGACATGTCAAAGGTGACGTGCCAAACATTTTGGGTGACATGCCAACATTCACCAACTCCTGACAACAACTCTTCTCCCTGTTTGCGTTGCCGAAGAAACTGAACGAACAAAAATATAAGATATGTGCTGGTGTTAACCTATAAAGCCCTTCATGGCTTAGGCCCAGGCTATTTGTCGGACCACCTGCAACCAGCATCCGGTGCACTCTCACAGAAAGGGCCTACTCAGGGTGCCGTTGGCTAGATAATGTCGGCTGGCGACCCCCAGGGGTAGAGCCTTCTCTGTGAGTGCCCCCACTCTTTGGAATCAACTTCCCTTGGGGCTCCGGTTGGCCCCTGACCTTTGCACCTTCCGCCGTGAATTGAAAACCTGGCTATTTATGTCCCCCAGCCTGGACTGATGGGGTAGTATATTTTTAAAAATTTTCAACTTTTTAAATATTTTTTTGTGTATATTTCTTGATTTTAACAGTCGCTTGGTTGATTGTCGTTGTGAGCCGCCCTGAGTCCTTGGAGATAGGGCGGCATACAAATTTTATAAAATAAATAAAATAAATAAATATGTGCGACCCTGCACCACCCAAAACTTAAAATGGATTCTCACTGTCTGTATCAGTATGTGATTTTGTCATCTTCAGAATTGTGGTTTGTGGGGACATGAAAGCGATCGTGGCAGCCACACAATGCAGTTGTCTTCCAATCATTGCATAACGTGGTTTTTGGACATTAAACCTCATTTTCAAAGTGCAAGTACAGAATGTATCTGTGATTGCAATCTCCAAAATGAGTGCACTACTGGTATGAGCGATTGTGTGAAAGCAGTGTTTGCATTTGTGTGAAGAAGAACTGTATTGAATTACTAATGAATATGTACAAAATTGTTTCTCTTTTGTTCAGGGAGGGAGGCGGGGCGGTGATGCACCAGCAGAATTAAATTAGGTATTTTCTGTTAGATCAGGCGCAGGAAAGAAGACAAGACCAGCGGGGTCTGTTCAACAAGTTTTATTCAGCTCTTAACTAAGTCAGAACAGACGAACGGCTGTGCTGCCGGAGCCCTTTTTATAGCGCTCCGGCAGACCAGCCGTCCAATGACAGCGGTTTAACTTTCCCGCCCGGAGGATTAACCAATCCCCGGTCGGATGTCCTTATAAGGACATAACACTCCTCCCCCCCTAGATGAAACATGGTTCAGCTCGTGTCGATCAACAAACGTAGTCACGCAGGTAGGCGGGACGTCTGGAAGCCCTGCTCGACCTGCGCAGTTCATTCTGTTCTCCGTCGTCCGTCTGGAAGGTGGCTGCTCCGGTGTCCTCCGACCCTCGCCCCTGGGATGCCTGCCGCTGGGTCATTGAAGGTGCCGGCCCTGTCCGAGCGCCTCCGGCCTTGCTGCTGGGCTGCGAAGTGGTCGTTGCAGGTACCGGCTCCGGTGTGCCGCCTCCCGACCCGCTGTTGGAATATATCTGCTGGTCCGGTTGGTCTCTTCCCTGTCCTGGGTGCCGATCGTCGTGGGCCGGTAAGTCCCTTGGGTTATTTGTATTTTTTGCAAATTGTCCGTATCTTTTAGACTTGTGCTGGTCGACCCTGTCTGGGTGGTGCAGGTCGACCTGGTCGGGTCGTTGTTGCTTGGGACGGGGGTCAGCTGGACGGACGATTTCAGACGGGCGGTGTAGTTCTTGCATGCAGGGGTGTCGTAGGCCTCCCTCACCGGGTTGTTGTTGGCCCTCTCGGTTGGGCATGTCCCGGTCTACTGGCGTTCCCTGGAGTTCCCTGCCGTCGGGGTGGCGTTGGGCTGCCTTGCCGGGGAGGCGTGAGTTTTCGTTGTCGTGGAGTCCCCTGTCTACTCGGCAGTTGCAGTACGGTAGCTGGTCTGCTGGCTGGCCGGTCATGTTGGGGTGGTACGGCCCTTCCTCGACTGGGTGTTGCAGGGCTACCTCACAAGGGTGGTGTTGTCCTGCCCTGCCAGGGTGGCGTTGCCCTACCTCGACGGGGTGGTTTTGGCCTGCCCTGTAGGGGTGTTGTTGTCCTACCTCGTCGGGGTGGTTTTGGCCTGCCTTGTAGGGTTGTTGTTGTCCTACCTCGTCGGGGTGGTTTTGGCCTGCCTTGTAGGGGTGTTGTTGTCCTACCTCGTCAGGGTGGTTTTCGCCATCCCCTTCCCACCGCTTCCGGAGTTGGTCGATGTGACGTCTACAGACCACTCCATCTTGCAGTTCAATAGTGTAGGACTTCGGGCCGGTTGTGCTCTCGATTCTCCCCTTAAGCCACTTCGGCAGGCCGTGGAAATTAAGCGCGAAAACCGGATCTCCTGCAGAGAAGGCTCGGAGGGGGCGGCTCGCGGTTGCGGTGACCTCAGAGTGGTACAGGGGGTGAAGTCGGTCCAGGGGTGACCTCAGCTTCCTGCCCATCAGCATTTCGGCCGGGCTCTTTCTAGTGGTGGCATGCGGCGTGATATGCTGTATCAAGAGGAAGTTGTCGATCTTCTCTTGCCAATCGCCCGGTCCCATCCTGGCAAGGGCTTCTTTGGTGAACCTCACCATCCTCTCAGCTTGTCCGTTGCCAGCCGGTCTGTAGGGGGCAGAGAGGGCATGGCGAATGCCCAAACTGGCCAGGAACTCCTCCATTGGTTTCGAGGTCAGCTGCGGGCCGTTGTCGGAAACAAGGACGTCCGGCAGCCCGTGGGTAGCGAACAGCCGCCGGAGGGCTCTGATGGTGACTTCAGTAGTGATGGATGCCAGGGGGATGACCTCAAGCCACTTGGAAAAGGCGTCCACCACTATTAGCAGGAACTTCCCTTGCATCGGGCCCGCAAAGTCTATGTGTATTCGCGCCCACGGGTTGCTCGGTGTTTCCCATTCCGCAACAGGCGTTTGCGGAGGGGCGGGGCGGACTTCTTGGCACGGATCGCATCTGGAGACCCAGTTCTCAATGTCTTTGTCCAGTGATGGCCACCAGACGTAGCTCCGTGCCAGTCCCTTCATGCGCACGATGCCAGGGTGCCCCTTGTGCAAAGTTTCCAATGTCTTTATGCGCAAAGCCTGGGGAACCACAACCCTGTCACCCCACAGCAGGCAGCCCTTCATGGTTGACAGTTCCTGCTGCCTCTTTGCGAACGGCTTGAAATCGTCGGTCAACGGTTCCGCAGGCCAGCCGCGCAGCACCCAAGACATCACTTGCTTCAAAGTCCGGTCTTTCTGGGTTAGTGCCGCGACGTCTGCGGATGTGACTGGGCAAGCCAGGTCGCCATCGATGTGATGCAGTCCCAGGGTGGGGGCAGGGTCCTCCACTAAGTCCTTTGACGGGCATCTGCTCAAGGCGTCAGCGTTGCAGATGTTACTGCCGGGCCTGTGGCAAAGTTCGTAAGAGTACCCGGCCAAAAAAATCGCCCAGCGTGTCATCCTAGGCGATGAATAGTTCGGTGTGGGCTTGCTTCCCGACAGAAGGCCCAACAGGGGCTTGTGGTCTGTGATGACCGTGAACCTCCGTCCGTATAGGTACTCGTGGAAGCGCTTGACGCCAGCGACGATGGCCAGGGCCTCTTTGTCCAATTGGCTGTAATTTCTCTCGGCGCTGGACAGCGTCTTCGAGAAATAGGCGATGGGGGCTTCCTTCCCGTCCGGGAATTGATGGCTGAGGACTGCTCCGACGCCATAGGGGGATGCGTCGCAAGTCAATAGCAGGGGGAGTGTCCCGTGGTATTGGATGAGGACACTCTCGGAAGAAAGCAGGTTCTTGACAGCTCTGAATGCTGCTTCCTCTTCCTTCCCCCACCTCCAGGAAACTGCCTTCCCCAGCAAGCGATGGAGCGGTTCAGCCACGGAGGCTTTCTGTTTCAGGAAAACACTGTAAAAATTCAGTAGTCCCAGAAACGCCTGAAGCTCCGTCTTGTTTTGGGGGGCTGGAGCTTCATGGATAGCCCTAACCTTAGATTTAGTGGGGTGAATGCCGTTCTTATCAATGAGATAACCCAGGAACTCGACTTCCTGGACCCCGATGATGCACTTGTCCCTCCTGACTCTCAAACCCTTCTCCTTGAACCGCTGCAAAACCATGCGCAGTCGCTCAAGTAGTTGGGTTTTGGAGCGGCCGGAGATCAAGACATCATCGAAGTAAGGGACCGCCCCTGGAATGCCTTGAAGAAGGCGTTCCATAAACGATTGAAAAATACCTGGGGCTGCGCTGACCCCAAACTGGAGGCGCGTGCATTTAAATGCCCCTCTATGCGTGACAATGGTTTGTGCCTCCGCAGTTTTTTCATCCACTGGCAATTGCTGGTAAGCTTGGGCCAGGTCCAATTTTGCGAATATTGATCCGCTCCCAAGTGAGTGCAGCAGATGTTGCACCACTGGAACCGGATATGCGCTCTGCTGGAGGGCCTTATTTATAGAACACTTATAGTCGGCGCAGATGCGCACAGACCCATCATGCTTCATCGGGGTCACAATGGGGGTCTCCCATGCAGCATGATCGATCGGTTCCAGGACCCCCTGGGCGACAAGCTTATCTATCTGGGCGTCGACCTTGGGCCTCAGGGCGAACGGAACCCTGCGGGGCTTAAGCCTAATTGGGGTGACATTTTTGTCCAAATTGAAGGAAATGGGTTTCCCCACAAATTTCCCCAGCTTACCATCGAAGACTTCCTTGAACTCTTCGATGATGGCGTCGAGTTCGTCCCTACGAATTTGATGGATCCCGCTGATAGACAGCCCCAATGGCTCGAACCACTCCATCCCCAGCAGGCTCGGGCGGTTTCGCCCCACGACAGTGATGGGTAGGACGCCCTGGAAGTCGTGGTAGGTGACCCGGAGCGAAGTCCTCCCCAGGATCTCAACAGGGTTGCCGCCGAAATCGACAAGACGGGCTCGTAGGGGCTTGAGGTCTTTCCTCGAGATGCCCGGTTTCAGGCGCTTTAACTGGTGCCAGTCCATGATGGAGTAGTTCGATCCCGAATCAACCTCCATAGAGCAGGGTGTTCCCTCCACGATTACGGTGGCATGGAACTTTGCGGCCGCATCGTCAATGGTGTGGATGCCGGAGGACAGCTGCTCGGTTCTGACCGCCGCGTAGCCGCCGCCTCGTTGCTGAGACCTGGCAGAGGACCGTTTGGATGGTCTCTGGTTGTCTTGCCGTTTCTCGCCCCAGCCGGGGGGAAACGGACCCGGGGTAGGTGCTTCGGCCCTGCAGGCTTCAGCGATGTGCCCCCGCTTGTTGCAGCGCCGGCAGACAGCGTCTCTCCAACGGCACTTGGCTCTGGCATGGCTTCCTTTGCAGCTGCCGCAGGGCTCGATCCGGGCGCCATCTTGTTTGTGCTCGCGACGGTTTTGGCGGGAAACCTTGTGAACGGCCATTTCGTCGTCGGAGCAGGAGCTGGCAGACGACTCCTCAGACGAGCTCTTGGGTTGGCGGTGCAATTTGTGCACCCCTTTAGCCCTACTCATGGCGGCAGCCGCCTTTTCTGAGATCTCGGCTGCGATTGCCTCCTCAACGACGTCTTTCAACGCAATCTTCTTTCGGCTGAGGAACTTACGTTGCAGTCCAATGTCCCTCATGCCGAAGACAATGCGGTCTCTGATGGCGTTCTCAACGTTGTCAAACTCGCAGTTTGACGCGAGTTGCCGCAGAGCTGCCACAAAGTCCTTGATGGGCTCCCCTTCCAACTGGTTCCTTTGTTGAAAGGTGAATCTGTTGGCAATGGGAGTTCCAGTGGGAGCGTAGTGCTCCTTCAGCACGTCTTGCAGATCGGCCCAAGACATCTCCTCGATGTTCCTTGGGGACACGAGGTCGATGGCCATCTCCAGCACCTCGGAGCCGCAATGCGCTAGGAACAGGGCTCGTTTCCGTTCATCGGAGAGGTCTTGATAGTTGTTTCCCCGCAGAAACTGGCGGAAACGAACCAGATAGGAGGTCCATTTCTCCACTCTGGGGTCGAATTTGGAGATCGGAGCCATCGCGGCTTGTGACGCCTCCATCTTCAGTGACTTCAGCTCAGTGAGAAATTCTCGATGAGTGACTTAGCTCCGCGTGGCGGTTCTTTTCAAATCCTTCGTCGCCAGTGTTAGATCAGGCGCAGGAAAGAAGACAAGACCAGCGGGGTCTGTTCAACAAGTTTTATTCAGCTCTTAACTAAGTCAGAACAGACGAACGGCTGTGCTGCCGGAGCCCTTTTTATAGCGCTCCGGCAGACCAGCCGTCCAATGACAGCGGTTTAACTTTCCCGCCCGGAGGATTAACCAATCCCCGGTCGGATGTCCTTATAAGGACATAACATTTTCCAAATCTTTTGACTTGCCAAGCCCAAAATATTTGCTATCACTACCCTACTTGCAGACTTCCTGTTGTGTTCTGTTACATTTTGGCGGGAATTTCGAACAAGGGAGTAATTCCTGATTGGCTGACAGTCCCTCCAGAACTGTATATAAGGAGGGCTGCAGCCCCAGTTCCTTGCTGAAGTCTCACTGTATAATAAAGAGCTGTTGTTACTTGCCTGCTTGTGCATTCGTTAATTCCCAAGCCACCACACTTCCCTTTACACCTGGCCTGCTTATTGAAGTTTCCTGGCCTTAATTCACACTGTGGATTAGGTAATCCCTACATTGTTCAAGTGGGGGGAAGGGGGAAATGAATTCATTTTGTAGTGCAACATTCATATCACTCATTTATTCAGATGTATCCCATTATGTTTAATAGGAACTGTAAATGTTTGCAGCAACTATAGGTGTCCTTTAAATGTTTAATGACACTTATCAGCTCCAGTCAGAGTGATTCAATGGGAAAGGAATGAGGAGTTACTACTAAAATGTCTGGAGGGGACAAGGTTACTCCCCCCCAGACACAAGATTGCAGCCTCAGCCCACAGTATGGACTAAAGTTACTTTTTTCTTTGCAATCGTCCAACAGGATTCCTTTTTATACTTATAAAACAGCTGAAAACGTCCAAATTATACTTTTAAGGTCAACAATATTAAAAACACAGTTTACTGAATAAGCAACTATTTTGTGTCTTTCTATATTAACCTATAAAATTATTATAATACCTTTCTTTTGTACAACTAAAGGTGGTCTATATAATAATGTTCCATCTTCCTATTTTCCTCAACAGTCCTTTCAGGTGGATTGGACTGAGAGAATGAATGCCTGGCCCAGCTGACTTTCATGTCATGAGGTAAAGCAAAACTTACAATCTTTTTAGTTTTTTGTTTGGTACCTGCTACTACAAGAGATTGGCTATTACACTAAGCCAGTGGTGAAATTCAAAATTTTTTACTACTGGTTCTGTGGGCATGGCTTGGTGGGCATGGCAGGCAAAGGATACTGCAAAATCTCCATTTCCACTCCACTCCAGGGGAAGGATACTGCAAAATCTCCATTCCCACCCCACTCTGGGACCAGCCAGAGGTGTATTTGCCAGTTCTCTGAACTACTCAAAATTTCCGCTACCGGTTCTCCAGAACCTGTCAGAACCTGCTGGATTTCACCCCTGCACTAAGCCACAAATGGGTAAAACAGATTTTGGCAGATTTTGGCATTGTTGTTGTTAGTTGCGAAGTCGTGTCCGACCCATTGCGACCCCATGGATAACATTCTTCCAGGCCTTCCTGTCCTCTACCATTCTCTGGAGTCCATTTAAGCTCACTCCTACTGCTTCAGTGACTCCATCCAGCCACCTCGTTCTCTGTTATCCCATTCTTCTTTTACCCTCAATCTTTCCCAGCATTAGGCTCTTCTCCAGTGAGTCCAGTTTTGGATTTTGGACTCAACATTTTGGCATAGTATCTGTGAAATTAGCACATCGTATATTAAATAGGTAAAGTAGTACTGTAGTTATAAACTTGGTTTATAACTAGTGTTGAAATAGAAGTTATTTAACCATAGCCAAATAAACACAGTTACAATAGATGAGTTCAATGGCTGGGTTCATACTGTATATCATATTTGGCCAAATTAAAGAAATCCACTTATGGCTTGTGCTATATTTGAATGCAACAACAGATTCCCCTATTGGATTTTTATTCTTTTTACCTTCCCTACTTTTTAAAATTACCCTGAGCCTGGCCTCATAGACCACTTTAGAGAAGAGGTGCCATATTTTCATACTATTTTTATATGCAATTTTATAAGAAAGACAACTGTAGTAACAACTACTATAGAAGACCACTGAGCTGGTGATGTCTGCTATCCAAATATTGCTAATTACTGACTGGCAACTCCAAGGCTCCTATTTTCTAACATTCTTTTAAAAACATGGTCTACATAAACCTTCAAATAGCAGGCACTTTTATACAGAGGACCCATAGTCCACTTGCCCCATCATGCCAAATTCCAACCAGACAAAGAGCAGACGTTGGATGAAAAGGGCAGCAAAGGAAGGTTTTAAAATTTTAATTTCCCATGATCGTGTTCCCATTTTAATTCTTTGTATCTGTAGCCCGTTAATTTCAGAATTAATGCAAATACAGTCCTAATTTAAAGAGGAGACTCACAATAGGGTTTTGTTTTTTTTTTGAGGGGGAGAAATGCTTTTGACAGGTATATATATTTCACTATTGAATTTTGAATTGATTATCTTTTTCCCACCTTACATTTTCAAATACTATAGACTGAAATGTTTGTTTTTAGGTCATCCCTCCACTCAATGTTAGTCAGAGGCAAAGATCTTGATGCCCTCCAGATGGTTTCTGGCTATTAGCAAGTCGAGTGGAGCAATGGGATAAACTTTTAGACATCTGGCATTCTTCAAAATGCCTACTCGTGACTTAAAGGGCTGAACAAATAAAAACAAAAGGAATGTGCTTGGTTTTTTTTAACATGCCTTGCTCCTTTACCTAATTTAATGTACATGATGCAAGGAAGAACACAAATCACCCACCCATTTAAAAAAAAGAATTAAAAAAAATTGCTCCAGGGACATTAGTGTGGCTATGGAACTGGTTTTTCTCAAGCTCAAATTTTGAGGAAAGATTTCATTGATAGGTACACTATGCAGTAGCTATATAAATATTTTTTTATGGTAAACTCATGCAGCCGTTCCTTCCTGAAAATATTTATGCATGCTCCTTGGTTTCTATTTTGACAACTTTCTGCCTTAGAATTCTCTGATTTTTAAATCTCTGCTATATCCTCCAAATTAATCTCACTCCTCCAATTGCCTCCATGCTTTGTCCCAAAATTAGTGCCCCTCAGCTTGAAACTATCTCTTCGTTGTTCTGGAAGACTGTGATTTTTCTTTAAACTGCAGAGCTTAACCTCAAGAGTTCTGTGGGTGCCTTTGATGTTGCTCCACCCTGCTTAATTTCTTGATGTTCCTCACTTACTTTTCATTCTTTTGCCTTTCCCAAGATTGGTGTTCAGAGGAGGGAGGAGGCATATCCTACAGGGAGGACCGATTATTCTTGTAAAATGAAAATGTCAACTTTATATCTTTTAAAACTTGGTGGGTTTTGTTTTCACCCCAGTTATCTGCTGTTTCTTCACATGGCTATGCATGCAGGTCATTCATAATTTTTTCAGAGTTTAAAATATTTCATCAACAGCCTAGGAAAAGTATCAGTGTGTTTTGTTGCTGTCTCTTTTATCAATTGCTTGCACCCGTGGGGGTCTGTATGACTTATATCAAACTTTCCATCTGCCTTTTCCAGATTCTTTCTTTGTTCACACCCATTCGTGCCTTCAGAAAACTTCATTGCAGACAACATCATTTCTATCTGCAACTTCTTGGGGTAAATAAAACTTTGGATCTGAATGTGCAGATTGGAGGCATACAAAAAACAACTTTCTAAGTTAGGTGCTTCCAACTTTGAATTCCATGCTGTTTATCGATTTAAAAAAGACACACCTGACATCTAATTAAAACTGGGAAGTTGCCCAGAATCAACTGGCAAGCTGATGTTACTCAAGACTGGGAATTATCTACCCCATGTTACAAATGAGTTCAAAGCACAGCTTTGATCTTAAATCTTTAAGCCACAGTAACAATATTGACAACATATGAATGCATTATAACAGAAGCTGCTGGCACGCTTTATTAGGATATGTTTAAGTGGTAAAGTTATGGATGAAACTGTTTTAGCAAAAAAAAAAAGTAATTAAAACTTATATGCAGCAAGGAGAAAAAAAAAACAGAAGCACTGGCACTCCTTAGGGCAGGACCCATAGCTTAACTATCCAAGTACTGTAGGTGTGACTCATTAATACTTGCTTTAAAAAAGACACACCTCTTGGAAACGAGCTTCGAATGCCAAACAGAAAATTGCTTGTGTGAAGAAATGTAATTCGTGTTACAACTAGCAGCTCTGTGGATTCCTGACAGTAAAACATATACACCATTTACAGAATGATTACCATGAATGAGTTACACACTATGTTTTGTTTTGAGAAAGACATCTGATAAGGAAGCAGAATCTTGGATCAAATAGCTTTTTCATGCATGTGGCTCTTTCCTGAATGGGTTATTCACCTGCATGGGAGGAGCAGACTTTCCTGAATGGGCAGTTCTCCTACAGAAGTAGAATAGGGGAGGAGATGAATAGTTGGAACAAACTACAGTTTTTTGCTTTGAGAATGAGAAAGTACAGAAGGGACAGAACTGGGAGTTGGCTGAAGAAAGAGCCCTTGGGCTACAACATCTAATGCCTCTCTACTACATACCTCCTGATTCCAGCAGTACCATTTGAGCAGAGCTCTATTGATGCCCATCTCAGCAAGATGAGCAGAGTACTGTAGGTGTACTTGGTACAAATACAAGACATGTAGCAGGTATGGCTTGGTCACATTTTGCTGAACTGACCACAACTTGAACCTCTAAATAGAAATGATCCTTGGCTCCATTAGTTAAGAAAGGTAAAGTTTTATTAGTCATCAAGTATATTCAGTGGTGGGATTCAGCCACTTCGCACCACTTCGGGAGAACCGGTTGTTAACTTTCTGAACAGTTTGGCAAACTGGTTGTTGGAAGAAATCATTAGGGCAGAGAACCGGTTGTTAAATTACTTGAATCCCACTACTGAGTATATTGCAGCATCGCATAGCCAGAACTGAAAATCGCATGCCAAAATCTCTTAAATTCTATTTCCCCTTCCCTTGGTCTTTCATTGCCCACCTCAGTGTAATCAATCAAGTCCATGCAAGATGTTTTCACAATGGTCAGTCCAAGCACATTTTGGTATGCAGCTCTCTTCTCTTTCCAGTTGAGTGACCTTGAGGCAGCATCTGGAGAAGGTAAAGAACCTACTTTTGATTTCCCAAGCATTCCTCTTCCCCAGAGTTCATGGAAGTCTGTCACTACCTAGCAGCACAGCAAGCATAAGATAGCAGCTGACACATTTTTAAGCAAGTGAAAAAAATATACACTGCCAATTACAGGACCCATAGCCATATAAGAAATAAGATTTATTTCACTAAGTTATTAGTTCCATTTTGGTAAATAAAGAAAATATTGTCAGTATGCCAAAAGTCTTCAAAATAGTCTCTGGACTTCCTTGGCTATGCAGTAAATAACTGCAAATGAAGGAGAGTTGAAACTGGAAAGGAATACAAATAACCCTGAAAGATTAATGTCATTACATTGTCACAGATTGCTCAGATATAGGCCACAACTTTTTAAAAAGTAGCATAAACTTTCTTCTTGTTCTATGTGTAAATATATTGGAAATATTTGTATACGGTAGGATTTTATTGATCTTTGGTTCAATGTTTTCTGTTTTGAAAACATTTCTTTTTGTTAATGTTGTTTTTATAATGTCAGGATATTTTAACACCATATTGTCAGATTTAACATAAAGAGTTGTTGGATTTCTTAATGGCGAATGTACAAACAGAAAAAGAAAATATGTATGCACAAATAATTTAGTTTGCCAGTGAATGTGCCAAAAAATGTTTAAAAGGCAGATGAGCTACAAACCTATCCTTGATTTTTGTGACTGCCAGAATGTCCACAAATCTCTTAGTGTATGATCCTAAACACATGCTGCTTTAATTAAGGTTGTGCAAGGAAAAAGAATATAGAAACACATATTTGTTTTTTTTGAAATTGAGATTTTACTCCTGCCAATCCCTATAAGCAATAAACATTGCTTATAGGAACACCAAAATTATTATTTCAGATGAGACACTATTATTGAAGGAGTATTTTTTCATAATGCACCCAGGTATATTCTTTGAAACGACCCTCTTGAAGCTTTCTGTTGATCAAGAATGTCTGATACAACATTTGTTCCTTTGGCAAGGCTATTGGACATCTCACAGTTGTAGTCTTTCAAAAAGACATGAAATAGATTGTTTTTTTACAAAGTATTTATAGCTTATTAATAGCTACCTCTGCTGAGCTCCTGAAATAACATATAGATTTATGGGAGAGATGGTTCAACATTGATTGTCACCTTGTCTTTCTATCTTACCTTTCCTCTATTTTTTTACATATTGTATAAGTTCTAACTAAGCTGTGAAGTGTTCTCTCTAAGCAATACCTCTAGTTCAGGGGTCAGCAACCTGCAGCTCTGGAGCCGCATGTGGCTCTTTCAGCCCTCTGCTGCGGCTCTCTGTCACTCAAAATATGCGTCACAACTGCCAATGTGCAACACCCGCCGGCACGCAATTTATTGAGCTTTTCAATCCCCGGTAGGCCAATCATGGCTAAATCCAAGAAAAGAAAAGTTTCAGAAGAAAACAGAACATTTAATTCAACTACATATGCTAGTTTTGTGGCTGCTCAAGAAATAGTCAGGCATGGGAAGGGTTTTGTGGCTCCCGGTGTTTTGTTTTCTGTGGGAAACGGGTCCAAATGGCTCTTTGAGTGTTTAAGGTTGCAGACCCCTGCTCTAGTTTATATCATTCTTTTCTAAACATCAATTCTGATTCACTTTGCTCTTTGCTCCTCACTGTATAGTATTATAAACACTGCAATCTTTGCTTTTTTGCTAATCCTCTAGTCATGGGAAATAATTAACTATTCAGAAAGAAAAGTCTTTGGGTCCAAATAGTTGTCTAATAATTGATATAGGCTTTTTTCCCAAGCTGCCCTAGAATTTATTTTCTCACCTTCAATAAGAGCGAGCACATGGGTAATACAGTTAAATCAGTCTAAAAGCCAAACTATATTCTCCCTCTCAAAACAGCAATATCTGGCTTACTTGCAGACAACTTCCAATGTATTCTTTTAATGCTGGCTTGGATGCTGCTTTCATCTACTTCTTGACAACTTTTTATGGATGTTGTAATTTATATGCATTAATCAGGAAAGGGGAAAAGAGGGAAGGAGGCCTATCCACCAGTCTGAAGTAGTCCTTAGACCCGGGGTGTCAAACTTGTGGCCCACAGGCCGAATGCGTTACGCGCTGGCCACGCCCACCAGCATTTTAGTGAAGGGGGGAAAAGTCACGATACACCACATGATGACATGACATCGCGAGTTTGACACCCCTGCCCTAGACAGACTATTTGATCACACCACCAATGGAATAGTTGGTGAATCACATGAAACACCTTGAAAATGTCATTAATTGCTGTTGGCGGAAAAAGGAAACCGATAGTGATATACATAAAAATAATTTGTGGAGTAAATGAAGGCAATGTCATGGAAACAGAAAAACAAAAAGGGTTGCCAGGACATGTTTGTTCCATCATTAGATGCAAGTTGGGAAAGGCCAAAAATAAATGTTATGTAGTTGAGAGATATAATGAGCGATAGCTCCTTCTGCCACCATCAGTAATTTGGTAGTTTTTTTGTTGAAAGGAGGGGAAACACCTTGCTACTGCTACTTAGCAAGTTCAAGAAATGAGGTTTTTTAATCTATTACACTCACACTCCAGGAGAAATGGACATTTTTGTGATTCTGTTGGGGATGCCGAGTCCTTGTTCTGTTCCTCAGCTCTGCAGCAGTGTGAGTAACACATCTGAGGAGAACATCTGAAACCAATGAGTGGAGATGTGGTAAGGCTCATGGACTAGACATGGAAGATATGAAGAACCAATACACTGAAAGTGAGCTATTGTCCCTCAAAAAGATAATTTGAATATAAGTGTTCTGCAAACAAAATTTCTGGCAGCCTCTCAAGATTGTAGGTGGCTTTGTTCTATTTTGCAAGGTTTTCTCAGGGTCTATTTGAATGCAATTGACTTTAATGTATTGCATGAATCCATATACTGGTTCTTTCTGTTTTCTTCAACATCATAATCAGGTGCTTGCAAATTGCTAAAAAGAGAAATTCAAGACAGCAATTACTCAGAAAGCAGCCAGGTAAAAATCATGTAAGCAAGGAGAAGCACTTAGACTTCAGCTTAGTCATATAAACACAACATGGTCAATTCCCACGAGGAAACGGAATTTCTTTCTTAAAGCATTCTATAGTTAATCACTACACCCATTGTTTACCCAGTTGCAATGAAAACTCCAAAAGTTTTAATTTAGCTATTGATATTAGTGTTGCTACTATAGTCTAAAACAGTAATGATACTAAAATTGTTACACATATATTTGAGGTTTTATAGATTTAGACTATGAGAAATGACTGGACCCAACCCATAATTTTTTAAACTTTTTTTTAATAAATATTTTATTTATTTTTAAACATCTTAAACATAAAATAAATAAAATCTTTTAAGAGCAAAGGTTTGGTCCAGTATTAAATAAGTACAATTGCCCACACTTCTTTAACCAATCTGATTCCAAATTTCATCCATTTACGTCTTTAAAAAGAAAAAAGACATCAATCACCAATTTTTTGTCATATATTCTAACATCTTATTCTAAACACTTGGCATTCTATTGTATCACCATAAATCTTAAATCACAAACAAACACAGCTCCTTTTTGTATACAATCTTTCATTACCAAATAAACACCATTCTAAATTTTTATCATTTTATCAATCAGAATTCCATATATATTCCTTAATCTTGAAACCCATTTCATCAAATCTATATTTTAACCTCTATTGATTTACGTCTAATTTCCTTATTCTTATCATGAAATATGCTTCTCATTATACATAAAATCACTTCAGAATCGGTTCACATTATCATTCATTCCACGTTTCCAGCCATAATTTTATCTAGTTCCCAATCTACTTTATTTTAGCTAATTTCCAGCATAATTTTTTAACTCTTGTTCAATGCCCCAGCATGCCGTAGAGATCAGATGCTTAGCAGTACATAGTGAGTCACCATTATATGTCAGATACTACCAGTAGATTTATTGTTAATACTAATAGTTGAGCCATGTTCTGCATGGCAATCTAAGTTTTAAAGGTGCCTGTTTAATTTCTTAAAAGCCCTGGTCAGTTTTGGAGTATAGTTTTCAGCATATCACACATGATTTTGTGCAGCCTTCTTCACAACTTCTCTTCATGAAGGCACAATAGGCTTTGCTTTTTTTGGGGTGTAATACATTGCTTGCATGTAGGAATTGTTCCTAAATCTATCATCAATAACAGAGAAGACTTCAAAAAAACACCAAGAAAAGCAAAGAATTTAACTGCAAATAATTATGTTTCTTGTCTCACTGCTGAAAGGCTCTGTTATGAGATAAGTAACATACAGCTTTGAGAAAAAGTGTCTGATGTGTTGCTGTACTCCACCTGAAGCAAAATTGCTAAGCATTTCAAGTTTTTCAGCTGAGCTGTCAATCAGGTCTGGCAAGCTTTAAGCATGATTTGGCACACCCTCTGTGAGAAACATTTTTGGATGTTTCGTTGAAGCATGTTGAGACTTAATCCCTGCAAAATGGAATTATTGTTGGTGGGAAACTGACAAGGCTGGATGATTTGTGGCCAATCTTAGATAAGATTATATGATTCCTGAGGAACCAACATCCAACATACCAACTAGACACTAAAAGTGCAGTGGACATAAGACACCTAATTTGTTTGGGATATCAGTGATTTAGTAATAAGGCTTATGTTTATGAGAAAAATGCCCCAGGTACAGCAACCAGCATCTCCAGAGAGATCTGGAGAACCTCTGTTCAAATCGTGCTTCTGTAAGCCAGTGTGTAGTATATGGGCTAGTTCAAGTTCATGAGTTGCCTATGTTATCTCAGCTGAGCCTACCTCACAGGATTGTTGTGGAGAAAAATGGGAGGAGAGACTGTGTGCACCACCCTGATCTCCTGAAGAAGAAGAATATAATTCTAAGGAACAAACAAAAAATGTGTAGTTATATTAGAATTAAACAGTGGTTTGGGCTATAACTAAGGCAGCTGCCATTGTTTGGTACCCAATTCAAACATTAAAATGCTAATTAGTTTTAGATCCATGGGACTTTTTTTTTCAGATCAGCTGGTTTGCCCATGCTTTGAGATAAGCCCAAGGGTTTAAGGCACAGTAGTGTAGTATAGCTCTTTCTTTATACACCTCTGAATTCCATGATGCCTCATAATTGAAACCACTCACATCACCTCTAAATGTATAATTGCATAATTGTTTAGAGATTTTTTGGATAGCTGTGTGTATCATAAGACGATATTTTATAATTTTACCATTTGAGTTTATAGCTTGTAATGAGCTATGAATTGTAAAAAAGTGCCGTTTATGATTAGTATCGTTATTTTGTTAAATAACAAATAGTTTGCAATTTCAAGATTCATCATGCTAAAAATCAGCTATTTTTATACTGTGAACCTTTATGGATAAATATATATTTAAACCCTCTTATTTATCTTCTAACATTTAAAAATAAAAACAATCGTATCAATTTAAATCCTATTTTCTGCAACAGGAGAGTTAAACACGTGATGGAACCTTCCCTTAGATTAGAAGAACTTTAGAATAGCAATAATATTTAGATTTATATACCGCTTTACAGCCCTCTATGCAGTTTGCAGAGCCAACATATTGCCCCCAACAATTTGGGTCTTCATGTTACTGACCTCATAAGGATGGAAGGCTGAGTCAATCTTGAGCTGGTCAGAATCAAACTCCTGACAGTGAGTAGCAAGTTAGCCTGCAATATACCTCATGCAAACCACTGTACCACCACAGCTCTTAGTTCTTGCTTACTGACCACTCATTCAGCAACTGTTCAAAGTTATGACAGCACTGGAAAAAGAGAAGCTGTGATCCCTGAAGTTGTGACCAAAACAGCATCCCTGTGCAGTCACATGAATGTGATTCAGGCACTTGGCAACCAGCATGCATCTATGATAGCCAAGTGTGTTCTGCAGTCATACGATCACTATTTGCAAACTTCTCTACCAGCTTTCAACAAGCAAAGTCAATGGGGAAGCTGGCGGGAACTCATAATTCATGATTATGTGATGCCACACATAATAATCACAGATTATTTGCTTCACAACTGAACGGACATCATAAACCAGTAAAGTCATGTGAAGTTTCACTTTATGACTGTGTCACGTAACAAGAGAGCTCCTAATCCCACTTGCAATCGTGAGGACTAGTATACTTAAAACTCGTGGAGCTTTAATAAAAAACATTTTAAATGGCCTTGTCCTAGGGAAGGTTAAAGAGCCAACAGAAGCAAGAAAAAGGGGCAGAATTTCATACAGTCTGTAACTTGCATGCAAATGTCTGCAAAAGTTTGTGCAGAAGCTCTACTTGTGCACTCCCTTTTCATTTCCAAGGGGTAAGTATTAACCAATATATCCTACATTACAAGTAGTCCTCAACTTACAATAGCTAATTTAGTGACCGGTTGAAGTTACGACACTGAAAAAAGTGACTTATGACCATTTTTCACACTTATGACTGTTGCAGCATCCCCATGCTCACATGATTTACATTCGGATGCTTGCCAACTAACTCACATTTATGATGGTTGCAGTGTCCCAAAGTAATGTGATCCTTTATTGCGACCTTCTGACAAGCAAAGTCAATGGGGAAACCAGATTCATTTAACAACTGTGTCACCAATTTAAGAACTGCTGTGATTCACTTAACAAATGTGGCGAGAAAAGTCATAAAATGGGGCAAAACTCACTTAACAAATTTTTCACCGAACATAAATTTTGGGCTCAATTGTGGTCAGAAGGTGAGGACTACCTGTATCCTATTTCAATTATCCCTCTCCCGGTGAACATAGGAGCTAATGTAACAATTCTCAGAATTGTGTATGAAGACACTTGAATATTAATGAAAAAGTCAATCACAAAGAATGGCCAACTTCAAAATACTGCAAGTTTCTACTATAGTGCGTTGAAAAACTGTGGGTTAATAGATCACATACATCACTAATGTAGCTCATAATGTCAACATTTGCATTACATCACTAGCATTTCTTATCTTGTCTCAGCTAACTTGTTTCAGTTGGATTTTCTTTGTTTGTTCTGCATAGAAAAGCCTGTCAAAAAATAATGTAATTAGACAATTGCATGTAAGACCACAGACTGTTCATAGCAGGCAGTTACTGATCTAATTAAAAGATTTACTTTTTCACTCATTTATCAAATTACTGATAGTTTATAAACATTTGCTATCTAGCGAAGCAAAAAATGGACTTTAGAATTTTTCTATATTACTTGGAGTAGAGTGGTATAAAAATATCAGTTACAAATAAATTTAATTTATAAAATAAGATTTGTTCTGAGCTACTTGGAAATATAATCATATGGACTGCAGCTTGTATAAAATTTTAATATTGCAAAATTTCCATGTATTGAGTTCTGTCTCTAATTAGACAATCACTAAGACCTCTTATTGATCTAAGTCCACATTTCCTTCCAATCCTTTCATGTTATTTACAGATTTCAAGGAAGAACAATTTAGATTATGGAAAAAGCATGAGAAGTCACTCTTCCAATAGAATGTTTTCCTGGTCTTTAAAGCACTTCAGGAGCATTAAATGCAATAGCAGTAATTCTTATATGGAAAAATAATTCGCTAAGTTAAAATCAAAAATCCCAACTAGTTTTATAATTTCACATGGCAATGTTTTACTGCTTTGTATGAACTGACAGGCTTCAACAAACAAACATTTATAGTTCTGCAAATTGTTTATAACAGAAGGGCAACCAAAAAGCCTTCAGATCTGGAAGTGTCTTTGTTTAGTTAAGGACAAGCTCTTTGTTTAGATAAGGACAATCTCTGTCCTGAAAGGCCATTGTCTTTTTATTGTGAAGCAGAGGCTCTTGAACACAGTATTTTATTCCTTTATTTATCTCACTTTCCCATCCAGCGTATTCCAAGGAAATAGGGACGATATTACCTATTGAAAATAAAAGCCTGGGCGTCACTCAAGAAAATAATTGATAGCAGCTACTACTACTTCCTAAATAGGGAATCCACATTCCTGTGCTCAGATGGGATCTTTGAGACTGCCTGAGGCATGGTTGGAGAGTATGTGTAGCAACATAAAATTTCCTTTTATTGACCTCGAGATGCGGGCAGGACACGTGTTGGCGGGAGAGCTGCTGAGGCGGCAGCAGAAGAGGAAAAGGGGCTGCGTGGATGCGAGTCCCTCATTTCCAGAACTGGCTAGCCGGGGGTTCATAATCCCGCTCCCTTCCTTGTGAAGCGGACGGGAATTTTCTCCACCGTCTTCTCTCTCTCTCTCTCTCCCCCCACCTTCCCCTCCCCCCCCCCCCCCAGCTTTTGGTGAAACTCTTGCCTCGGGATAAAAGGGCGCGCCAAAGGGGGACCCACTCCGTTCAGAAGCCCAAGTTATATTGCCAGGCGCAAACCTCAGCGGAGAGTCCCCACTTTCTTTAAATAAGGCTTTCTCCCGTGGGAGCCCCGTGAGCGCTTCTCACTTGGCCCTCCCAGCCAGACTCCCTTGTTGTGTCGTCAAGGGCAGAAGGCCACCAGGGGGAAACGAAAGCGAGGACGTAGCTGCGCGCGGGGCGTTGGCTTCCACCTAAGCCTTTGGGTTGGGTAAGCCAGGTAAAGGCGCAGAGGCGGCGGCCCAGGAGTCTCTCTTTCTTTCTCTGTCTCTTCGGCAGCCTGTAGTTTTATTGTCTGCGGCTCGACGGGAGGGGAGAGGGTGGAGAGGGAAGAGGACCGGAATGAACCGGAGGGCGGTGGTTCCACGCCCAGGCTTGTTAGTTCAAAAAGATTCCCAAACTTTGCGGCTTTCCTCCTTCCTGTGCCTGTAGGGAGGAGACTGGCTGATCTCCTCCTCCTCCTCCTCCTTCGCCGCCACCACCACCACCAGGAACGCCGCCGCTTGGTTTTCTTCTCACCTGGACGCTGCTGCTTGAACGCCACTGGGACTTGCCTTCTCTTTCTTTCTCCCCCGAACAGCTAGTCTTTCGGCTTACTTCTCCTTTGCCTTTAGCCCCCCTCCTCTCCCCTCCTCCCACTTTTTGTATACCTGTCCCGGCTTCCTCTCTCTCCCCCACCCTGACCGCCCCCCCCCATCGCGCCCCTTTCAGACCAGCTGTCTCTCTTTCTGCATTCCTTAAAAGGGAACTAATTTGGGGTTTCGCGCTGCTCGCTCGTTTGCTTTTGCCAGAAGTGGGGAGAAAGGAAGAAAGAAAAAGGAGGAGGAAAAAAAAAGCAACTAGATTACAGCCCTTTTCCAGGACAGCTTTCTTCAGTTCCGTCGGTGCCGAGTTGATGCTTTTCTTGTGATCTGGCTCTTCTCTTCCTTCTCCGAGGCTTGAGCTCTAAACCCAGCTTTTCAAGATGAGCATAAATGGATCCCATCCCAGGCTCAACACCTTGGGCAGGATGGTCCGAGCGGAGTCCGGCCCGGATATGCGCTACGACATGAACTCCCATATGATGATGGGAGGCGGCGGCGGGGGAAGCAGCCATACTCATAAAATGTATTACGTCCAGAAAAGCTATGTCGGGGACATCAACTCGGAAGGATATACGTAAGCGCAAAACAATATCTCGCGTTTCTACGTCGTCTAGTGTATCCCTATGTCTAGATTTTATTTTTCCTTCTTTCTCTTTGCAAATAAATAAAGAGTCGCCCTGTTAAGGAGGAACGGGACGCGTCCCATCATGGGCAGCTCTAACTGGTTGCTGAAACCTGCCGTTGCTTCCTGGAATATAAATTAACCTTGCTGATTATGTATCTGTGTGTAGAAAGAAGATCTACTTGCAATTCATTGTATCCTCTTGTTTCCGCACTCCTCTGCTCTGCATTTGGATTTATAGGGAAGATTATTTCCTATGATACCTTTAAAAAAAAGCTCAGGACAGAGTTCAGAGGTTTTCTGGTTTTGCAACTTTTGATAATATTATGGCTCTTAGCAGGCTGTAGTTTTGGGTTATGGCTGTTGAATTGTAGGATAAAGGAGGGCTCAGATGGATGATTCACCCATCAGTACAGTATCTTGTGGGATTAAAGCTAATAGTTTTAACTTTGTGGAGAGCATAAAGTTTTCTGATGAGTAATGTTCTTTTTGCTTGCATCTTGTGATTGCTATCCTTTTGATAATGGAATTGCTGCAGTCTTTCTTTATGTCTTTTTTACTCCTAAATTTAAGGTAAAAAAATGTGTAACACTGCTTCACATGCCTTATTTTTCTTGTTGTGGAGACAGCATGCTGGCTAGGAAGCTGCATGCAGTTATAAACCATGTATAATTGAAAAACACAATACAGACTCTGTTGCAAGCAAACATATCCTACTTACCAGGAACAGTTATTGACCTAGGCTCTTCCTTCACTGTACACTTTGTACATATATTACCCTCTCTAGATAGTTATTATATGATCACAAGGAGCGTTTACATCCATATGAGATAGGGCAAGCATGTGTGGCTTGCCTGTGCATGTATAAGTAACATATATGAGATTCTGTCTGATATCTGACACCCAAACTTTCTAGAGAAAGATTATCATGAATAGTAGCCCATCTGTCTGGTTTATCTACTATTTATTTCACTTGCTTAGCAGGGCTTGTTTTCACTGGTGTGACACATTGGCAAAACTAGCAAAGAATACTTAAGATTAAAAATTGACCGCCTTTTATAGAGGTGTGAATCTTAGCTTCTGCCTTTTCAAATTAGTAGTTGATTTTGTCATCAAGGTTTCTTTTCAGAACCACCATCTTTTTTGTTTTCAGTAGAGTTTTTTCTTTCTTTCTTTGAATAACAAAATTGGAAAGATTCTTTTAGCTACTTCCATTTTGTATCTTGTCTATCTCATAGCATTGCTGTGGTTTATTATGTGATGTAATGCTCTAGCAGTGTTTATAAACTATTAAAGGTAAACTGTGTGAACCACTAAAACATAAATGTACAAGTCTTTAAAAGAGACCTATTTATATTTCAAAATTAAACCTTCCCTTTGTGGATGGCATACACTCAAAGGCAACTGATAAAACATGCTTGTTTTTAATCTCTTACTGTGTTTAATGTTTGGGAAGTAATTCCTTTCTCAGCCCTCCCTCCTTTTTTTGGTGAAATTTATTTCTAGTACTCAGTATTGTTTTTTTCCTCCATGGGACTGGGTGTGGACAATTTACTATCTATGTAGACTCTAGATTTATTGTTAATTTACCATATATTAGCTTTCATTGAATACTTATCTTAGTATACATTGATAGTATGATTATTGAGATAGTGTCTTCTGATTATGTTTGAGCATATTGAGACCTTGCAGAAACCTTAGATTTGGTGTAGTGGTTAAGGCATCAGGCTAGAAGTTGGGAGGGAGAGTGATTGTGATTTCTACTCCCATTTTAGGCACAAAGCCAGCTGAGTGACCTTGGGCTAGTGACTAGTAATTGTCTTTCAGCTTTAGAAAGGAGGCAATAGCAACTTCTGAAAAACTGCAGGAACTAGTCCTGGCAGTTGTCAGGAGTCAAAACTGACTCGAAGACACATACAAACACACACAATTTACTCTAGTTAATCATCATTGGTGATAGCCCTATCATTGGTATAATAATGTTTATGGCTGTGCTCTGTATTTAATACTCTTCAGAGTATTAACCCAGCCTTGTTTGGAAACTATTATGCAGAAACATTCAGCAAAATCAGTACATTTTATAAACATACATCTCCATGGATTCAGAATAAGTAGAAATTTAATAGATTTAACATCTTTCCAGTTTCAGATACAGTGGAGAAAAGTTTTTTCTCTGCTGAATTTCTGTCATTTAATTGTTAAAAACCGAAAGAGCTCTGCAGAAATTGTGTGAATTAAATTAAAATTAGATGCCAGAAGTTGTGAATGGAGGCAGTACATCTGGAAAGAGAAACCGGTTTTTAAAAATGCAATTTGAACAACCTTTTTTCATGCAAAAATGAATGGAATTGCTTAGTTGTGTACAGTAATATAGCCTTATTTCAGATGTTAATAGTTACATCATTTTTTTTCTTTTTGGTTATTTTCTTAATTTTCCTAAGTGTCTGTTTTGCCTGCAGCAGTATCAGTATGTAGTTTTTGTTACTGTGTTCATCTTCTCTGGCTACCATACTTGCTCAATTCTTAGGAATGTATCACTCTTCAACATTAGGCATTTACACATAGTTGTAACATCTGAGAAAGTTTGCATACTGAAATATAGAAGCATTGGCACATATATTTCTGAATGCAAACTATTTCTTCATCAAAGTTTCAGCAGACTTGCCTGTGAGGTTAAGGTCTGGTTTTGTTAAATTTTTGTCTATTTTTGGTTGTTCATCTTCCAGCTTGTAACCTACTGAAATGACAGTGTCAGCCTCTCCCTCCCCCAAGGGTTGAGTAAGCTGTCTGATCTCAGCTTCTCAGTTGTGGGAATCTAGGAATAAGTTGGTTTCTGTAGCAGTTTCATTGATAAGGAATGGAGAATGCAAATAAAATGGCTAGTGATTAACTCCACACTTTGCAAAAAGGTTCTCACCAGCCAATGTTCCTTTATCACTCTCTTTCTTTTTCCACTCATTGTAAAGCATTTTATCTTAGAGGAGCTACTATCTCGTTTGTTTTCTCCAGTATCAGACATGAGGGATGGGTGGTATGCACTATGCACGTTTCCCCTTTCCTCTCTCTTCTCCTGTAATTGTGGTTTTCTTTTCTTTTCCTTGTGCAGAGCAGGGAGTACAACTTTCCTTCCAGGCAACATTGCCACTCTCTCCTTACCTACATCAACTCCCAGAAAGCCAATAGAATTTGCAAATAGAAACAATTTCCATTGATGGAATCAAGAGGAAGAGGATTGTTTCTCCTCAATTACTGTTTTTTGTGTTTGCCTACAAAAATCTCATATGGTCTTATCAAGCCCTCTGGAACAGATTTTGAGAGCTTTTAAAGGAGGGGGCAGCAGGGGAAATTTAGTATTACATAAGTAGAATTTTTTCAAGCAATATTGGATGTTGCTTTTTGAAATTCTAAGTTACACCTATATATGCAAAGTCATTTTCATATGTATTAAGTAGAGGTAAGATTTAATTTGTGATTAAATTTGGGTTGCATTTTTTTCAAAAACATAATTTCTAATTCCTTAATGTATCAATGTTTAAAATAAGGCAAGCATTATTGTAAGGCAAGGTTGTTTTTTAAATGTCTTTTACATACTTATGCATTTAAATCTATTTGTCAGTGAACTTACTTGCAGAGACAAGTAGAATACAAGTAGCAGTCTGTACAGTCATACAAAGACTAGAATTACAACTTCATTTTTTTTAAAAAAAATTCTTGTTATTTCTTTTTCCCCTTATTTCCAAAGGTTTGTTCTTGGGGCAGGGCAAGGCAAGGCAGGGTAGGGCAGGGCAGGGCATTGCAGACTATATGAACAAATGCAACCAGTATGTTTGTTAATGAAAATGACTGCTACACCATCACAATTCCAAGATGAGAATAAGGAGTGTCCCATAATACCATGACTAATGAAAAGATCACTTGATAAAAAACAGAGCATGCAACCTGATTGCCAAGATATAAAGAGCCAATAATTCTAGGTGGGTTTGTGCAGGTAGGGGAGACTAAAAGCAATTTAAAAAGTAAATGAAGAACTAGGATATTTCAGCTTTTCATTAAAAACGGTAAAGCTACTTTACCCCTCTTTGAGTTAGGAGATAAGTGAGATATTGTACAATTTGGTGTGCAGAATTGGCACGTCTGAGCAAATATAGATGTCATACCCCAATAGCTGTGCTGATCCTTCATAAATTGAGCTGTGCAAGTGGCACATTACAAAATGAATGAATCAAATATGTTATAGCTGATTAGGTTGCTATGCAAAGAAGTCATACCGAGATATTAATTTGCTGATCTTAAGGGGTCAAAAGTTATCATGGCATAAATTTTCAAAATGATACTGGTTCAGTATTATTTTGGTGCTAATCTTGGCTAAAATTAGAAGGTTCTGAGTCTGTTTGCGTGTCATTCTGAGTCAGGTCATAGCTTAATTCTGAGTGAATCTATTTGCATCTGCCCACCCCCACCCCCCTTATCCCTACTGAGTGCTTCAGCTAGCAATTTCTGTTGGTGTATTATCTGAATGCAGAATGTACATTACTTCCAGCTTCTGCTGATTAGAAAATTAACCTATGACTTTAGAAAAATAATTATGTCTCAGCATAATTATCTATCCCATCATTTTCATGAGCATACGATTATTAGTCTTTGTTTTCTTCTTCAAAAAAGCTTAACAGTTGCTTCTATGATTGCAAGTTCTTAACATGTAAGGTTGACTGGGAATAGTGCTATTAGACTCTGGTTTGGCAATCTCAGGTATCTGGATAATGCCATTTTGTATTTGTAAAAGGAAGCAAGATTCTAGTCCTCCTTGTTGTAAATTCAAAATTCTATTTGTGATAATGGAATGGATGGCAATGTAGGAAACTTAACAAGAAATATATTGAGATAAATAATATATATAAACTATGAGAATAAATACAGTATTGAATGACTCCAAATTTGAGGCTGATTTTATTCCATATTTGCATATGCATGGTAACAAACAATGAAATTTAAAAGAACAGACCAAGAATAAGAAAACAGCTTATAAGCTATGAAAGGATGTTAAAAGTCTTGCAGGAAATGGGGTGAAGAAGGTCTTTGCCTGGTATTGAAATATGACAGTCAAGTAAAATATTAGAGACTGTGCTTTTAAACGGCTTTCTACAGCCAACCAGTGGCACTTCCCAAAATTAATGTTTTGCCTTCAGGCTTTTGAGTAAATTACAAGTTCACCTCTATCCATTTATCTTTCTTGATGCCGCCTCTTATTCGTTTGCCTATTACTGTACTGTAGATGACAATGCGATTTGGAAGAATAGTTTGTAGTTGTAATGAGATGGTTGCGGTATCCTTTGCAAAATATGATGAAAGTATTAAATAAATATTAAAACATGTTAAAAGTTTTGGTACTAATGTGATGGTAGATAAAGTGATAGATCTGCAACAGGTATTACACCTACACTATTTATTACTTGATGTCTTTAATAAATGCAATATGTGAGCTCAGATGCTTTCTCTGGATAAAATTGTTCTGATTGAAAGGCTTGAAGATTCATTGAAGAAGTTTTTTGGTTAAAAAAAATATCCAACATATACTAATCCAGTTCTTTCCAGTTGTTTGGAACTACCAGAATTCCCGACTTCTGTCATTCATTTAGTATAAGTGGACTTTATTTTTAAGCCACAATACAATGTAACTTAATAATACAGATGAATATGATGGCTAACAAGCTGAATTAGATCTGGAAAGTAAATACTTTATTAAAAATTAGAGAATTTTCCTATGATAGAGGGAAAGTTTATTCATTACAGTCAATGACCTATTCATAAAACACATTGCATACCAAAAAATATTAATTAGGTGAAGGTATCAGTCTGCATATCTTGTGCATTACATGACAAAATTTGGCTACACTTAATGCAGTGGAGTCTTTTGAGTCTGAAAATTAGAGGTTGTAATAAAAATATTCAGAATGACCAGGGAAGTTAGTTGAATATAAAGTTAAGGGCTCATAGTGTCAGTATAAAACGAATATTATAATAAGACACATTTGATGTTTTCAATGGCTCATTTACATTGGTATAGTCTTGATTTGAATGAGGTAGCCTTGATTTGAATAGCATAGTCTGGATTTGAATCCTCTGTAAAACCACTGAGGAGAGTTCAGCGAACATGCCAATGTTAACGTTCACCTTAGTAAATTAGTTTAGCTATATAGTATGTGTGAAAACTGCATAGAAATATGTCTTTAGGGAGGAGCCTCAGGTCTGGGTGGCTATCAAGTTACCTTGAGGCACTGCCTGGTTGCTTCTACTGTACACTTACGCCCTAGCATGTGTATTTGTATTAAAAGAAGAGTAGCAGTTTTTAATGTATTGCCTTGGCTCAAAGGAAGTGAAATTATCAGAAAGGACCAGAGGAGTTAGATCTACCAGGGAGAAGAAAAGTTTAATTCAGTATGTGAAAATGTGTACCCAGGCATTGGGATTAATCTTACTGACCCCAACCTGGTGATATTGGACTATATTTGAAATACAACATGAGAGTTAAAATGTTGCCTGAAATAACTTAGTCTGAATCTTTTCCCAAGGTGGCAGAAGAAATATATAGATCTAATTGGATGCCAAATAATAATGCTTTCTTAGTCTTGGCCTGAGTGTTTTTGAAATGAAGTGGGAATATACAGTGTTTTCTTGTAAACGAAAGTTTGCGGGATTATAGCAGGCCTTTGGGCTTTTTGCATTATGAGATCCATATATATACACATCCTACATGCAGTTGTGACATGAAACCCAATACTGTAACACTTTAATGAGTAAAGTATCTTCTCAACTGGATGATGGTTTATTTTCCAAACGTATGTTTTAGGGTGCTTAGCACACACAACAGCATCTTTGGATTATTATAGTGAATTTCTAGGGTTTCAAGTGGCAGTATTCCGCCAGGACCTGCAATGCTCTTTTTAGGTTACTATAGGTTTGGGCAAACAGAACTACATCAACTGTATGTAAGAGAATTGCTATATATTTTTCTGCCAGTTGCAGGGCACTTTCCTGCATTAAATGTTTTAATAACAAATTCTTCCATTTGGGAGATGCCTGAGCCTGTTTGAGAGCTCTGATCTTACCATGGAGGTACTATATGGTTCGTCATTTGGAGCACCTCGCCTACATTCAGCTAGTGCTGACTTGCAACTCAGGATGACTGTATTGTGGAAAAGCAGCCCAAGCAAGTGTTCTTTGTTCTTTGAGCACAACAAAATATATGATTTAAATAAAAGAGCTTGTGTCTTTTTGCCACTATTACTGTACTAGACAGCATTCTACTTTATTTAACTTTTCTAAATAAAAATTTAGAATGGCATCCAAAATATATTTTTAAGCTTCATAGCTGGGAATAATATTCTAGCGGATAATTCCAAAGGATGGCACTCTTGTAAATGTGCTGTTCTATTTTATCCCTTTTGCTTCGTAAAGCAAAGAAAAAGATTAATATTACTCCAGCATTTGCATATATAACAACTTGGTATACAATATGGTAGATTGAATCTGAAGGTAGGATCCACAGTTGGGTGAATTTTAGGCACAGGACTACAACTACAACTCTTGTTCGCAAATTTGACTATGTCATTTTGCAGTCAAAGTCAGTTTACTTGGGAAATGGGGCACAGTAAAATCCTTTTCATGTTTATGAATATGTACATTCCTTTCAAAAACATTTTAAACTATGCTGTGCTCTTCAGAATCTCCTTCGTATCACAATTTTCTAGATGGTGCTTTGGTCTCCTAATATAGCTTTTCTTAATTGGAGTCCCTTAAGCTCTCTAGATCTTAATTCTCAGAATTCCCTAGCTAGCATGGCTGGTGGCAAGGAATTCTGGGAAGAGAAATTGCTGGTTTATATATTACATTTTTACTTGCTAAATAGGCAAGGTTTTCATTTTTAGAAAAGAATAAATGACAGAAAGTTCCTCATGAAAGGATCTCTACTGTTTCACTAACAAATGAAATCCAAAACAATCTATAGATGGTTAAAAATTCCACCATCAGTTTATTTTGCGAGCTTGCACGGGCGTGTTCAGTGTTGGCAAATTTCTGATGGCTGTTTCTTTATAACCAAACATTATAATATATGATAATATATTATAACATATATATATATATATATAATATAACATAACCAAACATTATAATTATGATGGCGAACCTATGGCATGCGTGCCAGAAGTGGCATGCTGAGCCATCTCTCCGGGTATGCCAGCCATCGTCCATTGTTCTTCTGGGTTCCGGTGTGCACATGTGCACTGGCCAGCTGGTCTTTGCATGTGCATGCATGCCAGAAACCAGAAGACTATGTGACTGGCACTCATGCGCATCCTGGAAACCAGAAGCTCAGCTGCTCTTCCGGTTTCCAGCGCTCCCGTGTGTGTGTGCACTCCCGTTACAGCATTTGGCACTGAAAAGGTTCACCAACACTAATAAAGCCTTAGTCTCTTCTACAAAGTGCCCTTACCAAAAGGTCAATTATCAGAGTCTGGACGGGCAATCTGATTTTGGAGATTGCTTAAGACAAATTTCCAGATGAGATTCATAATATTTTTTTAAAAGTTGAGATTTCAGAGATCTGATCTGATCTTCCATCATATGACCTGAGGCTTATAATATATCTATTTTATCCCTGACATTTAGGGCACATACGTACCCAAAGAGAGTATCTGAACACATGGCCAAACTAAAAATTCATTTGCAGTAATGGAATAAATGAATCTTTTGCTCCTGATTCCACACCTTACCCTTTTGTAACATGCTTTCAGGAGAAAACTGTACAACTGGGAGTAGGAAAATTGATAAACTGCAAACTATTCAGGAATCTGAAAGTATATATAAACTTGTCTTCCATCTGGGCCTTGTGTCAAATGTGTACTTTGGATGGTGTGACCTTGAAGTTGAACTATCCTCCATTTATTGATTAATTACATATTGTTTCATGGATAGCTTTAATTGAGTTAATTGGGAATGAGCAACAAGTTAAAAGGAAAAACTATCATGGGTAACGAGGTATATATATTTGAAATGAGAAGCAACAGCTCCAGCCAAAAGGTTCACAAAAATGCAACTTTTGAGATAGTATTGACTGCTGGAAATATTCTGGGAGGGATTTCCAAAATGAAGCTTTTAGGAAGAGGGGCAAAGAAAACTGCAGTTTATACTAGGGATTTAGCTGTGCTATCACACCCTATATATCGGTCCCCCCACCCCCCAGCTGATAGTTAACCCAGTTTTCTTCAGCCCAGCGTTCTCTAGACTCTAATTCCTTGCAATTCTCTCGCTACATTAACTGGTCAAGTAGGAGTTAAAGTTCAGTGCATCATAAAGATGTCGATTCAATGGTGAAAGCTGTTTTAAGAACTTTCTCTTAAATTTGCTTATCATTTGTATAGATTTGATCTATTGAAAAAAATCCAATTCTCACAGCAGGTTAGCTGCTGCGACATGTTCCCACAGTAGTAGTTTCACAGAGTGCAGACTCAGCATTGTAATACCACAAAAAGGAGTGACCCAAGTATCATCAGGATCTTTCTGAAGTCGAGCAGGTTACAACACCTTAATTTAAATAAGGTGTGTTGTGTTCTTTCGGGAAAACACATTTATAATTAATGGTTGATTTCAACAGTGTAATTGGTATTCTCTTTCTCCCTCTTGCCCTTTCAGTCAAAATGGAACTGCTACAGTGTCCCGGCGTCAGAACACCATTCAGGACCTTCTGCAAGCTTGCTCGGATTGCCTCATGCGCGCTGAACTCATAGTGCAACCTGTAAGTTGGGAGATGGTGTTGCTTCACTATTTTTAATAATAAGTGAACAATGGCACATATTGCAGAAAGTAAATCAACATGTTAATAAGGATGCATAAAACGATAGAACACTTGCTTTGTAGTGAAAACGTTTAGGGTTCATTTTCACACAGAGAGTAGCCAAATCTTGCCCTGCTCATTTTGGGTTTTAAAAGGATCAGGACCTCATCCGGAGGAACCTTGGAGTGTTACTGCCAGTCAAATAGGCCACAAATAGTTATGTAGCATTCTTGTGCTCGATTACTGAATGAACCTGAGTTGTATAGGTTCATATAACGCACAAAGCGGTCAACAATGCTTGTGTTACTTCATGCTTGTAAAACCAGTCACAAATTATTTTGCTATCGACTACATTAAACATTTTTTTTTTAGATTCCTACATTAGTTAACATTAAACATGCCAATTTGTCATGGCATATACATCTTTTGATAGCTGCTGTTAAGAGTAATTTTATTCGGTACCTGTTTATTCCTATAGAGATGCATCATCAATAAAAAATTTAGGTGTGGCTTCTTTTTGAAACCTCCTTCATTGTATACAGAATCCTTTTTTCATGTCTCATTTTCTTTCTTTTTGTCCCCTGAATTCAGTGTTCTGCCAATTAGCATCTCCAAGAGAATGGAGAGAGAGAAGAGGGGGGGGAGGGAAGGGGGGGAGAGAGCATATATAAGAATAAAAATTTATGTAGAAAAGCTAAATATGACCCAGTTGTCTTCACAGTGGCAAAAGCACTCTTGTACAGGTAGTCCCTGATTTACAACAGTTCATTTAGTGACTGTTTGAAGTGACAACAGTACTTAAAAAAAGTGACTTACAACCATTTTTCACACTTTTGACCATTGCACCAGCCCCGTGGATATGTGATCAAAATTTGGATGTCTGGCAATTGATTCATATTTATGATAGTTGCAATGCCCAGGGGTAATGTGATCACATTTTGCGACTTTCTGACAAGCAAATTCATTGGAGAAGCCAGACTCACTTAACAACCGGGTTACTAACTTAACAACTGCAGTGATTCACTTAGCAATTGTGGCAAGAAAAGTCATAAAATAGGGCGTAACTCACTTAACAAATGTTTCACTTAGCAACAGAAATTTTGGCCTCAATTGTGATCGTAAGTCGAGGACTACCTGTGTAAAGACATTATTTCCAGTCTTCTACTGTATTTACTAGTGATTCATATCATAGAAGTTTTCATACATTATTAGCTACATTTTGTCTTGAATTTGTCATTTTCTTCATATAAACCCAAGAACACTTTCCTAATCAGTCCCTGCTAGCTTTCAGCCTATCTATATATTTATGAAGTTAAGATTGGAGCAAAGTCCGTTACTGTATTATAGTATTACAGACTTTACAACTTGTGGACTTCAACTCCCATAATTCCTGAGCCAGCAAGTCCACAAGTTGTTAAGTTTTCATAGTTGCCCACTCCTGCTCTCTACGTTGTTCTACATTTAATTGGTTTCAATATCTTCAAATAACAAGTGTAGCATTAAGGAATTGCAGAAAGAAATATTGAGAAGCTTGATCCAATTTCTTACATAAAATACTGATCATTTTCTAGGCATGGTTTATAAATTACTAATAAAGTATTGCTCAAAGTCTGAACAAGTTAATGATTGCATAATTAAATGGATATGAAACATGAATATAGTTACAGACATACAATGGTGGGGATTTCCATGGAAAAAGAATGTTAAATTGACTTCAAACTTTATACTTAGAATTGGTTTTCTATCGTCAAATTTTTCCATTGGCAAATCACTCTAGTCTTGATTGCTGAAATGAATAATTATTTTCCTTGAAAAATGTTGGACATGCATCATAGTTGGAACCGTTTTTCAGATGCGGTGGCAATATTGCAGAATGTGCCATTATTGGAAACTGATTCACCCTGGAACAGAACAAATTTTGAAGATTGCAATTCAATTCCAAGCAGATATATTTTTATTAAATTTTACCAAATCAGTATATACTAAAACATACTGAAGCAGCATTATATATGTTATCAGCTGCAGAGATTTTATATGCCTTTTATTTAAAAAAAAAGTCAGTCAATTTGGAAATGAAACTGTGGAAGTATGCCTCATTGTCTAAAATAGCTTTGTTTTTTTGTTTTTTTTTTAAAAAATATATAAATCTGATGTGGAATTCATTTTGAATTGAACACTGTTCTTGCATTATAATTGCATGCATGGAATTGTGTTGCACTCAAAATGTTGATTCTTTTAAAATATTTGATAAAGAATTGAAAAGAAAGAAAAAGAATAGGTAAACATGAATGTAGCCTTACACTTGCTTGCACTGAATTACATTTGTCATTTTGGAAACCCCCCACCCCCACCCCCTAACACACACACACACACACATTTGGAGTCTTTTGCTATCTCTTAGTTTCTGATTTAAGTGTACATTTTGGAAAGTAGTCTATTTAATGCAAATTGCAGTAGCTATAGTTGTCCAAATTCTGTTCAAAGACACGTAAAGGATGTCATAGTAGTCTTTTATTTTTCAGTAGTATTGATAAATTGATCTGTGTCTCTGTGTGTTGATAGGGTGGTTTATGCTTTATTTTAATTGTTTTAGGAACTGAAGTATGGAGATGGTATCCAAATTAGCAGGAACCGAGAGCTGGAGGACTGCTTTGGTCAGGCAAATGAACACATGGACATCCTTGATGGGTTGATCAGAGAAATGAGACAAATGGGACAGCCATGTGATCTCTACCAGAAAAGGTATATTTGTACCTAAGTAGTATAACTTGGGTATTGAAGTAGTAACCTCTGTCACATTGAATAAACAAGTAGATGCTTATGGATGATTACATATGGATGATGGGAGTTATACTAGGTGATATACATCTAAAATCATGTGATGCAACCTTTGCTAGATCAGGGGTGTCAAACTCAAGGCCCATGGGCTGGATCCGGCCCGTGGGGTGCTTAGATCTAGCCTGTGGGGCCGCTCTGGAAAAAGCAAAGGACTGGCCCGCGGTGCCTCTGCCAGTGAAAATAGGCTCCCAAACTCTGTTTTCAGTTGGGACGGCCTCCTGCAAGCCTCTGCCAGCCAAAACGGAGCTCTGGAGGGCCATATGCTCCGTTTTCACTGGCAGAGGGTTGCAGGAGGCCATCCCAGCAGAAAACAGAGATTGGAAGCCCATTTTCACTAGGAGAGGTACCGCGGGCCACCACAGGTGCCCCTGACATGAGTGACATCAAGTTGGCCAAGCCTCCCCCCCACCCCCCAAGGTCAAACACAATCCTGATGTGGCCCTCAATGAAATCGAGTTTGACACTCCTGCGCTAGATGAATAGTAAATAATTCAGATCTCATCTAATGTCAGCCTTCCTGGATAGGAAACACAGCTAGATAAACCAAATCTACTTAATTGTAAGGCTATATTAATAGAATGTTGCAAGTCTGAAAGGTACAAACTTCCCTCCACTATTTTTAACTGTTCGATCAATTAGGACACATGTCCTTACTAAGTTTCTTTCTCTGACCATTAAGTGCCTATGGGCTCCTCCCTCTCTTATCTGGTCATTCCCTAGGCAAGATCTCTCTCCCTCACGCTCTAAGGTCATCCACACAGTCTATTACATTTGTGTGAATATCAACACTTGAGTAAGACATGATGCAATGTCTTTCCCGAATATTATAAATTTGTGAAGCTGGGCCTCAAATGCAATTCTAAGATTATACGTGTTTATTTTCACTTTGATAAAAGCTATCACAGATGGGTAACCCAAATGTAAAACCAACTAGAAATGTCAGTAAATGAAAAAAGGTGTAAACTAATCATCAGCAGAGGCAAACAAACTGTATTTATTACGACAGCTCTTAAGCATTCATAAATGTCATTAGTACAGTTAAATTTTTATCTAGGAATCAACATGTTAATGAAGTTGGTAATTAGTGTATTTTTTTCCAGTAGGCACCATAGAGAAGGCTCTGTTCCACCCAATATTCTTTATGAATTCAATAATGAATTATTATTCTCTTAATTATTTCAAGCTTCTTGCTAAGATAGCTCAGAACCTGAAAGTTCACCCCTCCCTTCCAACATTTGATATTCTTCTTCCTCACTGTTACATTTTTCCTTTAGACTGCTTCAACTTCAAGAGCAGATGCGTGCCCTCTACAAGGCCATCAGTGTACCTCGTGTCCGAAGGGCTAGTTCCAAAGGTGGTGGTTACAGCTCTCAGAGTGCTTCAGGTTGGGATGAATACACTAGGCGTGTCACCAGTGAATGTCTGAACTGGATGAGACAGCAGAAGGTAAACTTGAATGAATATAGAAGGATTGTCAGAACCAGGGGGAGGAGTTAAAAGAGGCATCAGTTTAGAATCCTTATGTAGACACAAGTGAGCTAAGTCAACGCCCTTAAATGTTATCTAATTCTAACCAGGTACTGACTGTTAGTTGAGAAGTATTGGCTTTTAGCAATAAATCAGTTAACTTGAACCTTCATGGTGCCTGATACTGAATATTAAAAAAGAGTTGTCAGAATTCCTTAATCAAAAAGCTTGCTCTTCACAGTGCATGCATGAAAAGCAAATTAAAAATTATTATTCATTCCTTCACTGCGGCCAATTCTCTACAAGATTAGAAGTAGCTGAATATGGAATCTCTGGTCAAGTGCAAGCAGGGGATGAGGGAAGGATGTAGATAAGCTAGATGGTGTAAAGAAAGAAAGTCAGTATGTCTGTCAAGAGACTGCAGAGAAGCTGCAGAGAAGGAGGGGCTTCTGATAAGAGAGGAATTACAGAAACTCTTCTGGAATGATTACAACATAGTGGTAGAAGAAGAAAAAAAATTCAAAAATGCAGTGTCCCAAAGAAAAGGTGACTTAAATATCAGTTCATAGTAATTTTCTAAAAGATGCTCATTGCTTAGAAACTACCTCTTTGGTCCAAGGTAGAGATCTGCTAAAATAAAACATCAGATTTAAGTAAATGTGATGTTTTTGATAATCTGAATAGTCTTTACAGGAGAGGTAGTAGTAAAACATTGATTTTCTTGTTGCTGCTTTGTTAAAATATAGATTCTGCCAAAGCCTAGGGTTGTGATATAATTATAGTTCTCCTGAAGTTGGAGTCATCTACATTAATATAATAGCTGGAGATAGGGAAATAAGTGTTCCCACACTAATCTGAAATCTCTTTAATGAAAGGATGCATTAATTCATCTTTATAAAACTCTACCATCTGTTCTTCTTACATTCTTATAAAGATACTCTTGATGAAGGAAAAAAAAACAGTTTCAACTTTGTGTGTGTAAGAATTTTCGTCTGAAATTTAAAGGAAGAAAACATTAAGTGGCTACATAAGAAAAATCTTTCTTCACTTAAAAAAATTTAGGAAAAAATGGGGAAATTTATTTAACAATCTATTGGAGCATTTCAAATTTTGTAGCAAAAGGAGACTTTGCTTTTCCTAGTGTTTGGAAGCCTGTTATAAATAGGCATTTTGAGCCAGTTGCATGTAGCTTCCTTATCTTATCTCGTACTGACCTTCTCTGGCTTAATATTCTGTCTGCAAAGCTCAGCTCCAGTGAGCCAAAGTAATACTTTCTCTTGTAACGCAATACATGGGAAATTCTTCCCTGTAGCCCTAGCAGGCTTGCTAGTGTTTAGCTTTATTTTCCAGTTGGTTTGCAGATAGGAGACCTTTGCGCTAAGCATCTGGATCAGGTTTCTCTGGGAGGAATGGAAACTGGAACAGAGCCACCCTTTTGTAGTTCTGCAGTAATGCTTGTTTTAACTTGCTGCTACTTTGACTAAAACAAAGCTGAAAAGAAGAAGGTGAAAGTCCTGTGTAACTTTCAGGTGGCTAATAACCTAAATTGGCATTGCTTGTTGTAATTGTTCCAGCATGAGTTAAACACAGGTGTGGCTCAAAAGGATGAACATTGTAGCATTACACTACTGGCATGATGTCTCACAAAGACTTTTTTTTTAAAAAAAGTTATTGTATCATTTTAGAACAGCATCTCCTAAATGGCCTCCAAATATAATTTATGGAAAAAAGAATATACATCCACTTTTGGATTTCTTTAAATATTTGCATACCTTTGACAGTGAATGTTATCAAAACCTCCTGTGGTCATAGCAATATATTAAAGGAATCTTATAGAGCCAATGATACCAACATTTTGTGTTTTATTTCTTTTATATAATAAATAAAATGATCAAATAAGGGATACGCCTTATTCAATGTAAGAAAGTTACCATTCCCTATTTCTATATTTAAAGTAAGAGATACGTACCTGTAACTGGTAGGGTTCATGAAATTCTCTAGTTCTTCACTGAACAATCAATCAAAATATACGAGATTGACCCAGATCCAGTACTGACCTAAATCAACTACAGGACTACCTTTAATTGATGCCCATCGTCTAGAAAAACTGACCAAAAATTTCTAAAACTTTGGAGCAACACAGAGCTATAATAAGGGATATAGTCTTGAAATGGAGAAAAATTGGGCAGTGGCAAATCTTTTCAGAGTTGGCTGTTTCTTCAAATCAAGACCATAAAATCACTCAGGAAAGCACAAAAACAAAAAGAACATCCAATGATTGCAATCCTCTCTTTACCCTCGCTAAAGCCAGTGTTAAAGCCAGATCAAAAAGGTTCTCATTAAAATGATGATTATGGGAAAGTAGAAGCCATTGCTCACTAAGAACATGGATGCCCATTTCAATATAGTTGATCCTCATGAAGTTTTGATAATATTCAACAGCAAAGTTTTGCAAAAATTCAGAAAATCTAAAGGGGTATTTGAAGGGAGTTCAAACAATCTCATTGTACATATATTGTGCACTGACAAAGATTTAAATTGAATTGAATTGTTTTCTCAGAACTGTATTTCTTGTTCTCACAAACAAGGTCAAAATAACTGAAGACTAAGAATTGCTGGAATAATTGTTCTCATACTAGTTAGATCTTTGATTTGTTGGATGGCATTGGAAATTGAAGCATCTATTTCAAAGAGAAGCAACCTAGAGATAAGGAGAAATTTCCTGACAGTTAGAACAATTAACCTGTGGAAAAGCTTGCCTACAGAGGTTGTGAATGCTCCAACACTGGAAGTTTTTAAGAAGAGAGTGGACAACTATTTGTTTGAAATGGTATAGGACCGTGATGGCGAACCTATGGCACGGGTGCCACAGGTGGCACACGGAGCCATATCTGTGGGCACACGAGTGTTGCCCTAGCTGAGCTCCAGTGCGCATGTACATGCCAGCCAGCTGATTTTTGGGCCTTCTGGACCCACTGGAAGTCAGGAAACAGGCCATTTCCGGCCTCTGCTGGGCCTCTGGAGGGGTGAGGAAGGCTGTTTTCGCCCTCCTCAGGCTACAAGAAAGCCTCTGAATCCTGGGGTGGGTGAAAAACGAGCCTACCAGACCCACCGGTAACCTTTTTGCCACCACGGGTCAAAAGCGGGGGGAGCGCGTATGCATATGGGGGGGCAGGGCATGGGGGCCATTGAATTATGGTGTGGGCACGTTCGTGTGTGACTCCCCCATGCTCCCCCCGCTTTTGGCACGCGACGGCAAAAAGGTTAGCCATCACTGGTATAGGGTTTCCTGCCTGAGTAGAGGGTTAGACTAGAAGTCCTCCAATGTCCCTTCCCCAACTCTGTTATTCTGTTCCTATAGCATGGTGTTTCTCAGCTGCTGCAACTTAAAGACAGGGGTATCAAACCTGATCGCATCACGGGCTGTATTATGATGTATTGGGATTGTTTTTGCGCTTGTAGAGCTGAGGTAGGCGCGGCCGGCATGGGCTGGATTTGACCCGTGTCCCGTGTGTTTGACACCCCTACTTTAAGTTGTGTGATCTTCAATTCCCAGAATTCCCTCTGCCAGCGTGTTAAAGTCTACACATCTTAAAGTAGCTGTGGTTGAGAAAAGCTGTTGTAGCAGATTGACTGAATCTGAAGGATAGAAGGCCAGAGGTCTCAAATTATTTTTCCCAGAAGTCCTCTGATTTCTCATACCCTGTTCTCTGATTAGGAGTAGTAGCAAGGTAGTGCTTGCTGCCACTTCCTGTTATCTGGCATCACCCAGGTGAATGAAAGAGATAAGGCTCTTGCAATGTAAACAAAGAAATAGTTCCTGTAATGAAACTTCCTGGCTATGTGATGTAGAGACATGTGGCTAGAGAGTTTGATCCTATTTTCTTGCCTGCAAAAGGAAAACAGTAAAATTTTATTATAAAACAGGACAGATAAAATGTAACTCTTTTTTTTAAAACTATAAATATCCAAAATGAAAGTTACAGAGCTACTTACAGGAGAGCAGCAGATTGATTAAACAAAAGATAAAAATGTTTTATATACGTCTGGCAGACTGCAATATGCTGTTGGTCTGCTACAGATAGGATTTCTCTGGCCTAAAGCCATAATAAAGAGATGGGGAAATTCTAAATATATTTATTATTAGAAGAAGGTTTTTCAAGAGAAAAATACTAGATTTTTAGAAGGTGCCTGAAATATGATTCAAGGCTGATATAAAGTCCTTTCTTATTTTATACAGAATGATAAGTACAGTGGTTCTTGATCACGTAGTCATCCACAGAAGCAAGTTTCCAGAAGCAAAATAATTCTCTGCTTCCCTTTCTGATTTTCCCTTTTTTCAGACTTTAATTTGAGGTTTCAGATCTTTGCTTGTGCTTTTCCCAACTTCTTCTGTTCCTTCCTTCAGTCCTGCATCTGTTCTTAAAAAGGAATAATAAAACCTTCTGTTTCTGACATGGGAGGAGAGAGTGGAGTATCCCTCAGCACCTATATGAAAGAACACCTCTTCCTTGCAAAGGCAGAAATTCTAAGTCTGCAGTCATCCCAAGGAGAAGTTTACTGGGAATGTACTGAGTTCTGCCTACTAGCAAGAAAACTATACTTAAAAAAATAAACAGCCATATGTAGGTTGGCATAAAAAGGAATGAGATTGTAATATGCTTACAACATTACCAGCAATGAAGTATTGACTGACCTGCTTAACATAAGGTGCAGTACATATATCATGTTGTAGCAAGGAAACAAGATACGATCTAAGTCTGTTTTTGGTGTCGAAGCAAAAGAGGCTTCACAGTTTAAAGTCCTGTGATTTTGCATCACTTTACATTTAAAGAACAAATTGTAACTAACAACTCTGTTAGCACAAGCACTGTCAGCAGGAAGTTAGGGAATCAAATTCAATTTGGAAAGTAATTATGGGATTTATATAATTTTTGGTTGGTGCATTTATGAATGAAGTACCAGTTAATGCATTTTTCTTTTCAGACTGAAATGGAGTTAGTAAAATGGGGATTTGATGCTGCAGCCATTGAACAACAAATTGCTGAGCATAGAAGATTCCATAATTCTATTGGAGACTATCGTTGGCACTTGGATAAGGTGAAAACTGATCTGGTAGGTTACTATGTGTATTTCTTTTTTTAGACTGTTGACTGTATATATTATTATCAAGTGCCTATTATTGCTAACTTATTTAACAATAAATATTGCTAAAATCTGAGTCTTCACCTTTGAGAAAAAACTAGCTTCTTTACCATCACCACATTTTTCCTCACACACAAATGATGATGCATACTTTTTCTGACTATTGCTTTTTTATATTAAATAGGGAGTTTGAAATTAATGGAAAAGGGGTGCAGAACGAACATTAGACATTCTGGTATCCTACCAAATTATACCCATCATTCTCTGCTCTATTCTTTCCACTTCCATTCTCTTCTGGATTCTCATTGGCTTGATGGATAAACTGAATAGTGTTTTAAAAAAGATTTTTGTTGGATTCATATATGGCCATTGGATAGTCCAATGTTGGTTGGATTAAAAAAATGGTATAATCAAGTATGGATAACCACAGATTTCCAATCCTGTGTCTTGCATTTAACTCTGCACTCATCTGTATTTGCTTGCAGAGTTATGTACCCTTTTTTCTTTTATAGTAAAAAGAGTGTCTCAAATACTACTGCCTTAAATTCTCCTATCTTTAATGGAAATCCCCTATTTCAATCTTTTTCCCTGTTTGCTAGACACATGTTTTCTTTATTCTTTACTTAACAGCGTGAGAAGGCTGCTGTTCATCAGCTGGAAGAAGAATATGAATATCTCTTGGTAAGCTATTTTTTATTTTATTCTTAAAAACACATGTTTTGCCTAGTTATTAAGGTAAATTTCAGCATTCATAAATTTTCTCACACGATGTGTGATTCCAAAACCGTGGCATCATTTGACTTCCATAGAAATATTGGAGTTAAAGAGGAATACAATGTTGGATATATTTTTCTTCCTTTGCAGTCCAGCAATGGGAGCAACTATGTGTACTGAAAATATCCAATTTATCCTCTTTTGGAAAGAAGAGCTATATACAAATGAAAATAATTGCTTTTCTCTATCATCAACAATGTAAAATGGTTTTAGAAATATACTCTGATTCATTATTTGCCATCTTTTACCCTTATAAGTGATAGTTTAGCAAATGTAATGCTAGAGTAAGATGTATTCCAGTGTCCATTATTTATAATTCTTAGCCAAAGCTAATCTTCCCCGGATAAAGATAATGAGATAAAATGGAGGAGGAGGACAACATCTATATGTCCCTATCTTTCTAAGTGAAAGACATAAAGCAAATGCAATAAGTAAATCAATTTCATGGTAAACTGGAACCTTTTTAAACAGAAATCTGCATTTTTTTAGAGCTCCAGACAGAAAAGTTTATTAAAAGCTTTTTCCTTAAAAAACAAACTTCAAAAATGATATACTGTAAAAAGTCCAGGCAATCAGTCATTTTATTTCAATCACTGACCAGCAAAACAAATATATTCATGTGAGGGGCAAGGAGAATCCCATTTAACTCATTATAACTCATTAACTCATTAACTATAAATACAACTCTGTGTCTAAAGTCTGGTAGCAATACTTGTTGAAATTTCTACCTGGCAACTTGTCCTGTCTTGGAAAGATGGAACAGAATTTTGATTTTTCTTGTAAGAAAAGGAAAAAAGAAATCAGAATTTTGATTTTTCTTGTAAGATAAGAATTCACAGTCTAGATATGGCTGGGGTATATTAAGCATCTTGGCCATTTGTTTTTCAGTGTGTGATAGTTTCATTGCCCCCCTACCACATTTTCTGTACTATGTCTTGTACTCTTATGCTTTGATCATTCAATAAAAAGGCTTATTGTTTCCTTGATGTTGTTTTGTAGAGGTTCTCCTTTGAAAGAATGGATCAGTTGCGTCAGCTGCAGAACATCATCCAAGCCACTAGCAGGGAAATCATGTGGATCAATGACTGTGAGGAGGAAGAACTTCTCTATGATTGGAGTGACAGGAATACTGACATTGCAAGGAAGCAAGAAGCCTTCTCTGTGAGTTAATGATACTCACAAATAAAACTCATTCAAGAACTTATAGTTCTGTGTTATTTTTCTTTTTGAAAGATTGCAAACAATTAGTAGAAGTTTTAATTTCTGCAATACTTCAAAAAGTTTCACTAGTTTCAAGATAGAAAACTTCTTTAGCCATTCTGAGAGTTTATAATGATTGATACTTCATTTTTACACGCTTCTCTCAGAAAATATGTCCTTTCTAGCATTGGGGAATATCAAGGCTTTCATTGGGAGATATGCTTCCCTTTCTTTTAGGGAAGACGAAAAAATTTAGGAGAGGAAATTGTCAATCTGGGAATCAGCATAAATCCATTCAACTTTATTGTCCATGCAAGTGTGATGAACCTATTGCAGTTTTAAAGGAGATTTTAATTTTTTAATTAAAATTTCATTTGGAACTTCCCCTCTAATGTAAGGAGAAATTGGACACAGGCATTCAGTCTCAAAATAGAAGGGACACCACAGTAAAATAAAAGAAAGTCAAGTGGAGGAAATGAGAGCAATGAGAGGAGAGAGGAATGAGTCCTAAACATATGAGACAGATGATGTTGTTAGTTGTAAAGTCGTGTCTGACCCATTGTGACCCCATGGACAACGTTCCTCCAGGCCTTCCTGTCCTCTACCATCCTCTGGAATCCATTTAAGCTCATGCCTACTGCTTCAATGACTCCATCCAGCCTCCTCATTCTCTGTAGTCCCCTTCTTCTTTTGCCCTCAATCTTTTCTAGCATTAGACTCTTCTCCAGTGAGTCCTTCCTTCTCATTAGGTGGCCAAAGTATTTGAATTTCATCTTCAGGATCTGACCTTCTAAAGAGCAGTCAGGGTTAATCTCTTCTAGGACTGAATAGGAGACAGATAGGATGCAACTTATAGTTGAACAAGATTGATAGATATAGGTGATATTTTGAGTGCTTATTTCAACAAAAGTGTTCCTATAGTCATAAAGAAGAAATTGTCTGCTGGGATTGCAAACAGACAAGTCTTATGAGACAATTACATAAATACTTAACTTAATAAACACTAAATGTACTGATCCTTTTTTCCCATTGAAACTGAGTTTGAATCCAAGTCCTTGCCTACTTACAGAAACGCATGAGTCAGCTTGAAATTAAAGAAAAAGAACTCAACAAACTTAAGCAAGAATGCGATCAGTTGGTGCTCAGCCAGCACCCTGCTTCTGACAAAATTGAGGTATGTTTTCAACTTCCTACATTTTTATCCTGACATTATTTTTGGAGCAATATGACATTTCATTGAAGTGAAAGCTGGTAATGAAGTCTTGTAACTGGAACTGTACTATCAGACAGCCTCTTCTGATCAACAAGTAATCTGCAAAGCTAAATGCAAATACGAGGGGCCCAGTGCTAATTTTCAAAAGCACACTTTAGAATCAGCTACTGTAACAAAAAAATGTTAACCTATTAAATCATAATCATCAGGGATCCTTAATGTTGGGCCATTTTGGATTTGTAGAAGAGGCTTACATTCTCCACATAGTGACCAACTAGAAAGCGTAAGATGAACAATAGGATAAGAATGCTAAGAAGAGGAAGACATTTTCCTTTGCTTGTGCGTCCTGGTTTTCATTGCCTTTCCTCAGTGGGGCTTCTATAAGCAAACTAGGAGAGAAGGACGAATCGGATGTTATTAGTAGGCAAAGCAGAAATTTGGTCATCAACGTCAGCTTGATTTTTGACTCTTGGTCCCTTCCAGCTACGGTAGATAGTTTTGAAGATTAAAAAATGAGTTGCTAGCTGAAAAATATATCAAATTACATTATCAGAATTCAGAACCAATGGCAATTTGTTTAAATGTGCAGGCCTATATGGATACATTACAAACTCAGTGGAGTTGGATTCTTCAGATCACCAAGTGCATTGATGTTCATCTCAAGGAAAATGCAGCCTACTTTCAGGTATGTATTGGTGTACAAAAGCAATAAGTAATTTATAAAAATACTTTTTATCATTTAACCCAATCCTGGCTCTGTGTCGTTGGAAAAATACAGATAAATTAGATTCCAATCAATAATTGTGCATACTAACTGTTTTAACATAAGCATTTTTAATTTTGCTTGCAGTAATGATGATTTGTGGAATAAAGTGTCTAAAGGTAGATTCAATTCTTAAAGATTATACAGTGGTACCTTGAAACTCAGCTGTTTTGAAACTCATTGAATTTGGTACTCAACACATTTTGATGTGAAAATTTTATCCCGGTACTCATTATTTCTTTGGTACTCAACACACATACTAGAATTTGTTGGTGTTGGCTGTCTTGTGACTTACTACAGTATTCCTTATAGGAAAAATTCATTTACTACTCATCATTACTGGTACTCAACATGTCTCCTGGAACCAATTAACAATGAGTACTGAGGTACCACTGCATATAGATTGTGTTCAGTAACATTATTATGTATTATGTTCTTATACATCTATATTCTTGAAAAAGCAGTGCATTGACATTCTTAATTGTTGCATTTTATATACGGCATCCCAAAAGTCTTAATGCAGTGCTTTAGGTAAAGCACTGCACTAAGACTTTTGGGATACCCTATATATCCCATGAAAACCCAATATATGAAAGAGACTGTTAAATGTGTTTGCTTGTTCTATGTGTAGTTTTTTGAGGAAGCCCAGTCTACAGAGAACTACTTGAAGAACTTACAGGATGCCATCAGGAAGAAGTTCATCTGTGATAAAAATATGTCTTTGCAAGTTCTGCTGGAGCAGATTAAAGAATTAGAGGTATGGATGCAACTGTCTGTTATTATACCACAAACTCTCCTAGGCTCAGCAGTCTGTATAGATAGTCCTCAACTTATGATGGCAATTCAGTCCAGAATTTCTGTTGCTCAGGGATGCAATCGAAGTGCAACTGCACCATTTAGCATTGGCTGTCATAGTTGATATCATTAACTGGATCCTATATTGTTTGGCAAGGCAACTTCCTGCTGGTTTCCCACAACCAAATCAGCAGGGAAGCCGGCAGGAAGTTGCAAGTCCCAGGTTGGCAGGCAGGTTAGTGGCTGTTGCCAGATAGGGAAGGGAGCAAGGGAGTGCATGAGGTTGCAGGGGAGGGTTGGTGAGGGTGTGAGGAGGTGTGTGACAGATGCAGGTTAGGGAGGGGATGCCAGGATATGAGGAAGGCTTGGAGAGGCAGTGCAGAGACGTGTGAATGGTCAGCGTTGCATGAGCGTAGGAGGGCTAGGACAGGATGCATGGATAAGGCACATTTACTCTAGTGACTTGTCACTTTCCCTGTTGCATTCCCCACTGACTTTCTGGGAAAATTGGCAGGAAAGATTATAAAAGGCAATCACGTGATTGAAAGTCATTGCATCCAGTCATAAATGTGAACCAGTTGCCAAGTGCACTGTGATAGTGTGACCATGAGGGTGCATGGATGGCCAGAACTCTGAGAATCGGTTGTAATAATCATTTGTTCAGTGCCATCGCTGTTTAGCAAATACCTTGTGTAGCGACTGTGTGCACTTACAGTGGTGATGAAAATGTAACTGCACCGGTCTGTAAAGCAAAGGAAAGCTGAAGTAAGATAACAAGCATAGCTGCAGTTTCCCTTAGCGAGTTAGTTTCACTTCACTTAGCAACTGAGTTGCCCATCCAATTATGGTCACTAAATGAGGACTACCCGTGTTGTTCTATATTCCATCACTCTGTCCTCATACGAAACGTTCTGTGTTTGAAAGGAAATCAGAGTAGTGCCGTCTTAATTATACACTGATAATACACTCATGGAGTGTATTCATAAAAATAATATGTTTGATTGAAAGCTTCTTATGTTAGAATTGTCAATGAAATACTGATATCTGCCTATAATTTCAGTTAAAATCCAATTTGACACAATAACAATGACAGTTTGGTATTTAAAGTTGTTAATCGCAACTTTTTTTCCTTCTAGGCTGAGCGAGAGAAAATCCTGGAATATAAGAGGCAGGTGCAAAATTTGGTGAATAAGTCAAAGAAGATAGTACAGTTGAAACCACGTAACCCTGAGTATAAGTCCAATAAGACCATCATTCTCAGGGCTCTGTGTGACTACAAACAAGATCTGGTAAGAATCCTATTATTACGGCTCCTTGTGTTAATGCCACATAGAACGTTCTGTGGCCTAAATGTATTTTTGTGGCAGAAGCCTTCCACCATCCCGAGGTCGGTAAAATGAGGACCCAGATTGATGGGGGCAGTATGCTGACTCTGTAAACTGCTTAGTGAGGGCTGTAAAGCACTATGAAGCGGTATATAAACCTAAGTGCTATTGCTATTAATTATGTGACTTAAATGCAACTGCTGTCCTTATAAACATTATACAGAATGTTTCAAAAATGGTAAAACTGGATCTTCGTTCACAAATACAACATCATAGATCCCTCTTAGCAAATTCTGGAGGTTGGTGGAGAGTCATCCATATGAATGAACTAACTGTTCTAGAGTAAGCAAGGATGCATTATTGTGTTCTACATCAACTATGACTCTGGAAAATGATTTAAGAGTATAAAACGTACTCTAGTAATGTAATTTTATCAGATCTATATAAAAACATTTTTGCAAGTCTTCTATGAGGTGCAAAACATTCAAGCCTTAATTCTAGACCTGAAAAAGCCATGATCTTTGAGTTGTTTCAAAGCTCCTGGTATGTTCACTGTTAGCCATACTGATGGGATTTGGAAGGGCTGAATGTTACTCCATTTAAATCCCCTCCCCCAAAAATGATGGAAGTTAGAAAAAAAAAATAGGGAGTTGTATTTATTTCCAGCCGCAGTCATTTCCCTTTTTTTCCCCACAGAAAACAATGCGCAAAGGAGATGAGTGCATTTTAAAAGACAACAGTGAACGTAGCAAATGGCATGTGACCGGACCAGGGGGGCTAGATATGCTAGTGCCATCTGTTAGTCTTATTATCCCACCTCCAAACCCATTAGCTGTGGATCTGGCAACCAAGTAAGTTACCAATTATTGCTTGAGCTATGCTTCCTAATGAAAATCCCACCCTTTCCTCATCAAAAGCCAATGAGCATAAAATCAGTGATTTTATCTTGGGTGGGAAAACCTGCTTTGGACTCATGGTGCACATATTATTTGAAAATTTACTTTTCCTACTGTATGCGGTCATAAGAAGCTGCTAGTTTTCTAAATGAAGGACACTATTCAGATTTTTTGTGTATGTGTTTTTCAGTTAGAATGGGAACATATTAAAGACATTTTAAATACTAAGAAATATACAATAATTTAGTACTTTCATCTGTTTCTCAGACTGGGGAGATCTGGAGCACTGTTTCTGGATTCAAACATATTTTATAAAGGGGTGTATATATAACCCACATTCATTCAACTTTGTAGTTCTTGAATTATGAGCAAGTGCTTTCCCAGTAGTTACAAGAATGCAGAATTAATACAAGCCCTGTGCAAATTTGTGCCGTATTGCCTTGATACTTCTCCTTGTCCTACCTGTCGCTTAACAAAATCAGAAGAGATATTTAAGTCTTCTGCCTGAGCAGAAACCTTTTCTGATATTGGGAGAACCCTATTGGAGAAACTAAGCAGCATATCATCTGGCATTGCTTGCCAGAGTTGGGTTTATGCTGTTGGAGGAGCTGTTCCAGATGATATGTCATGTTCCTTGCATGAACAAAGCAGTATGGTTACTTTCCTCATAGAATGAGGGTGCCATGATACTTCCGTTTCAAACTAGTGCTTTGCTCAAACCTCCATCAAAGCAAAGCTCCCCTTCAAGGTGTTGCAGTATATCCTCTTGGCATTCCAGATAATAGGGATTGAGGTTGGAGTAGTTAGGGAGCAGTGTGGCTTATGGGATTCTTATGCATCCCTAACCCTGCCTTCAATCTCTATGTAAGCATGGAAGATACGGTACACATGTAAAATATAATTTTGGTTCACTGGCAAATCAGTACAGTGCATGTTCTTCAAAGCCCAAGAGGCTTGTGTCTTGAATGAATCCAACGTGGATGTTTCTTTTTTCAGACACATTCCCATCTTTCTTTTAGCACAGAGTTCATAAATTGTTATAATTGGAGTTGAGTCTGTGAGCAATCCCTGAATATCTAGCCAGCCAACCAGCCATCTACTCATCCATTTAAAAACCCACCCTCCCAAATAATATCAGTGTATAATATAAATATGAGAAACATTTGGATTTTTGAATTGAAAAATATTTAGTGTTGGAAATATTACAACTTTTATTTGTGTGACGTCCCTAAGACACTCAATTATTGGGAGATATGTTACTTTCTGAATGTAAATAACCCTTTCATTTACTCTTTAGAATTGAACAATACTATGACGCTATTATGGCTCTCTGGAATCAACTTTACATCAACATGAAGAGCTTGGTGTCTTGGCATTATTGTATGATTGACGTTGAGAAAATCAGGGCTATGACTATTGCCAAGGTGGGCATCATATGTTATGGAGTTGTTGTTGTGGTATACATATAGTTAGCAATTTTTTTTCTGGACAGGGGATCCATACATATGTTTTGAAAATTTATGGTTGAAGTTTCAATTATGCCATTGCGGAGTCTATGAAGATGTGTGATGTGTGTGTATACAGTTTGATAAACAATATGTTCAGTGTTATAGGCTAAGAAAAAATAATCAGCACTTGATATTCTGATATTCAATAGAGCTTGTATTCATTCCATACTTCTTTATCGCTGGGCAATGCTTTTGAACAACGCAATAACCGAGTTTGTATGCAATTTCCTGTTGCACTCAGGTAAAGCTGGAGTGCTTCTCATCAGCTCTCCTCATTATCTGCACTCCTGCTACCATTCGTAAGAGACACCAAGCAACAGGAGCAGGCTTTTGGGCTGAGGGGTTGCGAAAGCAGGAAAATGGGCTGAATGAAACTAAAACTGAACTCTGCTCTATTCGCATATATAAAGTGCAGATCTAAGCCATTGGCTTTTCAAGGTGATAGAAGGAGTTTATGGAGTCTGATTCTGTGATGTCTACAGTAGGACCAGGTTTTAAAAATCAGGATGGTTTTTGTGGCAGTGTGATGGAAGCTCACTCCTTTTTATACATGCACCAATATTGCAGGGCTTCCATTGCATTGCTGCAACTTTTTTGGCCTCCCCTGCAGTTCACTGTGGTCTGATTTATGACGAAATTGTCAGTAAAGATACAGTAAAATATTTCAGCTAATCGAATATATCAACTTTTCCTAACCTGGAGACTGCTGGATGTAATTACAATTACAGACAGCTAGATGTAATTACAACCTTATCCACAATCAGGTTGCCCTCTGGTATAGAAGGCCTGGGCTATTGTATTGAAGAATTTGCTTCCATGCTTTGCAAAACCATTTTTCGATACTTAATATATCACAAGACAAGCGTTCCAGATTTTTAAAAGACTGTCTGCCTTTTCTCAACCCTTGTCTATAATGATAACGTAGCTCTTAATTTTGCAAGCAGTCCTGTCTCCACTGACACAAAAGTTCTGTGTTCTCTTATCTGCCCATTCTATAGTCTCTAGTTTAGACACTTCATACTAATGTAAACCTACATGTTTAAGCCATTTGTCATTTTTAGTCATTTCCCCCCCACCTCCCCAGTCTTCAACCCCCCACTCTCTGAATCATTTACAGCAATGCAGTAAGTAGAGATAAATTTGCCATCAACATGTTGGGGTTACTTTTCCTGAAATTGTTTGCATTCATTTTTTGCAGCTGAAGACAATGCGCAGAGAAGATTATCAAAGAATAATTGCTGACTTGGAGATCCATTACCAAGAATTTATCAGGAACAGCCAAGGCTCAGAGATGTTTGGCGATGATGATAAGAGGAATATGCAGACTCAGATCACGGATGCTCAAAAGCATTACCAGACATTGGTAATGACGCTTCCACGTCAAACACACTCAGGACCTCCCATAGGTTAGTGATGTAATAAATACTTGTACCTGTTGTAATATTTCATATCTGCTGGTGACTCACTAATCCAGCCACAGAACATCTGCTAGATATGCATTTACCTGAGGTTGCCTCTGTTTGGGGTTGAGAAATGTTGAGAAAACTTTCCTGTTCTCACAGGCCTTGTGGCAGAGTGGTGGTTTGGCCCCTTTATGTTGTTTTGTTGTTATATAGTTTGCCTTTGGGACCCTTCTGATTTTTAAAAAAACCTCTTCTTATTTTTAAAGATAGGATGCCCAGAGCCATCTCTTCATTGAGTGACCTCTTCATTGTATTAAATAGATTACATAAGCTTGCCAAAGATTTGTTAGGCCAGGGGTCAGCAACCTGCGACTCTGGAGCTGCATGTGGCTCTTTCACCCCTCTGCTGCGGCTCCCTGTGTCTCAAAATGTGCGGTACAACCGCCAATATGCGACACCCGCCAGCATGCAATTTATTGAGCTTTTCAACCCCCGGTAGGCCAACCATGGGTAAATTCAAAAAAAGAAAAGTTTCAGAAGAAAACAGAACATTTAATTTAACTACATATGTTAGTTTTGTGGCCACTCAAGAAATAGCCAGGCACGGGAAGGGTTTTGTAGCTCCCGGTGTTTTCTTTTCTGTGGGAAATGGGTCCAAATGGCTCTTTGAGTGTTTAAGGTTGCAGACCCCTATGTTAGGCTATAGTCAGTGGTGGGTTGCCCTCGGTTTGCACCGGTTCTATAGAACCAGTAGTAAAACTGGCGGGAGACCCCACCCACTGACCCCAATGTCATCAAAACGCTACTGCGCATGCCCAGAAGAGCGCACAAGTGAAGTAAGCGTGCACGCATGGCCCCGCTGCAAACTGGTAGTAAAGGTAAGTAGAACCCACCCCTTGCTATAGTGTATGATTGGAGAGCTGAATACAACTTGGAGTATCAAGCTTAGGCAGGTGTGGGCTTCACAAATAGGCCTCATGCAAAAAGCAAAAAGACTTGTCAATAAAAGTATCTGCAATGATGGAATGCTGACAACTATAGGAAAATATATTTTAATTCTATATGGTGGTTTCTCACATCCGCCTAATGTTTTCCATTTTATGAATGGTAGAGAAGGACAAGGATATTCAGCATACTGTTTAAATTATACCTGATTGCCTTTCCAAGCCATACTGCTGATGGAAATGTGACACGTGTCTTTATTATCCATATATTCAAATGTGTTTCGAAACAACTTTTTTTTCCCAGTGTAAAACTTGTTTTTCCCAGTTCTCTTTTTTCTCCATTTTTCTCCCAATTTCTAGTAACTGAAGTTATAACTATAGAAAAGGAAAAGCAGGAGGCATGGCTGCTCATGGAATTGCAGAAACTTCGCCGCCAGATTGAAAACTGTGAGTTCAGGATGGTGCAGCGTACTCCCTTCCAGTTGGATCAAGGGGCCTCTCATAATTTGTCTGTCCGAATCAGTGAATTAGAGGTACATGTGATTTGCAATGAATAAATTCATCCATATCCTCTCTCCCTATACCCCACGTTACCCTTCTTTACATTTGACATATTCTTAGGGCCTACATTTTCAATCTGATACTACTGAAGTTAGTGGCATGGGATTGTGGGTAGTCCTCAAGTTATTACCATAATGGAGCCTGCCCATGACAGTCGTAAGTCAGGATCGTTGTTAAGTGATTGATCACATGAGCCTTCCCTTACTCCTTCTCTCCTTGATGTAATTGTTAAGCAGAGCACTGGGTGTCTTGGGAGACTCAGTACAGGCCCAGATCTGCCTTCCCAAGCTTCTCTCACCCCCTGAGGCACCTCATGTGCTGCTTCCTGCCCCTTTGGATTCCTGCAGATATTGAGTCTGCTCCCCCCTCTCCACCTTGAAGCGGACATTGGGGCTGCTTCCCACACCCTCCTTACCACACTGATTGCACACTTACCTTTGAAGGATCTCTGGAGCTCCAAAGTTCATGTTGGGAAGGGAGAGCAGGACACTCTGTCCCGTGGCATCCCTAGGCTGTATTCTATCCTGGAAGTGGGCACCACTTTTGGTGTAATTGTGACACAATTCAGTTACAGTATTGTTCAGGGAGAAGCAGTGCTAGATGTTTTGTTTTGCACTGGCTGTATACGTGTGTGTTCAAGTTAGTGTTGATTCCTGGCAGCTGCCTGGAGAAGTCCCTGAAGTTTTCTTAGAGGACCTCAAATTTAGTTTCTTGCATTTCCAGTTAGAATTGAAGAGCGAGTTTCAGATTGTTTCTTTGAATACAAGAAATGTATTCCAATACGTACATGCAAATGATACTTGCTTTTCTTTCCAGAGTATACAAATTGAATCCCAGTCAATGGCAGAAGCTCTCAACAGGCAAAAAGATTACCTTCCAAATTTTAGAGGCTCTGAAAAGTATCACTATTTGCAGTCTGAAATCAGTGCTTTGTTTCAGAAGTTGGAAAATATTAATGGGGTTTCTGCTTGCTACTTGGACAGGTAATAACAGTGTAAAGGACTCCTGGTTAACTGTATTCTAGAAACCTGCTTTGTTTTCAGCTGCTAATATTCTTACCTAACCAAGCATATGCTTTAAGAGGATTGAAAGCCTTCATATATTCTAGATTGATAATATTCTGTAGAAAAAGAGAAAGAACAAAGTATGTTTACTGTTGTCTGCTCCAAGACAGGTAGCTTATTAGGGGACTTGTATTATCCCTGCCTACCACGCAAGGTTCCACTGTGGCTAAAATAGGGAAGTGGAAAACCATGTAATTGGCTTATTCGTAAATAAATAACTTTCGTTTTGCAATGAGGTGACCCATGTTTTTTCAAAAATATGTCCATTCTTATATACATATGTGCATCAAATGGTTTTGCATACAGAATAAAGGACTTACTTTTCCTTATCCTGCCTTAAATCAGGATACTTGTTTGCTCTTCCTTATCCTTTCCAATTTTTTCAGAAGTTGACTGTATACTATTTATTAACATAGAACAACACAACAAAGTGTACAGCTTTCCAGTCAAGGGAGCAAGCAGTACAATTATTCCGCAACACTTAGACACCAAGCATTTGTGTGAATAGGAATGCCCACAAGTAAACGAACATTTAGCAGTGCGAGAATGCTTGAATTGGGGACATGTGAAATAATCTTTTTCTTAGTCTTGCACTAAGATGATACTAAATCTAGTAATACTAAATATTAGTAATGCTAAATACTAAACCTTTTTTTAGTACTTGATTTCTTTATGTCCCTGTTCTTACAGCTTAAATGCCCTGCGATCACTGCTTCAGGCAATTCTCCAGACAGATGATGTGATTCGAGTATTCGAAATTAGGCTTACAGAAGAAGACACTCTTTCTTTGGACCCAGATAAAGTAGAAGCCTACCGAGTTTGCCTAAAGGTGAGAAAGTAAAAGATGGTTTGTCTTTCTTTTCTTTTCTTAAAATGTGGGATTGGATTACAAATGGGTTACATGAAGTTATGAATTGAACTTTATTTAATGAGTATAGCCAATGTAACCACTAACTTGTCAATGGGAGAAAACTACTACTTATATAACTTTATGGTACTTTATATCCTATATACCCGTGATGGCGAACCTATGGCATGCGTGCCACAGGTGGCACGTGGAGCCATATCTGTTGGCATGTGAGCTCAGCTCCGGCGTGCATGTGCACGCTGGCCAGCTGATTTTCGGGCCTTTTGGGCCCACTGGAAGTCAGGAAAAAGGCTGTTTCTGGCCTCCGGAGGGCCTCCAGGGGAGTGGGGAAGGACATTTTTGTCCTCCCGAACCTCCTAGAAAGGCTCTGGAGCCTGGGGAGAGCGAAAAACGGGCCTACCTTGCCATCACATGCCAAAAGTGGGGGTCGCGCGGGAGGGTCGCAGACGCATGCGCGGGGGTTGGGGCGCATAGAATTATAGGTGTGGGCACGCACGCGAGCGACCCCCCCCGCACTCCCCCCACTTTTGGCACGCGATGGCAAAAAGGTTAGCCATCACTGCTATATACTTTATAACTTTACATACTAAGTATACTTAGTACAATATACCATATTTTTCGGACTATAAGATGCACCGCTATATAACACGCACCAAGATTTTGAAGAGGTAAGTAAGAAAAAAATTTTTTTCCCCTCCCTGGCCCCCAGGAGCACTTTGCAGGCCTCCCAAACCCTCTGCGCACCCTGGTTTTTGTGCATTGGGAGGCCTGCAGAGTGCTCCTGGGGGCTGGGGAAGGGCAAAAATGCCCCTGTTTTTGCAAAAAACAGGCAAAAAATGGGCCTGTTTTTTGCAAAAATGGAATGAGCAGGGTGGGGCTTCTGGAACCCAAAAATGGCTATATTCGGTGTATAAGACACACCAACATTTCCACCCTCTTTTAGGAGGGAAAAAGGTGTGTCTTATACTCTGAAAAATATGGTAAGAAAGCTTACATTAAAAGGAAAAAAAAAGAGCAAAAGTTAGGGAAACCAGTGTCCATATTCAGACTTGCTTGTGAATTGAAGAATTAATAGGATAATACTAATTGTTCATTTCACAAGTAAGTCTAAAATTGGACATTGGTTTCCCCAACTTTTGCTGTTTTTTTTTCTTTGCATCATTATCTCCCTTCTATAGCCATTTTCCTTGAGAAACTCAGCACAATTCAATCTGCTTATGGACAATAAATTGGGATTCTGTGGAATTCTGGTTTATCACTTGATGTGAGCACAGCTAATTATGACTTAACTGTTCATGTTGCCTTCGCATAATGAATGACCCCAATTAATTATTGTTTGTTCAGTATACCATAGTTAAACAAACCATATCTTTATGTGATATGTTGACCGCATCGAAAAGTCAAATGTTATTATCTATATCATAATTAGACAGTATAATAAAAATATACTCCATTTTCCATGGATAAGATTTAGTCTATATCTTTATAGTGCCTCCTCCAAATTATCAAATGCAGAACCTTAATCAGATGCAAGTTATGCTACTGCCAATTTTTAAGTTGGTCAGGAATTTTTTTAAAAAAATTTATTGATATTTAGAGTGTAGATGCTTAAATAATTAATTTTTTTTCTTTTTTTTGCCTGTATTTTTGCAGAAAATGAAAGGAGACCTTACTATGAAGAAGTCGTTGCTTGGTACTTTGGAAGCTGAGCTGCAGAAGGCTCTCCAGGTTCACTCCCAGTCTTCTCAAACATACCCTCACTATGACTTAGATCTTGGAAAATTTGCTGATAGAGTCAGCCAACTAAGAGACCGTTGGCAAAGGCTGGAAAAACAGCTGGATGACAGGTTTGTTTTTTTGAAGCAGTGTGTTTGGTTTTCTCATAATGTCATCATTGCTTTGCGGTGAATTTTACACTCGCTGTAAATACAACATTGCAAGTTCTAGTGAAAGAACTTTCTTTTTAATTAGAAATCGTGCTATTTCTTGCAAATAGGTTTTCTGGAAAAGTGATTTTTAGGCTACTTTTAGATATAAACCTCTATCTTAAATTTGATTCTGCGGTATTTGCATATATTCCTTTCTGGCTGATAGAGGTAGAAATAACAATTGTCATCATGGTAGCTGAATATGCACTTCCATGCCAGCTAGTCATGTTTTGCAAGTGATAGTTGTATTTATGGAGCTATATTAAACTTAAAAATAATGTTGCATATATTGTTGCAGGCCTTATTACATACTTTTTTTTGGTAAATATATTGCTATACAATTGCATTCTTTGCAATTGTGGCTTAACTGAGATTAACGGGCATTACAAGATAAGCAAAGGCTGTGAATTTAGAGTATCGCAAAAAGTAAACTGGATATTCTAATTCTTAGAGAAGGGACTATGGTTCAATGGTAGGAAATATTTTGTTTTTATTGTGTTTTAGTTATAAGACCATAGAGATAATCACTGGCATCCTCAATGCAAATGTGGTTCTTGGGTAGCAGAACTGTTAGAAACTATTAGAAGGGACCTTTGCTTCACTTCTTGCATTGATATGGTCATAGAAATCGGCATCAATCAGGTTCAATGGACCAGTCTATATTTGTTGCTTCCCCCCTCCAGATCATGGGATTTAGAAAAACAGGTGAAGCAGCTAAGAATCTATCGGGAGCTTTACCAGGCTTTGAATAAATGGATCTGTGATGCCAGGCGCCGACAAGATACCATTGAAGCCATGAAAATGGGAGATGTTAGCACTGTCATGAGATACCTGCAGGAGCAAAAGGTATTGTTTTGCCTTAAATACACCAAACTGATCTTCAGAACTATCATGGAATGAGTTTGTAATTCATTCTAATGTGTATTGGTATGTTAGTAAGAGCTCATAATATCTTAAAATCAGGCTTCAATCCAATTTGCCAAATATACAATATGCCAACATTTTCTCTTATCCTGGGCTTCTGTAAGTTATTGGACTATACGTCTGGGTGCAACCAGTTACAATAAGCTATTCTAAACATTCTCACTGTCACTGTATCTTTGAGGATCCAGTTATATAAATGGATAGATGCTTGCCTACTCTTTAGAATTCTAAGAATTTGATTAAAATGCATTCATTTGTCATCTTGGCAGAACTTACACAGTGAAATTACAAGCAAGCGCGACAGAGTAGAAGACGTGGTCAAGAATGCAGAAGTGTGCTCACTTGCAATCAAGGTAAAGATATTCAAACTGTTTTTCTCAGAATATGTTTTCACAACAATGGTTTAAGTGCTGTTAGTACACATTGTGAAATTAATAAATCTAATAAATCAGAGCAAGGGCTAAGACTTCTCTTTGACTTCCTTTCTCCGCCTCTGCTTCAATGTTAGTAGAATGGCTTTCTCCTCCCATTACTACTACTATCAGATCTTATTTCATCAGCAGACAGACACCATTATCTCCACCTTTAATCTGATAATAACTACTTATTAGAAATAAAACTACCGTATATACTCGAGTATAAATCAACCCGAATATAAGCCAAGGCACCCAATTTTACCACAAAAAACTGGGAAAACTTATTGACTCGAGTATAAGCCAGGGGTGGGAAATGCAGTGGCTACTGGTAAATTTCAAAATAAAAATAGATACCAATAAAATTACATTAATTGAGGCATCAGTAGGTTAAATGTTTTTGAATATTGATTTCAAAGAAAAACAGTAAACTATCTCTGTAAGTGGAAAAGAGTATCAACAAAAACAAAAATCTTGTCACCATGGTGAAGAGAAGCAGTTGTGAAATGAGTGACATGGTTGTTAAGAATGCTACAATGGGCATAAATGATGACCAGTCATAAGTGCGAAGACTGGTCAAAAGTGCGAGGACCAGTCAGAAATCACTTTTTCAGCCCTCTGAGTAGTCCTTTTGTGCATATGGACTACTCAGAGGGCTGAAAAAGTTATTTTTGACTGGTCCTCGCACATGTGACCAGTCCTCGAACTTACGACGTCCTCACATTTTACGTTTTTGCCCTATCTTGTCACCATGGTGAAGAGAAGCAGTTATGAAATGAGTGACACGGTTGTTAAGAATGCTGCACGGGCATAAATGTGAGGATGGTCATAAGTGTGAGGACCGGTCAAAAGTGCGAGGACCTGTCAGAAATGATTTTTTTCAGCCCTCTGAGTAGTCCCTATACACATATATCACATGACCAGCTAGCCACGCCCGCCCAGTCACTGGCTTGATCTAATTTCAGGCAAGTTCAAGCCTCTGTTAAGAGATACCTGCATTCTCTCTCTCTCTCTCGCTCCCTCCTTTTTCTTTTTCTTTTGTCTCTTTCTTTCTTCTCTCTCTCTCTCTTTCTTTCTCCGTCCCTTTCTCCTTCTCATCTGGCATTCTTAGAGTTCCACTACTGATTAGCTTAGCCCAGGGGTGGGCAAATGTGGCCCTTTTATAACCTGTGGACTTCAACTCCCAGAATTCCCGAGACAGCCAAGCTGGGTGAATTCTGGGAGTTGAAGTCCACAGGTTGTAAAAGGGCCACATTTACCCACTCCTTAGCCTGAGCAAGGATAGCTAGCAGCCAATTACAAGAAGCTCTCAACTCAAGCTCAGTGCACATGGGATCTCCCTAAACAGTGAGGATCTTTTTGTTTCTTTCTCCCTACAACTTCTGGGAGCCAAAAAGGGGCACGGGGGAGGGGCGCCACACCTCCCCATGCCCCATTTTGGCTTTAGCAAGCCTGCCTGAAACTTCTGGGAGCCAAAAAGGGGCGTGGGGGAGGGGCGCCGCACCCCCCCACACACACGCTCCATTTTGGCTTTAGCAAGCCTGCCTGCAACCCCGGGAGCCAAAACAGTTGCAGGAAAAAAGGCATTTTTTTTGTCATTCCATTATAAGCCGAGGGGGGCTTTTTTCAGCATGGAAAACGTGCTGAAAAACTCGGCTTATACTCGAGTATATACGGTAAGTGCAATTTCAATGGGCTATCTAAATAAATGGTTGAGCTTACATGTCATTTTATGCTATTGTATGATTCTCCTTGGCTTGTTTCAATTTAAACATGGTAAACCAGTTTTAAACAATATTTTGATTTACATAACATGATTGGTCATGCATGATTTGTTTGGGATTTCTTCATTTATTTACACTTTGCTTTTGTGTTTTGTCTAAGTCTTTAACCAACTTATGTAGGATCAGTGCATGAGCAGTAAAACAAAAATCTCATAAAAACAAAAGAAAAAAAATAGGAAGGAAGCACAATTACTTTGCTTATCTTCAAGACTAACTGTATTGACTTGTTTGAAAACAAAGGTTGAGACAAAACATGGCTTAGCACAATAGGATTGACTCAACTACACTGAGATTTAAATAAGTCTCCATGTAGCCGAGTAAGATACCAGTCAAATCAATTAGTCCTGTCTGCTTCATGCTTTTCTAGTATATTTTAGAACAGGTAATGGGAGACTTCCTTTTTAATTCCTTTTGGCATGATTGTAAGATCAAACTATTTCAGAAACATTTTCATAAAACAGTTTAATTGTTTAAACACACATAATATAAAAAAAATGACCTGTGTCTATCCAACTATTGCTACTTGGGTATCGCCATATATTGTTGATTTAAAGATCAATCCTTATTTTGGTTAATTTCTTCCACCACCCCTTTCTACTTCACTGTATTCATTTTTCCACAGGCTTTGAAATATATTGCTTTTAAAAAAAATAATAATACTGAAATTCACAGTAGAAACTATTGTACACCAATACAAATGCTTTGTGCTTACAGGATTATGAACTCCAGGCTGCAGCTTATAGTTCAGGACTAGAAACTTTACTGAACATTCCTGTCAAGAGGAGCATGGTCCAGTCTCCTTCAGGCCTTATTCTACAAGAGGTACATGTCCCTCATTTCATGTTATTTGCAATTTCAGCAATGTGATGGGAGTTGTGGGAGGCACCAGTTTGGGAGATCATATATAGTACAGGGCCATTACTTTCCCATAATAATTTCCCCTAATTTAGGACAATTATTATGCAAGTTTAAGATTAGGCAATTTTGTTTTATGACAATCAAAAATCTGTTCAAATAAGTTAAAACAATATTTGGGATAGGATGTCAATATACTTTTCTCTCTTCTTCCATTATTATTCAGGCTGGAGAGATTCAATCCCGATACATTGAGCTTCTTACAAGATCAGGAGATTATTACAAGTTCTTGAGTGAAATGTTAAAAAGCTTGGAAGATATAAAGGTAATTTCTCTTTGGTCATAGACCTTTTGTGAATTTTACAATATCTCAAAATATTAAATGGTTCTAAGTAAACTTTAGATTAGAAGTAATTCCTCGCTGTAATGATAAAAAACTTCCTAGCACTCTTAGAATGTTACTTTGTTGATTTTTATTGCTGTTATAGTTAATATTGCATATTAATAATAATAATAATAATAATAATAATAATAATAATAATAATAATAATAATTTTATTTCTATACCGCCCTTCTCCCGAAGGACTCAGGGCGGTGTACAGCCTATTAAAAGCACAAAACAAACATCAATTAAAATAATTAAAATTATTAAATAATTCGGCTCAATTTAAGACCCCAAAAATTAAAACACCTGATTTAAAATTATTACATTGATAACCCAGCCTGGCGGAACAACAGGGTCTTAAGGGCACAGCGAAATACCCGGAGGTCGGAGATCTTACGCATTTCCGGGGGCAGTTCATTCCATAGGGCTGGGGCTCCCACAGAGAAGGCCCTCCCCCTGGGTGTCACCAGCCGGCATAGCTTGGCTGATGGCACCCTGAGGAGACCCTCTCTGTGAGAGCGAACTGGCTGGTGGGAGGCTATTGGTGGCAGAAGTCGGTCTCGAAGGTACCTGGGTCCTATGCCATGGAGCACTTTAAAGGTGGTAACCAACACCTTGAATCGCACTCGGAAGACCACTGGGAGCCAGTGCAGCTCGCGCAGGAGGGGTGTCACGTGGGCACATCGGGTTGCGCCCATAACCACCCGTGCGGCCGCATTCTGGACCAGTTGGAGCCTCCGAGTGCTCTTCAAGGGGAGCCCCATGTAGAGAGCATTACAGTAGTCCAACCGGGAGGTGACAAGGGCATGAGTGATGGTACGCAAGGCGTCCTGATCCAGAAAGCGCTGCAACTGGCGAATCAGGTGGACCTGATAGAAGGCCCCCCTGGCCACAGCCGTCATACGCTCTTCTAAAGACAGCCGTGCGTCCAGGAGGACACCCAGATTGCGAGCCCTCTCTGTGGGGGGCAAAGATTCACCCCCAATAGTCAGCGATGGCACCAGCTATATTCAGATTGGAGATATAATCTAGTCAAATGGTAAAATCATGTGATAAAGATTTTTGTGTGCAAACCCGCTTTCCAATGATCTGCTAGTGTACACATGTGGTGTAACCACAATCCTGATATTGTGTGAATTGTATCCCATTGTATCTATAAAATACCAGTTTGTGGAAAAATAAACTAGTTTACCTACAATTTTTTTGTGTGTAAATGCAGCTTTCATAAAACAATACTCACCTTGTAAACAATAAAAGTCTAGCATGCTAAGAAAAGAATACAGAGGAACTTCCCCTAAATAATTTTATATTATATCTATATTAATAATATTATATATGCAACTTTTTGCTTCCTCTTTTGAAACATTGTGCATTGTTTTGCATGAGGTTGATCAAATTGTCTGTCTCTTGATTCTGCAGATGAAAAGCACCAGAATAGAACTACTGGAAGAAGAACTGAGATTGGCCAAAGATGCCAATTCTGATAGCAACAATAAGCACAAGTTCCTGGAACAAAACCTGCAGAAGTATCAGGTGGAATGTTCTCAGCTGAAAGCTAAATTCATAAGTTTGGAAGAAATGAAGAGACAAGTTGAGATGGATGGCAGTACAGCCAAGCAAAACCTAGACAAATGCTATGCGCAAATAAAAGATCTGAATGAGAGGATAACAAGGTTGACTTATGAGATTGAAGATGAGAAGAGAAAAAGGAAGCTGTTGGAAGACAGATATGACCAGCAGAAGTCAGATTTTGATCAGTTGCAGAAGACAAGGCACAATGAAAAAGAAACCCTTGGTTGGCAAAAGATAGAATCAGAGAAAATCATCAAAGAGAAGGAGTATGAGATAGAAAGGTTAAGGGTTCTTCTCCAGGACGAGGGGACACGGAAGAGGGAATGTGAGAATGAGCTGGCTAAGGTAAGAAACCAGTTTAATGAGGAGATGAGTAATATAAAGAACAAGTATGAAACAGAGATTAATATTAAGAAGACCACCATTCATCAGATAGCTGCACAGAAAGAAGATGATGCCAAAAACCTCCGCACTCAGATCGATCGATTGCAGAGAGAGAATAGAGACCTGAAGGATGAGATCGTTAGGCTCAATGAGGCCATATTGGACACAACAGAGCAGCGAAGAAGGGCAGAAGAAAATGTCCTTCAGCAGAAGGCTTGTGGCTCAGAGGTGATACAGCAGAAACAACAGATAGAGTTGGAATTGAAACAGATCATCCAACTGCGGAATGACGACAATACAAGATACAAGCAGGCCCTTGAAGATGCAACTTCGACCATCCATGAAAAAGTCAAAGAGCTTGAAAGGTTAAAGATTCAACTGCAAGAAGAGGCTAAAAGCCGATGGGAACTTGAAAATGAGTTGGCTAAGGTAAGGAACAATTATGATGAGGAAATTATTAGTTTAAAGAACAAGTATGAAACTGAGATTAATATCACAAAGACCACAATAAATCAGGTGACTGTGAAAAAAGAAGAGGAAGCCAGTAATTACAGAGCCCAGTTGGACAATGCTGTAAGAGAAAATAGGAGCTTGTGTGAGGAAATTAGGAGACTGAAAAACACACTAAGTCAGACAACAGAGAACCTTAGAAAAGTAGAAGAAAATGCTCACCAGCAAAAAGCAATTGGCTCAGAGATCTCACAAAAGAAGCAACATCTTGAAAAAGAGTTAAAACAGACTGTTCAGAAATTTACGGAGGAGATTGCACATTATAAACAATCCCTTGATGAAGCAGGAAGAACACTTAAGGAGAAAAATAAAGAGATTGAAAAAACCAGAAAATTGTTAGATGCAGAAATATGCCAAAGGAAATCCGTGGAGGAAGAAAATATTCGCTTGCAAAGGATCCAGTATGACCTGGAGAAAGCTAACATCAATGCAACAGAAACCATTAGCAGATTAAAAGTTCAAGAGCAGGAGTTGGGACGCCTAAAAAGTGAATATGAAAGGCTTGCACAAGACAAGAAAGGGAAAGATCAAGAGAGCACAAGACTCCAGAGCACCATAAAAGAAATGCAGCATCAAAAACACATGCTGGAGGAGGAACTTAATAGGCAGTCTAGAATTGCGGCTGATGAAACTTCCAAAAGGAAAAATGCAGAAGAAGAATTAGAAGCTATGAGGAGAACTTTGAGAGAGCAGGCTGTTAAAATCACTAATCTCACTCAGCAGATAGAAGAGATCTCAATTGTAAAGAAACGGAGTGAAGATGACTTGAGGCACCAAAGGGAGGTGCTAGATAGCCAGATGAGAGATAAACAGCGGTACATGGAGGAGATAAGGAAATACACTTCTGAGGTTGAAGCCTTGCGTCGCCAGATGGTTCAAGAGCAGGAGAATTTAAAACAGGCCCATATTCGCAATGAGCACTTGCAGAAGGCTATTGAAGATAAGAGCAAAAGCCTCAATGAGTGCAAGATAGAAATTGAAAGACTTCAGTGCCTTACTGAGAATCTAACAAAAGAACACTTGATGCTAGAGGAAGAGTTGCGAAATTTAAGGTTGGAGTATGATGATCTAAGAAGGGGCAGAAGTGAAGTTGATGAGGAAAAAAATGCCACAATTCTTGACCTAAAGAATCAACTACAAACAAGCAACAAGCATGTCCTGGAACTTCAGGGTGTGATAAATGGTTTACAGAAAGAAAGGGAAAATTTGAGACAGGAAATTGAAAAATTCCAAAAGCAGGCTCTGGAGGTATTCACAAATATTTGATCACACCTTTATTCACCTTCAGATTCTATAATTTAACACCCAATGCATTTTCAATCAGTGAATACTGAATGTGTGTGCATCTTAATTTTGACCAATCTCTCCTCCCCCTGCTCTTTTAATTGGATTTAGGATCAGATTAAGGTCCTTCTGGGAATAAATTTAAATGAGATATAAAACATAATTAGATGGCAGCGAATTCCTCAATTTAATGGAATTTCTTCCTTTCCCTATTTTGATATTCTGAAGGAAAGATGGAGCATCTGCCATACTTCACTTGGTCCTATTTCCCAGACTATTGACTTTGTAGACCATGTCTACCTTTATACTGATTTTTTTGTAGTTCTGGTTTTTAAAAAAACAAAACAAAAACCTTTGGACTTTGATATAAAATATCCTAAAGGTTCCTCTGTTGAACATACTATGCATTTAAAAGTTGTTGCAACAGAGTGTATCTGTAGTTCATTTGCTTTCCATCTCATCCCCCAAATGTGTATCTCCATAGATTCTTCAATCTTACTTTCTCTGAGCTGCTTGGTATGATGAGATGCACAATATATAACTCACACAGTTACATATTGAAGTGTCACCTGAACTGCTTTCCTTTCCTGTTCTTTACAAGAGCATATGTGTGTCTATGGTAATGTAATCATACATAAAATATATGCACATCACATGCTCATTTTAAGAACTATACAATATAGAGCTAACATTGCTTATTATTTATCTTATCTGTTGTCCTTTTAATGTATATATGCCTCTGTTTAAAAACATATATACATGTTAAGAACATGAATGTATATTCATATTATGTATAGCTTACTATACATATTGTCCATTTTAAATAGGGTAGAATCCAGCATAGACATACTGAATGTGTGA
>WNWU01000003.1:3358442-3383539 GCA_012654045.1 Ptyas mucosa
TAGCCTTTTCCAATTAGGTCTTAATTTTTAAATCAGATCACACATTCCCCAGTTACTTTTTTCCACTATCTTTCTTTGGTTTCTGAAACATTGATGCCCATTCTGTAATTTATGCCCATACACTGATTATTAAGACCAATCCTCCATGTATCGCTAAAGTGCAAGTTTCATTTGTTTGAAGAAATTTTAGAAAGAATGAAAAAAGCAAATAAATGATAATTGAACTATGATATGAACTATGATAACTATGATATTTAACTAACAAAGCAATGGAAGGAATCCACATTTACAACGTGTATCCATTATATACATTCTTGCAGTCACGCATTTATATTAATGTAGGTAAATGAAGAGGATTTCACTAAATATATTCTGTGAGTAAACTTATTAGAATAAGTAAACTTACTAAACACACCTAAGTCATATTCATAAAATGCCCTTTCCCTGAAATTGATAGGAATGTTCTTATATTAACAGTTCTGTATTAAGAACATTCAGTTGACTATTTATTCTTTTGAAATAATTTATTAAAATGCATTGTTCAAGAATTTTCTTATCTCTTTCAACAAATCTAATTTTATCAAAGGGGAACAAAAGTAACCCAGTCACTGCTAAACCACTAAATCAAGACATTGCCATTTATATTTTACATTGTAAGAGGTTAAAAAGGAAACACTAAATGCCAGGAGAATGTTCTGTATTTCAGATTAAAACTTTTCATTCTTAAAATGAGTTTAAGAGATTGACAATTCTCTCCTAAAGTTGTTTATTCAGAACAATACTACTGATTGCACTAAGGCTTTTTAAAATAAAGTAATAGTAGGAAAATTCAGCTGCAAAAGTATATGCTGTTACTTGTTAGTAAGTCTCATTAACTTAAGGATACAAACTTCTGCATAAGTTTGTACAGAAATGAGATTTAATATTCTTATTTATAACAAGACTGTATCCGGTCCATTTTATTTGAAAAAAATGAAACATTTCTATCAGTAAGCCAATCCATAGTAAAACAGACACAAAACTGTGCAAAATATAGTGTTACATTACTCATTACATTACTCAGACTGCACTTATCCACTACTCTTAAGGTGGTGCATATACTCTATAGTATAAACTATAGAGAATAAATAATAAATACTGGATGTTAGTACAACTATTAATTTTGTTCCTATTTCTTTTTTTTTTTAAGACATCCCACAGGATTCAAGAATCCAAAAGCCAGTGTAATCATATCATGCAAGAACGAGAAACCCTGCTGGTGAAAATAAAAACCCTGGAACAAGACAAAGCAAGATTGCTTAGATTAGAGGAAGATCTGAATCGTACCAAAAGCATGTTGGAATCAGAGTCTCGCTTGAAAGCACGGCTGGAAAATGAGAAGCAGCAGATATTGAATGACTTAAATCAGTGGAAAAGCCAATATTCCCGGAAGGAAGAGACAATCAGGAAAACCGAATGTGAACGAGACAAGAGTGAGAGGGAGAAAAGTTCCTTGTTGATAGAAATTGAAAGGCTGCAGGCAGAGATCAAAAGGATTGAAGAAAGGTATCGATGCCGTTTAGAAGAGACAAGCAGGAAGAGCCAGGCAGAGATGGAGACAGAGCGGTCGCGATTGCAGAAGGAAATTGACAAATTAAAAAAGCGTCCATATGGGGCGCACAGAGCCACCCAGACAGAAGAAGACTTGATGATTGATCCTTCTAAATTGCTTTTCAATGGTTTGAGGAAAAAAATCACAGCAGTACAGCTGTATGAGTGTCAGCTGATAGACAAATGCACTCTGGATAAATTGTTGAGAGGACAGAAGTCAGTGGAGGAAGTTGCTGCTGAACTTGAACCTTATCTTAAAGGAGCTGGGGCTATAGCGGGTGCTTCTCTTAACACCAAAGAGAAGTATTCTCTGGTGGAGGCCAAACGTAAACAGCTTCTTACTCCAGAGAACACAATCCTGCTTTTGGAGGCCCAGGCAGCCACTGGAGGGGTAATTGATCCCCATCGGAATGAATTATTGAGTGTAGACAGTGCTGTTGCTAGAGACCTCGTTGATTTTGATGACAGAGAACAAATCTACATGGCTGAAAAGGCTATCACTGGGTTTAAAGATCCCTTCTCAGGAAAAACAATGTCTGTTGCAGAAGCCATCAAGAAAAATTTGGTTGACAGAGAGACTGGGATGCGTCTACTTGAAGCCCAGCTAGCTTCAGGAGGAATTGTTGACCCTATCAATAGTATCTTCTTGCCAAAGGACATTGCTTTATCCCGTGGACTGATTGATCGAGATTTGTATAGAGCTTTGAATAATCCATCCAAGCCCTTAATTGATCCTCTTAGTAAGAATGCCATAAGTTACATGAAGCTCCGAGAAAGATGTAGAATTGAACCACACACAGGTTTACTTCTCCTTCCTGTGCAAAAGAGAAGCATGTCTTTCCAAGGAATCAGAAAGCTTATCACCGTTTCTGAATTGGTTGATTCTGGCATAATTCGGGAGTCAACAGCAAATGAACTGGAAACTGGAGCAATCACTGTTGAAGAAGTCACTGATCGCATCAAAGATTTCCTGCAAGGTTCCAGTTGCATAGCTGGTATTTATAATGAAGCTACTGGAGAAAAGCTTGGTGTTTATCAGGCCATGAAGATAGGCTTGGTGAGACCAGGGACAGCTCTTGAGCTTTTGGAAGCTCAGGCAGCTACTGGATTCATTGTAGACCCCGTAAATAATTTAAGGCTTCCTGTGGAAGAAGCTTACAAGAGAGGCCTTGTTGGAATAGAATTTAAAGAAAAACTTCTGTCTGCCGAAAGAGCAGTCACTGGGTACAGAGATCCAGAAACAGGAAATATCATCTCCTTGTTCCAAGCGATGAACAAGGAACTGATTGAGAAGGGCCATGGTGTTCGTTTACTGGAGGCCCAGATTGCCACCGGTGGAATCATTGATCCTAAGGAAAGCCATCGTTTGCCGGTGCACACAGCGTATCAACGAGGCTACTTTAATGAAGAACTGAATGATATTCTGTCTGATCCTAGTGATGATACCAAGGGATTTTTTGATCCCAACACAGAAGAAAATTTGACTTACTTGCAATTGAAGGGAAGATGTAAAATAGATGAATTAACTGGGCTCTGTCTATTACCACTGAGAGAGAAGAAGAAGGTGGTGCAGACTTCACAGAAAAATACTCTTCGGAAACGTAGGGTTGTCATTGTAGATCCTGACACGAGCAAAGAAATGTCAGTCCAGGAGGCCTATAATAAAGGCCTCATAGATTATAGCACTTACATGGAGCTTTCAGACCAGGAATGTGAATGGGAAGAAATTACTACTACCGGATCAGATGGGAGCACAAGAGTTGTGCTCGTAGATAGGAAAACAGGCCACCAATATGACATTGAAGATGCCATTGAGAAAGGTCTTGTTGATAGAAAATTTTTTGAGCAGTACCGTTCTGGATCTTTAAGCCTCACACAGTTTGCAGACATGATTGCTAGTAGAAATGGAGGTGACGAAGTCTTCAAACATGAATCCGTTATTCGGTCTCCTACTGTACTGAGTGTCAAGAGTTCTTCCATCTTACTAAAAAGCAGTTCTGGCTCCTTTTCTGATTCTCCAGAAGAAGCCACTCCCATTGCAGCCATATTTGACACAGAAAATTTGGAGAAGATCTCAATTCCAGAAGCTGTACAACGGGGGATTGTTGATACCATCACTGCCCAACGTTTGCTCGAAGCCCAGTCTTGTACAGGAGGTATCATATGCCCTACCACAGGCCAGCGTCTTTCCCTCCAGGATGCAGTTGCCCAGGGCATCATTGACCATGAGATGGCTACACGGCTGAAGCCAGCTCAGAAAGCCTTCCTTGGCTTTGAAGGTATTAAGGGGAGAAAGAGAATGTCGGCAGCAGAGGCAGTGAAGGAGAAGTGGCTGCCTTATGAGGCTGGTCAACGCTTCCTTGAATTCCAGTTCATCACAGGAGGCCTTGTTGACCCTGAAGTACATGGGAGAATAAGTACGGAAGAAGCTATTAGGAAAGGATTGATTGATGGCCGGACTTCCCAAAGGTTGCAAGACATAGGCAACTATGCAAAGATTTTGACCTGCCCCAAAACAAAGCTGAAGATCTCCTACAGAGAGGCAATGAATCGCTCGATGGTAGAAGACCAAACTGGGCTCAGATTACTTGAAGCATCTTCTGTTTCATCCAAAGGCATATCCAGCCCATATAATGTCTCTTCAGCACCAGGGTCGCGTTCAGGCTCACGTTCAGGATCTCGCTCAGGATCGCGCAGTGGATCAAGGAGAGGAAGTTTTGATGCCGGCACAAGTTCTTCATATTCTTATTCCTACACATCTGTCAGCAGCAGCAGTCTTGGGCGCTAGAAATTCATCAGTGTATCTAACTTTTGTTCTATATGTCTGCTTGTTTAAACAAAAGAAAACAAACAAAAAGATCAAACTTACATACACACATGGCCTAGTGGTAATACTGGTAAGGTAGTTGCTTGGGTGAAATAGCTAAGCTACAGCATAGAAATGTAAACCCAAATACAAGTTGCAAAAATGCTTTCTGGAAGGAGGGGATGCTATATTTTTCCTTTTTTAAAAAAGTCTAATTTGGCTCATGAGTGTGGTTTGTAAACTGTAAGAAAGCAACACCTGCCTCTGAAAACAGAGGTTGCATTTTGTCTCTTTATTGTTGTTTTATTACTCGTGCACCCCTGCAGAATATTAACCTAGCATCCATGTTTTTGTATCATTTGTCAGGTTTTTTTAAAGCCACTTCTCCTTTCGCGCAGTAAATGTTTCACTGCATAATGATAATAGCCTGCAACTGATGTCATACTTTACTAGATTGAGCTACTTTCTCAGTCATTTCAGGTGTATTTGGAGTCAACAATGCTTTTCTGTTTCTGTGGCTTGTTTTCCATGTAACACCATAGAGGCCTGACTATATGAACTTAATTATTCTTGCAATAAAAGTGTAACCATTTTTAACTCATTTGTATCAACATGTTTACTTTTGGTATGGGTCAACTTCCTGGACTACTTGGCTATGCTGCCTAGTAAATATTTTGTATTGGAGATTTCTTTGGTCCTGGACTGAAAACTTGTGACTAGGGTTAATAAAGACCCAAATATATTTGTTTGGGGGAATAGTTATTCATCTCTATCTCCTGCTTCACTGAGTACAGAAACCTGTCAGTCTTGGGAACTACCCTTGACATATTATGCACAGTTCACTATTAGTAATCAAGCTGCCCTACTAGCTGAAGCCCAAAGAAAAGTACTTTCTTTACAGTTATAATGAAGAACAAGTTAAAGAAAGTGACATATGACTTTCCTTGGATTGGTTTCTCCTTCCTTCAAACATGATAGTTGATAGAAAAAATAACCACTATTTGCTCTTCTTAACACATGAGACAAAGCTATGGTGTAGGCAAGTCCTTTGAAGTGGGTGGGTAGGTGGAGTATCCATCTGTCAATTTGGAGTATCCATCTGCCGGTAGGTCACAAGTGCAGAGGGTCAAAGCATGAATGAGCAAGCTCCATCTTCAACTACTGCCACAAGGAAATGTCAGTGTCATGAGGAAACATTTGTGACTAGCAGGACATAGAAGTAACCCATTCCAGATAGTGACATGGCAGGCAGAAATGTGCTACTTGCACACCTCCACCAAAATATGAACAACTATGAGAAATCTCTTGTCAGCAGAATGATGACCAATTCGGTAACATCTACTTGCCAGAATCTTACTTTCTTGGCTTAACCAACCGTTAAGTTGTACCAACCGTTTATATAAAAAGCCCAGAAAACAAATGCTTTAGACCAGATGTTATGTGGGCAGAGTCTTCTGCAGAAACCATATTTCTATTTTCTCCTACTGTCCAAGCATCAATGGCCATGGATGAGGGGTGCTGAAGGACCAGAAGGCAGGGGACCTGCAGCTGTATAGCGGGCAAAAGGAGTGCTGGCATCCCAGCAACATTAGTTGTACTTTGGTGAAATGTATGCATCAACTAGGGCCGGGGTGTTAAACTCGCCTGCGGGCCAGATGTGTTGCACTGGCCACGTCCACCCCCCATTTTAGCGAAGGGGGAAAAAGTCATGATACATCACATGACAACAACATGACGTGAGTTTGACACCCCTGAAGTAGGGGGAAGGTGAGGATGGGTTTCTATTTCCAACATTTTAGAATGTGCAATAAAGATGTATAAAATATTTAAAAAACCATGCAGTGTAATAAAAGGTACTACTATAATGAGCTGTCTAAACCCCATTTTAATGTTTATATGCTCCTAAACTACATATAAATGGTGCCTGAGAACAAACCCAACTCAAAACCACAAGAAAACACAATTACAGCGATGGCCTCAACCACCTCTGGGCCCAATGCCTGAGGGAACAAAGACTTCAAATACTTTCAGTGTGGAGGCGTGAGAATTATAAGGGTATAGTATTTCAGAGGATGTGCTTCATGTCAGACCAAGGATGTTCCTTAGGTTCTATCAACTGGTACTGTTTAATAGCATGCCCACCCTTATGGGAATGGGCAGAAACAATTTGAGAGGCAATCTTACAAATAATCTTTACCCTTGCTATGAAAAGGTTTAGAGCAGAGGTCTTCAAACTTGGCAGCGTTAAGACTTGTGTACTTCAACTCCCAGAATTCTCCAGTCAGCATAGCTCCTAGACATAGCATAGCTGGCTGGAGAATTCTGGGAGTTGAAGTCCACAAGTCTTAAAGCTGCCAAGTTTGAAGATCTCTGGTTTAGAGATAGTAGAACCTTGATAGTAGCATGCATCTGGAAGCCTGTTGGAAGACAGTACAGCCTACGAGGGCAGTGGTATGACATGGGTGTATTGAAATGCTCACATAACTACTTGTGCTGCCACATTCTGGATCAATTGCATCATTTGGATAAACTTCAAGGGCAGACTCCTGTAAAGTACAAGGCACTAATCCATTGGGGAGGCGATCAAAGCATGAATTATGATGCCTGGTTCAGAAAAGAACAATTGGCATGCAAGATGGATTAGTGAAAAGGCCATGGTCATGCCTGCCACCCATTGTTCAAAAGGAGATAAGAGTTCAGAAGACTACTATATTATGCACTGATTCTGTCTGGGGCAATGCTACGCAATAGAAAATGAAAAATCTGTAGGTTCCTAAAACCCAAAGCCGCTCAGTCTTGCTAGGGTTGAATTTAAATCTCTTCTCCAACCAAACCACTACAGGCTTTAGACTCTAGGAAAGAAGACTAACAGCATCACTTGGTCAGCCTGGGATAGAGAAGAATAAGTTTACCATTCTTTAAGCATAGAGTGCATTTCTTTGTTAATTTTGCGATATATATGAAGAAGTAGAGAGGGATTGGTACTTAGGAATATGTAAACATTTGATTCTTAAGCACTTTTCAGAAATATTGATTCATACCTTAAAATACCCAAGTATTCTCAAATTATTATGGATATTTTAAATTCTCCTGATCACAGCTTTATAATTCACTGATAGACTTTTTTTAAAGCTCTGTATTGTCTGCTTTGTTTGGCACTGCAGTTCCACACAGTAGGCCATCCCTAAAAAAGAATTAACCTTTTATGAGTAGGTACCATAAAAACATTTTGGGGCTGGATTAGTATATCATAATAAATTCATGCTCATCTTCAAAAAGATAAATCACTCTTTAAAAAAAAGTACAATTTCATATTTTATTTATAATTGGTATGCCACCCAGGTCACATACAGTTCTTTTTGAGTTGGATGTCAATATAAATCTACTAAATAAATACATTTGTAATTAAAATATAAGCACATTCTGTACCTATTGGTTGCAGAAGTCAGGAAAAATTAAACATTATTGGAAGGGAGAGAAAAGAATTATCAATCTAGTGATAACTTGGAAGTGCATTATGATTATATGTTTTAGGCTGTACCTTGTCAAACAGGCAGAATTTTATTTTGACCAATAATAGAATGACAACTGACAATCAATAAAATGAACAGCATTAAACTATCCCCTAACAAGAACTATTATCAACCATTTGTGGGCGAAGCGTACTTTTAGAGATATAAATTTATCTTCATTATTTAACTTTTATTACTATTTTTATTATTTTATTTGATCTTTAGTTATGTAAATCAACCCTGTTTAGCACTTGGATGAGGAATAATTCCCTGTTAGCTAGACTAGGAGAGGAAAAAAAGTAATGCTGGACTAATTCAACATGGATGATAAGGAGGAATTAAGTTCAACTTGAGAGAAAACTATATATAGAGAAAGCAGACAAGAAAAACTTGGCTTTTGCTTGTACCACCCTGAATATTCTAACTACAGTAATTTGGGATGAACACCCTTCAAATGGCATGGGTGTATGAACGGATTTCCAGGAAAAAAAAATTGCAGACTATAGGCACCATTAGCACTACTCAGGTGACCCTGAGGACACAGATAAACCTCCAAGTGCTTTAACAACCTCTAAAAGGATGCAAATTATCAGCTGTCTGCAAGGAATATAAATCCTTCCATTCCCCACCATCCAGTCAGAGCTGAATAAGCTTCTTGGATGAGAAGTGAAACATCTTCAAAGAAAAACAAGGAAATCCAGCTGCCTCCTGAAAAATTGCTTTTGGGACAACCATGACCTGGATGTCTTAGAATCTCTGCAGAATTATTCCAAAACAAAAATATAGGAGTTACAATTTTATAAATTTATCTCATATATTCCATCAAAGCTGTATTTTAAGATAGTTCTGTCCCTTTCCTTCAGGTTACAAATCAGACAAAACAAATAATATGAATGCTATGTGCTAAAATAGATAATTTCTATGTTCTCACAAACAATATATATATTCACTGAAATTATTTTTATTTAAAAAACAACCATAATTGAAATCTTGTCTTATGGCGTATAACAGACATAGTGTCATATGATTGGTATTCAGATATGTCAGATTAAATTTTGTACTTGATAGAAGCAAAATGTACTTCAAGTCAGTTGCCTGAAGTTTAGTATTCCTAAATATTGGAAGCTTTCTAATATTGGTATGATAGATTCTTAGGAAATACCGAGTTATTTTATATTCTTCAAATGGAATTTGATAATGGTATAAATTCTAAAGCCAACACACACAAACTTCAATATATATACATATATATTTATAAAATTCGATTGGCAGTTGGACAGGTATTAATAGTATCAGTCTGTATGCAGTTTCTATATTAGCCTGAATCATATTTCTTCCAGCATCTCATCACTAATTCCTCCTTTTCTGTTTTCTGACATATTATCACTGCATAACCTTTTTTGATTATTTGTTTTACTTCAGAAATACTTTAAAAATATTTGATGGGACTGCAGATGATGCTGATGCTACTTGGGCTACACACGATGCATTTAAATAACCCTCAGTTTATTTTGTATGGATCAGAAAAAGGAAGCCAAGCTAGGGTGCTGATTTATAAAACTAGCTCTTTGACCTACAAGCCCAAAAGGTTTCAAGAAACAAATCTTTACTTTGGGAAGCCAACTACTTACACCCGAATTTATACCAGTTAATTATTAGTCATATCAAGTTATAGAAAGACATAGAAAGCAAACATCAAAACTGAGTAAAATTTATCGCAATAGCCACAGAAAGTCGCAGTTCTCTTGGCATACTGAAGGGGGAGTCCGCACTCCGCGGGAGAGCTGGCCGGCCGCTTCCGTCAACAAGAGAGCATTCAACTTGGCGCAGGCGCAGTAGCAATAGTAGGCGCTGCCGAATTGAATTCTTCCTTGGAGTCCTGTTAATGAATTTCTAAAATTGGGTACCAGAAAATTTCAGGTAGGCGCTGCAAAGGACATTGCTCCCGTGTATCTTTTGTAAATCAGCGCCAGCATCAGTTGAGAGAAGCCTTGTTCTGCTGGCTGTTGTTTTTTTCTTTCTTTCCTATTTGAGAAGGGCTCCTTGCGTTTCTGTTTGCTCCGGACACCCCACTGGTCTGGGTAGAGATGCTCTTGTATTGCCGGATGTGTGTGCAAACTGAGCCACGTGGCATTTTGGGGGGCGGGGGCTTTAAAAAAAGATTTCAGGGAATAAACGTGTCACTGCAATTGCTGGCTTTGGACATATTGAATGTGGACGTTTGTTTTTTGCAGCTTCACAGTGACATGGTCAGGCCAAACGTCCATGGTTGCAAAAAGGAAGAAAGGAGACTTTCAGAAATCTGACTGGCTTAGGACACTTTCAGAGTCACACCACTTTGTGGAGAGTTGTCTAATTGTCTAAGTAGGTTGCTAAAGACGCTAGAAGAAGCTCCAGCCACTCACTTTGTGCTCCTGTAAAAGCACAAAGGTAATAACTTTTTCTAACTTACTGTTAGAAAAAATTGGAAGCTTTCCCTTCTGGGACAAACATTTAAAACATTAAAAAGCAGGGTTGACATGTTGGATCTTGGTTTTGCAATGTGCTTTGCTGCAAATGCTTATATATTTACTGCCATGGTTAAACTTGCCCATTTTTTCTTGTAGGGGCTCTTGTATCTTTGAACCATTGTGTGTGGCAAATGAATAAACAGATGCAAATCTTAGTTTTCTGACACAAAGGCTGGAAATATTTTAGAATTGACACAAAGGCCCTAGTTAAGAAAAACAAAGTGATCAGCATGTTTGTTTGGGAAAAAAAGGATTTATGAATGTCCTCCTGAAAATAATAATGTACTAGAAAAATTTAAGAATGTTATATGTCTGTCAGAGAATGTCATATTCTGAGCTTGAAACTGGCCAATCATATTTAAGTCCAGGGCAAACCCAGAATTATATACTGAAGCAACAAATCAAATATGCAGTTATAGAGTGGAGGTTATCTAGCCTGCCGATAATACCTGTGGAAACAATCTTGGACTACAGCAGTAGATGATTACAAACTTATTATAGTATGAGTCAGCAGTATTATGTGCCTTCAGAAAAGACAGATACAATTTTAGGCTACTTCAAGAGAAGTATAGTGTCTAAATATCCAGAGATAATGCTTTAGTTTTATTCTGTACTGGTCATCTTGAGTATGAGTTCCAGTTTTGGCCACCAAATTTTAGAGAGCATTCAGATAAACTACAACAGGTTCAGAAAAGGGCAGTGAGGTTGACCAGGCAACTAGGATTAAGTGAAGAGAGATTGAAGGCTATACAGCTATTTAGCCTTGAGAATAGTGTGAAAAAGTAGCATTCTTTAACTGCACTTAACATGGAAGAAAGACAAGGCAAGGGAAGACACAATAATGGAACACTTCCAGTTGAATATTAAGAAAGTTTTATAACAGCAGTTCAGCAATGTGTAACTACCTACCAGAGAATGTGTTTTTCAGTACTGGAGATGTCTTAATTCAATTATTTCCTAGAGGTCTTCAGTTTGGATTGATGCAGTGAGAGACTGCACCCTTTCAAACTGTATGACACTATGCCTTAGTTTGATATGTGAAGTCAGCCAAATTGTATGTGAAGTTCTAGTTTTAACTAACAGCATTCCCTATACATGATATATTTAAAAATGTGAATTACTTGTGCTTATTATGAGTCTTGTAATATAAATTGGAATGTATGCTTTTCTTTGTGTTGAGATGTGCAAGAAGTTATTTACTTACATTAAAAGGAAATGCTGGTGAATGTGAAACCGATTATTATTTCACCTTTCAGCAAAATGAATGGTATGTTAAATACAGTCTTCTTCAACTGGCACTTTTTAGCCAATTCCAATACTGTGCAGTTGGAGAAGAATAAATTAGAAAAGACGTTTCTAAATTAGCTATGGAATGAAGACAAGGATGACAATGAACACCTGGCGTTAGATCCAGCACTCTGTTCCTCCATGCTAATAAGGTAAAAAGAAAAGGTGCATTTGGTTCTTTGAAAATATTGTACAGAAAATAGTTTAAACTCTAAGGCTGTTTCTGATTAGTGAATACATCCTTTGTCTCAGACTATTTTTACAAAGCCCAACATTTTAAATTTTCAGGCATTGTCCTCTGCTCATCAGTAATGACTATCAATCCATTGTTATAACTAATGTAATACCAGAGACTGTAGAAATATATATATAAAGGTTTTGCTAACCTGTGAAAAATAGGATTCCTTGACTTAAATGCATTACTAATTTAATACTTTTTTTTCAGTATGTCCCTTCCTACATACGTTATTGAGATAATAAGGGGTATCATTCAGATGAAATCTCTCAAATCTCTTTGGAACTTGAGAATGGAAGCTTTTTAGTTTGCATGTGATCATATGTTTGGGCGTGAATTACATTTCAATACTTCTTTACAGAGAATTATATGCTGTTAATTTGAGTACTGTTAATTACTCCAAGACCTTATTAAACTGTCTTGTTTTTCTATTCCAATGATTAATGAAATCCAGCTTTTAAAAGTCTGTAATTTAGGGTATATTCAGCTTAACTTACATGCATAGGTACAAGGCTGTCAATTTTTTCTTCCCCATTTGTTGGAAGTTGATTTGAGAGACAGTTGTGTCTAGTGGTTAAGGCATCAGGCTAGAAAACAGGAGATTGAGTTCTAGTCCTGTCCTGTCTTGGGCATGAAAGCTGGATGGGTGACTTTAGGCCAGTTGTTCTTTCTCAGCCATGAAGTCAGACTTTGGTGACAAGTTGCTTAGTCAAATTCCTGTTGTAACCAATGGGTCAACACCTGAGTTAGGGTTAGAAAAGCAGACCTGACTTCTGGAAAAAAACATTAGAAAGAAAAAAAGATTTGGACGAACATAGAAAAAAACTCCCATGTATTCAACAGGGATGAACATTTCATAAAGTGAAAATGTATATGAAAAATGTGGTGAAATTCACTCATAAAAGGAACATAATTGTATCCACATGCTGAAAGAGAATTGCTCCTGAAAGCTCTTGTGGAGATGAAGCAAAACAATGCCAGAGCACTGTATTTGTACATCCTTGTAGCATTATTGTGTCAATGGCAAGCTGTTACCAATAGATTTTTTTTTTCCAGTTGGACATTCAAATTTGAAATGTTGAATATTGTTGAATCAGGAATATTGTAGAAAAGGAATGGATTTATTCAGAATTATGGAGTTCAAAGAGTTCCTGAACAAATGTGATGTTAGTGACAGAGGGAAAGGGTGGAGAAGCCATGGAGATGCAGAACCTTCAACAGCTTCCTTCTTCCTTTCCCTTTCCCACAATGGAGGACTAGTACTGACTGGCTGGTTGATTGTAATACAACTTAACAAGGAGTATATATGTGTTGTTCAAGAATGCATACAACTTGTACAATATTCCCAATGTGGTGTATTTCCCAAAGCTACAGAAGAATAGCCATTATGAAAATGGAGACTTTGGTTGCTTACAATGAACTGTATATTTGCCCTGTTTCAATTTTTTTTATATCAAACCTCTCTCTCTCTCTTTCTTTCTCTCTCTCTCTCTCTCTGGTCCTATTGCCTTGTATCCTTCCTTCCTTCCTTCCTTCCTTCCTTTTCCCTTCCTTTCCCTTCCCTTCCTGTATGTTCACCCCGACTGCTGAAGATAAATGCAACAACATACTGAGGAATTCCATGTCAAATGGGGGGAAATTCCTGTAGCCATTCATCAAAAACCAAGGGTCACCTCTCCTGAAATGTATTGGCTGGATCAAGGACGATGGACAATGTAAAAATCATGTAATTAACCGTTTATTAACAACAGCTGAGCTAACTGCCACAGCTATAACTGAAACTCCTGGAACTCTGCCTGACAGCTCTTTTAAAACCAGCTGTTAGGCGGCTTAACCAATCAACGAACAGAACGTTACTTTAACCAATCAAAGAACAGAGTGTTACTTCCTACTTCAGCAGACTTAATACATAGCACCTCCTTTTGGCAAACTTGAGAAAAATTTGCTCATTGATCAACTGTTATTTTGAGTAACAACTTTTCCATTCTGTTCCCCATAAAGCCGAGATGACAATAGAAACGTAATACGAGAATTCTTACAGTCAGTGAAAAGTAACATAATGGCAAATCTTACCATGTACTGTAGTAACAAGAGGTAGATGTAAACTGGCCCTCCTGCATAAAACAGGGAGCCAAACACCTTTTACATGGGAATGTAATAGACACAAATAGATTTGGATATTGTTTATATAACAGGGTACTTTTAAACAACAGCTCATACTTCCCTTGATTACAGCTCTCTAACCTTTCTTTAGTAAAGGGTTATTTATCAGGCATTCTTGGATTTTGGTGAGCTTAATTCCACCTGCTGGGTGAAATGGTGCTTCATACTATGTTAATGCTTCTCCTTGCTCAGTATAGCTAATACTAACTGGCAGGGTTTATCCCAATCAATACCATTGAACTTGCAAAGTTTTCATGCAAAATATTCAGCTGTGGTCCTTCCTCATGATTCGTTTGGGAAATGTTAGCTTTGTTCTAAAAGGGCTTGGTTTGCCTTCTCTGGTAACTGAATATAATCTCATTTAGCTACATATAAAGTATTATTTCTAAGTTTTCTGCTGTAAACAGCATCTGGTTGATCTTGTGTGGACTAGATTTGACTTGGTTTAAAATGTGAATGGGACACCATTAAGAAAGCACAGCCTAGTGATGCTGAAGAAAGTACAGTTAAACCTTGCCTAATGACTCCCTGTTTAGTAATCATTCGAAATAACAGTGCTGAAAAGGCAATTTTATGACTAGCCCTCGCACTTACAGGTGTCATATCATTACATGTTCAGCATCCTGGCACTTCGCAAATAGTGGGCATTTATGCCTTTGCAGAGTCCTGTGGTCACATGATTACCATTTATATGCTTTACACTTGCTTCCAACAAGAAGGGTCAATGGAGGAGTTGGCACTGAAAATCATAAGCTGCAGTTATATGATGTCTTGCTGAACAATCCGTAGTGATTTGCTTAACAACCCTTAAACCCTTAAAATAAAGTTGTAGCCTGTTGCAGTCATGTTACGTTTCACTTAGCAATTGTGTCACTTAGCAACTAGTCCCAATTGTGGTCCTAGGCAAGAACTATATACGAAATGTCCATGAAGTCACCAAGACTCAAGCTTGATTCAATGGGGACTTTATCTTATCTCAGATGAGTGCTTCTTCCTGGGCCCAGGTGACAGGCATACTCAATAAGCCGTGATCGACCTGCCCTGTCATAAAAACAGGCAGAGGGGGAAAAAAATGGACTGATGGAAAAAAATAGGTCCAGAAAAATAATCTGGTATAACTTGAGCATGATAGAAATATCACAGTTCAGTGATATCTGGGTCGTGATTAAGTTCTGTGTTTTAAGTAATATGATCATTGCAATTACAGTTATTAACAATGAGAACATAACAGAACTTTTGGGAAAGCAAACAAAACAAAGCAGTTTTTTTCCCTCTCCTCTCATCAATTGATAGTCTGTTTTATAATTGGCTATATTTACATGGAGACTAAAAACAGTATTCATTTGAAATCAAAAGCAGCTGCATACAAAAAGGTTGCGATTACAACTGGAAACTTAGCATACAAAAAAAGATGTATGTATATTCATTACGTATTTCCCCCCCTTAAGGATGTATATACATAAGGTTATTTATAGAATGCTGATTTGATTGAAAATTACAGCGTTGAGGCTGAAATCTGGAATGGAGATCCTGTCTCTTAAAACCGTATCTGGGTGATGCCTGCTTTGTGGCCTTTGATGCATTGGAATCAGTGAATAAACTCAGTACAGAATTGCAGAGCTGGCTATTAAAGTAAATAATGTGGGCATCAGCGTTTTGGTTTTCATCATGGTGGTGCAGCCAAAGCGGTTCTTTTTTCTGCTTCCAGTACATACAAAATTTATGATTCCTCTGCCACAATAGAAAAGGCTGGAATTAGCTACATCTGTGGTGGAGGAGGAAGGAGACATGGCTGTGGTGATAAGAAGGATATGTGGAGGATATGTTGGTTCAGGCACATACTGTTGGAGATGAAATTATTGGATGTGGTTAAAATACTTTAAAGGAATCATTTGCTCTTATTGGCAATTTGTATCAGAGGTAATTCAAATGGTATTCTAAAAGGGTCAGTTGAACTGCATCTTTCTACATACCAATTTCGTTTTTGTTTTGCTTTTTTACACAATAAAATGGAAAGAGCTAGTGCAGTGCTGCGGTTAATGTACTGGAATAGGACCTTAAAACCGTATTTCAAGTTTGCCCTTACGGTATGTCTTTGAGCCAATCACTCACATTCATCTGAACCACACTGAAGAAAGAGGGAAAAATAAATATGGGAGTACTGTAGTCTTAATCTTCTGGGGAAATGTTGGGTTGTACATCTGAGAGACAAAAATAAATGATATCTGCTCCCGCCCTACGGTAGGATAGGTTTGTGCTTGGATTTGAATAAATGTGTAACCTATGTGGGAAGCCACCCACCCCTTCCTAGAAGAATGAAATATTTTGAGGAATATTTTTAAAAAGGTAGGATAAAATATTTCTCCTAAAAGAAAAATAAAAAAATCTTAAGAGAGACAGAAACTCAGAGCCCCAGCTCCCTGCCCCAAGCAGATATTTTGTGCCCATTAAGAAAGACTGGGCCAGCCTATCTACAAAACAAAATAACTTCAGCTCCAGGATGAAGGGATTAAGACATGACCTTTCAGGACATAATAGGATTAACCCACTAAAACATAGAGCTCACTAAATTGCACACTCTCCTAAGGACATTGCATCACCCTCAGAAACTTCAACCAAATATGGGAGCGCAGACAACCTACAGAGCCAGCTATGACCTAGCGGTGGGATTCAAAAATTTTTACTATCGGTTCTGTGGGCGTGGCTTGGTGGGCATGGTAGAGGAAGGGTATTATAAAATCTCCATTCCCACCCCACTCCAGGGGAAGGTTACTGCAAAATCCCCATTTCCTCCTGATCAGTTGGGACTTGGGAGGCAGAGAATAGATGGGGGCTGGGCCAGTCAGAGGTGGTATTTATTGGTTCTCTGAACTACTCAAAATTTCCGCTACCGGTTCTCCAGAATTGGTCAGAACCTGCTGAATACCACCTCTGCTATGACTCCTACAACAGCCAATAGGATACATGTTCTTGCACAGGAAAAGGAAGTTCAAGTGCAAAGCCCAAGAGAAAGTAGAAAAGCCACCCACCTACTCTCAGCTCCATGTGGTCAGCTGCACCAGAACCATGTGCTTGGTGGTTCTGCTTCATCATTAAACCATCTTTCCAATCAGCCTCCAGCCTCCATTTTGTCTCCAGTGCCTTTCTCCCGGCTTGGAACTGAACCAGATGGATATTTCTACCAACAGCTGGCTTGTTTTTTATTTGCCATAGATGCAGTGGTGCATCGATAGCAAAATTCGCCTTGCATGTTTGTGAAATTTAAGGGCTGGGCAAAAGGCCTTTGCAAACGGCACTTCAAAAATATATTAGCACAAGCTTCCTTCCAAAAGCCTTAAAGCATTCTAATCCTTTGGATCTGCCGATATTTGGACAGCTAGTTATGTATGTACAGAATGTACTGTACAGAACGGGACACGAAACACTGGAACTCCAGTGAAGTAGGCTGCACTACACACATGCACACAAACATATCCAGATAGGTGAGAGCAGCCTTCATCCTTTGCCAATATTGTGGCTGTATTAATACTTCGAAAAGAGATGCTTTGCTGGTACTGGACATGCTTTGTGAAGCCTCTTTTTCAAATGCTTTGCATAACCCTGCCCATTTTGTATTGGGTTTTAGGAAAGTTGAAAAGCACCTCTCAGACATCATAAACCAGAGGTGGGGAACTATGGCCCCTGTATGAGTTGTGGACTTCAACTCCCAGGATTCTTGAGCCAGTCATGCTCAGGAATTCTGGGATTTGAAGTCCACAGATCATAAAAGGGCCATAGTTCCCTACCCCTGTCATAAAGCAATTGAAAGCTGCCATTTCAAATGTATGACAGCTCTTGAGCAAAAATGCAGTGGGCTGGAAAGCATTGGGCTGAAAAATTGATGGGCCAGAATAGTAAACAACTATATGCAGGTTCAGAGAAAGGTATTCAAAAAGGGCCTCCATACTTTATTGTTTCCCACTTGTAATTCTCCCATATTCTCCCATTGTTCTGTCCCATCACATTTTCTTAACTTGGAAATCTTTAAGGAGATGCATATTGTTTTCTATTGGTGATACTAGGGATGATATGCTTGGAAGCACCTATGGAGCTCAATAACGGTAGAACCAGAAGAAAAATAGAGCAAAACATATCACAACCTTGGTCCAAAAGAAGTGGAACAGTACTGTCAGGGGAAAGTACAACAGGCAACAGATGTTCAGAAGTCAGGTAGATGATGCTTTCGAGAGCTTTATTTTGTAATGCATTTTGAAGAAATTCTTGGCTGCAAAGGTGACTAGAAATAGTTGAAGTCTGGTGTTTTTTGACAACTGTAGTCATAATACATCTGGAGGGCACCAGGTTAGGAAGGCTCTGCTAAATGTTTATCAATAGGAATGGTTAGTTTTTAAATGGCTTACTCTAGAATACTTTCTCAATGTGGTGTCTCTTTATGTCTTCTTTGTAAGAAATTGTTGTGTTGCAGTGCAGATCATGCATCTTTGCTGCGCCTCTCCAGGCACACAGTTCGTCTTAGCTGCTTGTGTTACATTAGAAGGATTCTTGCCAGTATCATAAAATGATATTATTACACTGAATGTGTACAGTGGACCTGTATAGAAGGTTGAGTGATAAGAAAAGAATATAGGTAGCTCTCCTTTAGCGACTGTCTCTTTTACCAACTGTCTCTTTTAGCAACTATTCCCAGTTATAGCCAGTGATGAAAACATAACTTTGTGATCAATACTTGCATTTCCAACCTTTCCAGGTCTATAAAGCTGAAGTCAGATTGTAAGCACAGTTGGCATTACACTTAGTGATAATTTCGCTTAATGACACGTTGCCAATTTAGTGTAGTCACTAAATGAGGACTACCCATATAAAGTTTGGTTTTTGGCATGGTATTATAGTCCTTAAGCATAGACCTATGCTTCGAATAGTTGCTAGCCTCTTTGTGCTGAAATTCCTAAATTAGGTTTGATGGTAATAAATATCCTTCTTTGTCCTCAGCATTCAGGAGTACATTTCCTCTGTATATTTATGGAATATATTGTGCACTGTCAATAGCTATAAGCTAGTTCTTTAGAGTTGTAGAAAAAAACATATTTCAGTATTTTTAAAAAGGCACCTTCTTTTAAAGACATCTGTAATAGCTCAGATTTTACAGTCTTAAAAAGAGTAGCCGAACTGACACCAAACTCTCTTTCTGTAATCTAACATTTTCCCCTCAGTCCTTTGTGGTATTTTTGAAGAAGGCAATTTCTGCCCTGTTTATGATTTGAAGGAGTGGCCCACAACCCAACCTCAATCAAAGTGGAACAATATGTCATCAAAGACCCAGGCCCCATGGATGTTCCTGGAAAGAGTTTGAAGAGAAAACCTAAGCGTTGTCTGAAACTGAAGTTCACTTCCTTGGTTGCATTACTACATTGTGAAAATGGGTAGCACATTTTAGACATTTGTCAGGAAGAAGATGGAGGTAAAGAGAAAAGATCTCCTGTTCTCTGGCAGTAACTAAAACCAAATGGGATTATTCGCCAAAGTAAATGGTTTATGCCCACACCTAGTAAATATTGAAATTGTGTACATAATTTCTTAGGTTTGGAGGTTTGTAGAAGAGAGAAGAGAGAGATGATTTGTGGTTCAGGATGGACATCCTATACATCCTCTTTGATGAATTGCTTTGTTCCTGTATATATGGCTCAAAATGAATGAATAAGTATACATGTCAAGAGGCTTCCCATTTCTTGTTCAGATGCATTTTGGGGATATTTTCTTCTCTCTCAACATGGAATATATCTAAAATGTAGGTACAATTTCTCTAGAATGAATTTGAAACCTCCAGAATTCTGGTTGACTTAGACTCTTACATATTTAGATACTGATTTGAGTGGATATGCTTTGAAAGATTGGAATATTTTTGTATTAAAGAAGAAGCTGATATTGATCTCAGTGTTAAAATGTTCAGATGAAAGTGGTTGAACATTAGATACATCCTAATAAGACAAGAAGATGACACTGCAGTCTGACCTCCATCATAGGATTATGATGTGTTCCATCGGCAATAACTTTAATATTACTGTGAGAGGGAAATGCCAGGTACAAATGTAGTGCCAAAAAAAAATGAAGCATACTTTGCTTTTTTACAAATACATATTTACATTTTAGGATTTTCTGATGATAACAGCATTCATAGTTTAATGTATTAATTAAATACATCATTTCACCACAAAGAGCTGACATACCATAAGCACGTTACGATAGATTATATCTTGGCTTGAGGCAAGAATTTAAAAAAACCAATTCTGCCATTTTTTAAAAACATGATCATTTTAAAAAGCTGATTCAGGTTCACCACCAGATGTCATCCCTGAGTAGGAAAATATGATTTTTCTAAAGCAATTCTGAGTTCACAACATTTTTAAAGGTGGAGGAGTGAAAGGAAAGTTTGAGAAAGAGAGAGAGCAAACATTAGGAGGTGAAACATTCTTTTAATAGTATTAATGTGTGATTGTGTATCCTTAAACACCTCACAAAACGCCTTTGTTTTTCAATCACCAAGGAAATATTTCAGGTCCTTTTCTGAGAATAGGTTTTAAAATATTGTTGATATTTTAATATAAACATTTAAAATGAACAAAAACTTTAATTTTGTATGAAAAGCTATAATAGGGCCACAGTCCCTCTTTTTTAATCAATTCCTGAACAATGTGAAGAACATCCAAATTATTTTTAAATTAAATTAAAGTAAGCTGAACCTAAATGAAAACATTTTCTAACAGCACGGAAACTCCAGAATGTTTAATATAAATAAAGTTCAATTCAATATATAGCTTTAATTCACAAATGGGATTAAGGAATAAATTGCAATGAAAGTGGTCTGAAAAGTTCTGTCCCACATTTCACAGCAAAATAATTGTTGAAAAGACACACCCCACCCAGCTGCTCAGAGCTCAGAGGGAATGAGTCTGGGCTCCCACATCATGCTAAGCCATCATCACAGTGTCTGACATTATACAAAGTACTACATTAAAACCAAAGGACACAAACTATATTCTGACTTAACACAGCCAGCATGTCCTGGCAAGAGAGGACAAGGGTAACAAGGTGATGTGGTGTCTCCGTACAAATGATATGAATTACATATTGTGTGCCATGATGTGATTTACCTAATTCGTGTCACTTATATAATGCAATTTACCCAATTCATGTCACTTATACAATGACTTCATGATACATGCAGCATTGTGGCTGCTTCTGTGGATGACTAAGATCATGAGTACAGTCAACGTTTTCTTCGTACAGGTGCAGTCCCTCAATTGTTAGGTGGCTGTTAGGCTGAAGAGAAGCAAGGAATCTAGGATATTTGGGGAGGGGAGAAATGTTTTGGGGGATGTACACTTTTAAGCATTTATTTTGGAAATCAGCTTCAATAGAAACAGTAAGCTAAGAAAGTGGAATGAGATTTGGAAATGTTTATCCCAGTTCCCAGTTCCCAGATAATAAGAAAAGAGAGGGACATACTTGGGAAACTGAATAGAGACAATTTGGTACCACAGTGATCTATAGAATTACAGTGTGGACCATTGCTGGTTGGGAAGCTTTGGAAGATGAAGTCCATCCATCTTACGATTATCAAGGTTGAGAAACACTAATGTGGACTTTTTCTTGCAGTTCAAACGATGATGGCTGAGGGGGGGGGATTGTTCTCAGAATCATTGATTTATTGAATCTCCCTCTCTCTATCCCAGGAGAGGAGAAAGAGAACAGATTTCTAATCCTCTGAGCCTGGATCCTACCATGGATGCTACATACAGCACAAAGAATCATTCTATATGAACCCCAGAACTAAATATAAAGCCTGTTGTCTTGTAGTGCTTTCCAAATATCTGGGATTGGGGTCAACAGCATCTTTACCCACCTCTTCTAAATGATCATGGAATAAGAAAATACTTCTCCAGCTTCTCAATTCAAAGTGAGACCTTCCTAGACAGGTGATTGCATTGACTTGAAACAGAGGCAATACAGCTAGGAAATAGATCAGCAATAAGGATAGCAAATATCTTGCTGGTAGAGTATTGTTTTATTCAGGTTTATGAGAAGGGATTGCAACACAGCAGTAAAGTATGGCCTAAGATGTCACAGAACCAAAACATTTTGGCTGAGATAAAAGTCAGCATAAGGAGGACAGGGCAAATGGCAAATTTTGCTCTGTCACTTATTCCCTTATATTATTTTTTGACGGAAGCCTATTTGTAATTCTGTAAACACTTTTCAATAATAACAATATTTACAATGTTATAGACAGAATGTTTATTTCTGTTCATCTGGAGACAGCTGATCATTAGAATCTTGCTGCTTTAATACATCTTACAACCATTTTATCATCTCTGTATCTTTATTGACATAAACTGTATGATGCACAGTATAATGCAGCACTTTGAATGCTAAATTTGAACTCAGATCACAGCTCCTTATAGGAGAAAAAGTGTGTGTGAGGAGGGTAGATTTATGTCTCAGCTTGTCATACAAGGTAGACTTAAACAAACCAGGGATTAAGTTTAAACACTGAGCCAATCTATAAAGTGGTTTGGTTTGTTCTCGTTTAGTTTGCTGGGTGATCCCAACCAATTATGGCTTATGAAATCAAAGCTAAGCAGATCATAGGTTAGCACAATGTACAAAAACAGCCAGTGTTTCATGGGAGCCACATGGTTATGGAATATATTACGTTTTTGACACTTTAGATATATTGTTTTTAATAACAGTTAAATTACTCTGCCGTCTGCATTTGGTTTATTTGTCAGCCAAAGGAAAATATGCCTGTTATCTTGAGGAATCTTTTGGAATGAACAAAGATTTATTACTTAGTTTATTTTAAAAAACTGTTCTGAGTTCATGGACTTCCTGTTTAAGTTATTTACAAGCTATTAGGCTTCCTGTTAACTACTCCACTTGTGAAATAAGATACATTGTTTTTAGTATGAGAGCCTCCATAAGTCAATTGAAAAATAGAAGGAAACACACATTTGCATAATATTTTGTTCTAATCATTTGTCTAGGGATTTTTCCCTATTGTATATCTGCTCTTTTGATTTTTTCCCCCCAAATAGGATTGCCATTTTTTAAAGCCATATTTCACTCAAGCTAATTTAATGGGCATGTCCATGTAATTTTCTTGGCAACAGAATGGAATTGCTTTCTATTCATCTGTTTTCTTTCCCAGTCTAGCCTCCAGCCCTAATAATATTCCCTGGTGTTCTGCCATCCAAATGCTAACCAGACCTGACCTGGCTGAGTTTTCTGTGACCTCCTGAAGAGTTACACAAATCCATAAAAAGTTAGGATGTGACTCGCAGTGATGATTAAACAAAGGTCACAGTTTAGTAAAGTTCTGTGTAGCAGCCTGCACCTGTTTAGTTCTTGCTTCCATATTGTATTACAGGTAGACCTTTCTTGACTGTTACAGCTGATTACTGACTTATTTAATAGGGGATTTTATCAACAAGTCTGTGGACTAAAAGTATATTCTGAAAAACTCAGTCCAAATTATACTGGAATGCAGGTACTCCTTAGTTAATAGTTACTGGGACTGGAATTTCCAATGCTAAGTGATGTGGTTGTAAGGTGCAGTGTCATGTGACTGCATCACTTAGCGAGAGCAATCTCAGCAGTCCCAGTTGCCATTTCTAACCAAGTCTTTGGATGAGGATCCACCCCAATTCGCGCCATTCCCAGTTTGGTTCCTCCCAAACCAGACTCTTGGTAAGGTAAGGGACTCTTCCCTCCCACCTGTTTCCCCCATCTCTGTTATTTTGGCCAGCCTGCACTCCTCTGGCCCCGTTCAGCCTGCCACCCTGTGCTCTATCCAGAGATCTCACAAGAAGGATTCCCCGTGCAAAGGTGGCATGTGATTTGAACAAGATCGGGCACACTTTTGGGAAGAAGGCCTGGTGAACCAGGCAGCTCCTTTGTGAAGGGCCAGGGTGAGCACGCTTTTTCAGGAGGAAAAAGATCATCTGGGGGCAGTAGGGTGATGGAGTGCAAGACATCCATAAGGGCAGAGATTGGGATGGGGAGATAGCTAGGTGGTGGGAGTTGCAGTACCCTTGCGGTCATAGATAGGGGCTGGCTATCAAGCACTGACATTTTGATCAAGTGATGCGGAGGCTTGCAATAGCCATTATTTTGAAGACTGGCCATAACTATCATTTGTTCAGCCCCACTATAACTTTGAATGGTTGTTGAATGAATGGTCATTAATTGAGAACCACTTAGTTTTCATAAGAATAGTGATACAAAATATAACAGAAATGTGAAAGATGATGCACAGTCTCAGAAATTCTGAATGAACACCAAGTGGTGATAAACTCTTAAAAGAGTTTAATTAAGAGAGCGTAAAGCATTTTTCCTTCCACTTAGGGCTCTACAGAGCAACTTGGTGATCACAAATGAAGGCAAATATACGTGTCCCAGGATAACGTTGCAGGATCTAATCTGGGTCAGTCACTGGGACCATATTGGATCCTGCAACTTGATGGTTTTTGTAAATTGTTAAAATACAATTTTCAGGCACAGAGTGTCCCTGTCCCACAAAGAAAGTTTTCCTTACAGATGCTTTTTCTTTCCTTTTGGGGGGAGAGGAAATAGAGTTTATTTAAAAACTGTATTAAAACTAAGTTAAGACATTATATAATAACTAGAAAGAAAAATAATAAAAAGATGGCAAATAATTTTTGATTCCACTTTTCCTGAAACTTGAATGTTACACAGGGTAAGGGGTAAGTTAAAACTAAGAAACTGAGAAATCCCCTAAGATTATGCTGCCAAATTTTGGTAGAGCTAGGGATATCTGTAGGGATATGTAGTTTTATGTAAGGACTTGAAAGCATTTTCTTCTTACACTTTCAGAGGTGTAAGGGGGAACATGTTCTTTATAGTTTTTTTAAATAGTTCTTTTTAATTATATTCCTTCCTTCCTTCCTTCCTTCCTTCCTTCCTTCCTTCCTTCCTTC
>WNWU01000003.1:3383549-3407026 GCA_012654045.1 Ptyas mucosa
TTCCTTCCTTCCTTCCTTCCTTCCTTCCTTCCTTCCTTCCTTCCTTCCTTCCTCTGGGCAAGAACTCAAACTTATACTACATTTGAGTTTATAAGGAGCTTCCTGTTTCAGACAAGGTGATTCTCTAATAGAAGAGCTCCTAGGAAAAGAGTTTTGTGAAACCTGGAAGACTGCACCATTGTTCATTGAGTTTTTAATTCAGTAACAGAGTATTTCCTGAGAAATCAGTGTCTTCCCCCAAACTTTTATCATATTGCTCTAGTCTAGTCTAGGAAGTAAAAATGTGAGATTATGCATAAAAATGCATAAAATAGTGAGACAGAAATACAAATCCTATCCATTGGAAATTAGTATTTTATTCTTGAAAAGCGAAGAACCCGCCCGCCGCGCCCGTGCTTTCAAAACCTGGCCAAGCCACGTTTCCCAGCACCTGCGTATCAGAAGAGGACCCGCCCTCATTCACACTTGTTAAAGCCCCCTCTCTCATCGGGGTTTAAACTTTACCCGCCTATCTTAAACCCCTTAGCTGAGCTGGGTCCCTAAACGAGGGGTAGCAAACAAGCGTCCGAAAGAGGCAACGCCTCTTCTCGGGGCGGAGAGGTTCCAAGCAGTGACGGATAGGGACCGGGAGCCGCTTTAATAAGTTGCCTCCTCCGCCTCCCGTCAAAGAGAGAAAAAGAGGAGGGCCGCTTCTGCCAGCTGGATGATCCGCGCGGTACCTGCGAGGCTCGGCAGCCGCGCTCGCAGAAGCGACTGACTCAAAAGAGAGCTGCCCGGGCTGACGCGCGTGCCGTTAGGATTTCTCTTGAAAGCTCCCTCATCTTCTGCGTGGGGAGGGAGGAGGGGGACCATCTGCGGAGTTCGCCACGCTTTTTTCTTTTTTGGCCCGGGGGAGAGGGAGAAAGAAAGGGAGGAGTTGTTGGATGATTAGGAGTTTGGGATTTGGGGATTTTGTTCCGTTTTTGCCTTCTCCGGTCCTTTCCCGCTCGGTCAACGTCGAGAGTTTCCACCTGAGCACTTACACTCCTGTGAAGTGTTGGGGGGAAAGGAGCTGCGCGGGCTGCTCTCCCTTGGTTTTGGCGCGGAAGAGGCGCAAAAAAAAAAAAAAAAACCTGCTGGCGGCTACCGGACTCGGTGGGGGGGAAAAAAAGAGCCTGGGAATCAGATCGCTGAACTTGCCCCGCGCAGGAATAGCGGGAGATGTAACCCGGGCGCGAGATCCAGAGGGTTTGCACCTGAGTTCGCAAAAAAGGGGCCAGTAGGTGAGACCCCTTTGCGGCTGTGCACCGCCCGCCCCCCCCCCCCGCCGGCCCCTGGATGGAAGCGGGGGATGGGGTCGTCGTTGAGAAGGAGGGAAGCTGCGAGCGCTTATCTTCCCCTCCCGTGAATTAGCACCGCTGCCACCCCCCCCCCGAAGGAAAGGCCGGGGCAAGGCGAAGGAGCTCCAGCTTCCGCGGCGAGACTTCGCTCTGAAGTTAACGCGAAGGGCGGAGAGCAGAAGCGGGGAAAGCGATGCCGTTGAGGCTGCGCTGGTTTTGGTGGTGGGCGGTGGTGTGTGGGAGCTATTGCTGCTGCGCCCTGCCTAGGCTGCCTCTCCTGCCCGCCGCGGGGGCGCTTCTCCTGGGCAGCAGGAGTGCCGCGGGCTTCGGCCCCGGGAGCAGTAAGGCTCAGCCTCAGGCGCCCGTCTCCACCTCTTCCTCCCCGGCGGGCTTCCTCTACCGTCGCCTCAAGTCCCACGAGAAGCGGGAGATGCAGAAGGAAATCCTGTCGGTGCTGGGCTTGCCTCACCGGCCCCGGCCCTCGCACGGGCTTCAGCTGCAGCAGCCGGGAGAACCCGAAGTTCCTCTCCCTCAGCAACGCCGGCGGCAGCACCAGCACCAGCAATCAGCGCCCCCGCTGGGCAGGCTGAACTCCGCGCCCCTCTTCATGCTGGATCTCTACAACACGCTGTCCGGCGAGGAGGAGGAAGCGGCGGCGGCGGAGGAAGGAGAGGCCGAGCATCGCGGCGGCGGCGGCGGCACCCGGCACATCTCCACTGCGCGACCCCTGCAGCGCAAAACTCTCCTGACCCACAACTTGGGCTCCTCCGGCAATCCTAGCCTGGCGAGCTCGCAGGACAGCGCTTTTCTCAACGAGGCCGACATGATCATGAGCTTCGTCAACCTGGGTGAGTAGAGAGGTGGGGTTGAAAAAAGGAGGGGTGGGGGTGGCGCCGATCAACCTGTGAGTGGATGCCGTGGGTGGTCCTTGTTTAAGGCAGGCAATTGGGGGGGGGGAAACATCCAGATTTGAGTTATTAGGCAATACAGGTAGTCCTCGACTTACGTTTCTGCTCTTAAGTGTAACATTTGCTAAGTGAGTTTTGTCCCGTTGGACTACCTTTCTTGCCGCGGTTGTTAAGTGACTCACTGCAGTGGATAAGTTAGTAACCTGATTGTTAAGTGAATCTGGCTTTCCCCATTGACTTTCCTTGCCAGAAGATCTTAAAAGGGGAATCACATGGGACACAGCAATGGTCGTAAGTATGAACCACTTGCCAGGCATCTGAATTTCCATCACGTGACCATGGGGATGCTGCAATGGTCGTAAGTGTGAAAAATGGTCATGAGTCACTTTTTTCAGTGCTGTAGTAACTTTGGTCATGAATTGAACAGTTGTAAGTTGAGGACTATTTGTACTGTTAAAACCTGTAGAAGTGTGTTGAGGAACTCCAAACTCTATTATTTATTGCAGTATATGCTCTTTTACTACAGGAGACTAGCAGCTATCTGGCTGTAAACTTTTCTTTTATCTTTTCCTCCAATGACCACCCTCTTCCCCCTCCTTCCAGTTGCTATGCCAAAACTACTTGCAATGACCCCCTCCTCTCTAGCACATGCTAATGACCTCCAGTTCATAACACAGAATAAAGATCTAAATTATATAGTCAAACTGCATTCCTTAGTGTAACTGCATATTATGTTATGAAGTTGGCCTGGAACCAAGCAAACAGAAAGTTATGTATCTGGGCTTGATAGGGATCCTGCTGAACGAAGACACGTCTCTTATTTCAAAGATTACGCGATATCCATCATTTGGGCTCGTGCCTCACAAAATATTAATATACAGCAAGACCTATTAAGAACACCCAATTTAAGGATGACCCATAGTTAAGCCTACTGTAGCAAGATTTGAGTTAAATACGTAACGATTCAAGTTAATGGTTCAAGTTTACTATACAATCCTACCTACAGTATACAGTATTATACAATAATACTGTTCTGATTCACATACTGTAGAAATTTGACGTAAAGATATTTCTGGTTCACATAGAAATTTAGGACAAGGCGAGACCTTGGGTATGGACCTCATTCTTAAACTAACCTATATTCAAGCTAAGCAGCCTGTAATTGCTCTCGATAGACTGTATTATCAGAAATAGAAAGGGCCTTTGGTTCTTCTTTCTCTTTCATCTTTATTATGGGCTCATTTTTACATTTTGATATTCCAAAAAGCCCTTAAGACCTGTTTGTGTTCTCAAGCCTGCAGCTACCAAGCAACCGTAGGCTTGCTTTAGATGGCTCCACCAGTGAGATGATCATTTTTATCCTTCCTCATCTGGAGTTTGTATTTCAAGTTTTTATCATATGCTTAAAATGGAATTTAAATTTTTGTTTCTGTTTTATTTGATTATTGTTTGCTGCCCCGAGTTGCCTTCAATGAAATGGATGGCTATGTCAATTTGATTAATAGATACATTTGGCAAGATGGATGGCTCATTGGAATTTAATAAATAATCATGAGAGATATATTCAGTATTTCTTAAACTTTGAAAATTCTTGTGTATGCATAGTATCCTAAATTCGGTTCCTAGTGCCTGTTAAACCAGCTAGCTATTGATTTTAAATGGTGGAGTGTAGTACTTATTGAAGGAGGTGATGAGAAATAATTATTTGTTTTGCTATGCGTTGGCTTTATATGAAACCATATCTTTGGGATTAAAGTTGATTTTGTCATCCAGGGAAAATGGACATACTTAATTTAGGGTTCCATTCTTACTGATTCTGAGTATCATTAGGTTATCTGCATAATTTTGTAGCCTTTACACATACGTTACCCTTTTGGTATTATGGATTGCTGACATTCCATGCTTCTGTGGTACTGACCATGGTACTGTTTTGGTGCTGCTTTGGGCAGGTTTAGAATAACTGGCTTAAGAATGGTGGGGAAGGGGTTGGTTGTGAATGCTGCTTCTCTCAACAGATCTTCTGCTAGTTGTTTGGTTGTGCAAACAAAAACAAATGCAGGTACAATTCAAAGAAGGGATTGTTCTCTATCTATATAGTAATGAACTTGCGTATAACTAACTTGGAGAAAGTAGCCATTGTCTACCGTGCGACTTACTTCTGAGTAAAAATGCAGTAGGACTGCTTTATTATCCTGCAAAAGCAATGGGCACTATCTGTGTTTTTTCAGAGTGAAAAGTATTTGATACTACAGCACGTCCCTGTGATTAAGAATGCCCTGGTTTAAGGGCAACTCAGAGTTGAGATCGGAGACTATCTTAACAAAATTCAAGTTAAACACAAAATGATTCAAATTAAACGCACAATAATTCAATACAATACAATTTATACAGTATTATACAATAATGCTGCTCTAGTTTACAAACGAATTCGACTAAAGACAACAGGAAACAGACCTCTTGGAAATAGACCTCCTCCTTAAACTGGGGATCACCTGGTCTTTTGAAGTAGTGTGAAATTATTGGTCTAACTTGTCTAATATTATTTATCTTATTGAAAGTTACTGTCCTAGGTTTCAAGTGAAATTTTTCTCAGATCTACTAATTGAAACGTGTACTACCATGGACTACATCTAAGATTTCTGAATGTATAATACCACTAAACTATGATCTTGTGTTAGGCATCCTTTCTTTTCTGTCATACATCCTGCTACATTCCAGAATGCATTGTGCCTTACATTCTCTTTATTGTTAAAAAGTATTTAAAATGTCAGTCACTGCCCTGTGCAATTAAGGACTGGCTCACTCTCTGGGAAAACGTAACTGGTCTTTCCTGATGCAGGAAAGTAACTTGGTAACTTCCTCCTCAGCTTTCCCGATGTGGATGAACTTTTGCAGTTGTTTTTTGGTATTAAAAATAGGAATTAAGCAAATTAGATATATGTTATGATAGACTCTGAAAAAGAGACTTATGTACCAGATTCTGATATCTGCTTCCACCAGTCATATAACAGCATTTTGGGTGTTCAATAGACAGACCAATATTTACAGCCATTTAAATATCCTGTGGTCATGGGGCCCCAATTTATATTTTTTCTGGAAACTAGTGTTTACTTTCAGTTTCCAGCAAAAAAAAAAAAAGCCATAGTGAACAATATGTTTGTTTAACCACTACAGCATTTAACAACCACGGCATTTGCTTAATGACTGCTGTTTGTAAAATTGGATGTGGCCACGTGATGACCTGCTTTATGACCATCATGACTTGCAACCAAAATTACAGGTTCAATTACAGTCGTAGGTTGAGGACTATGTATATTTGAGCCAAAGGTGCTTTTTCAAGAGGCAACTGGACTTTCTGGTTTTTCTTTGAAGATGTTTCGCTTCTTCAAAGAAAAACCAGAAAGTCCAGTTGCCTCTTGAAAAAGCACCTTTGGGACAACCATGACCTGGATGACTGAGAATCTCCATAGATACTTACCTGTATTTGAATGTATTCATTCTGCCACCTCCAAGTAATATTACAGTTATGTAAAATAACATAACATAAATAACATAATAACAAAACCTAGAAGTGTAAATTATTTTTGAAGACAAATATTACAATAGATTCAACTGGTAAGCATTAGAGATTATTTAGTTGGAGAGATATTTTGATGATGGTGAAGATTGGTATAGAAGACCCGAACTACAATTTGAATATTTGTGTTCTTGGTATAAAGACGTTTGTCCAGACATCTCCAATAATAGACACTGAGCATGCTATCCCTATGTTTCTTGTATGTGCAGTGCAATGGAAACATTGGTACAATCCAGTATTTCTTAGTCAACATAAAGTAGTGCAAAATAATCATAGAATCTGCATTTTGTACACTCACGCTTAGGTTAATATGATGGCTATAATACTATCACATTTGCCTAACAATTCTATTTTTGTTGTTTTGATTTTTTGGTTGTGCGTTATGATATAGATGCAGTGAATATTTACGTGGCTTGATCTATATGTTCATTGAAGATTTCAGCACATAGAAAATGTGCTAAATCTTGGTGAAAGTACTTGCTAATTGTGATTCTTAACTCAAAACTAACAACAATGAATGACCGCTAGAAAATCTAGAAAGACAAATGTAAAATCTACTAATGCAACCTGCTTAAAATGTTGAATTAGAAAAAAATAACGTAGCTGAAGAGTAATTTGTGCTGCTCGAGAAGAAGCAAAAGAACTAAAATTTATTTCAATGGTAATATCACTGATATTACATTTCAATAAAAATGATAGCTATTCAGGAAATAGTATCTTTAATGATTGATGAAATAGTCTGTGAATATTCTCCATTCTTTCAAATACGATCCAATGTTATAATTGTAGCAAAGAACAAAACACGTTTACCTGGCAGCCAAAGTAGCAGGAAAAGAAGGACTGTTGTGTTAAGACATGTTTAAAGAAGACTGTTAATTAGTTTCATTAACTTGTGTAGTGAATTTATTTTCAAAAAAACCTAGAAACTGCTATGCATATAGCATTTTGCTGTGGGGAGGAATGGAATACCAATGCCAGGATTGCATTACATTCATGTCCTAGTGTTTTCCTTGTATTAAGCAAACTCTTTCTCAGTTAGCACTTCAGAATTCAATACGTAGGAGATTTCATTTCTTAGTAGAGTTGAGATTAAACTACAAAATAGCAGTGTTTGCTTCTTTTTCTCATAAATAGGATTTTTATGCATGTGGCCCAAAATGTGGTTTGTCTAGTTTAAACCTTCATGTCTTAAAACATTATTACCAATGAAATAAACTTTTCTTTGCTGTTCATGTATTATGCAGTTGTTGATTGGATCAGTTTTGCCATATTTAAAAAAGGCAAAGTATATACTTCAATCTTTTGATGCCACTTCTTCCCTACTACCCACCTCAATTTCTTAATTGTAGTGGGAATTCTACACGGTCCTATTGGAGAAAATGAAAATTTAACTTGGAGAGAAGCAGCTTGAATAGAAAAGATATAGCAAGAATAGGAATAAATACGAAACATGATCTGCATGTGTGTTTCTATCATTCGTAGGTGAAGCCAATCATGTATGATCTTAAGAACTGATTCTTGACCACACCTACCCTCACTACCATCACCTTGGAAAACTTTCAATTTTTCCTCCTTTTGTAATCTAATGCAAGTTTGGTGTCTGCAAATGGTCTAAGAAAAAAATATATAAACATTTCAAATACTAATTTAACTTCAGAAACAGAATCTTCCCAGGATCATCCAGGTTACTAGCTTTGAAAATAGGTAACTAACATTGTTCTAGCAAGAAGTATGACATTCTTTTCATTTCTATTTTCTGTATGATCATGTTTATATCTTTTAAACAATCTCTAGAATGCTAACATGCAAAAGAGATAAAATTAACTTCCGAAATATTGACTAGGAGTATCAATATCACATGAGTCTCTCTCTCTCTCTCTCCCCCCCTCTCTCCCTTCCTCCCTTCCTCCTCTTCCTCTTCCTCTTTCTTCTGAGCAATGTACATGGAACCAGTGGATAAAAATGTCCTTGGTTCTATTGAAGAAACTGTTGTTTAGTTCCAAATGGTTGTTGATCATTTATTTTACCAGAATCATTTTTTAAAAATTAATTTACTGTTTGACTTCCAAGTTCTCCTGGTGTTTATCTATATATACACAAATATTTTACTATTGTTTAGGATTTTTCAAAATTCACAACCATATTTGTGATCAATGTACTTCTAATAGGGAGTTAGTTCTAGGATGCTAAGATTGTATTAGAAATACATTCATTGTCAAAATGTTAGATGATTTGAGCAATTATAATGAATCAGCCAAGAAGACTTTAATGCAAATTCTATGATGTATAACTAATGTAGCACTTATAAAATTAGTATTATATTTCTGTAATTGTTTATAAGATAAAAAGGCTATGAAAATAGTTTTGGGAATTCTATTATTCTGTAAACTTATTATTAGAACTACATGAATAACAATTTTCTATTTGCAAAGCATTTATAATTTAAGATGATGTTTTTAGCAAATTTCCTAGACAGGTGCACATGCAAAACTACTTATCTTCCTAGTTATAAAAAGGTTAAATGCTATATTTACACAAGGGCTAGAGAGTGACATCATGTCTCTTCAAGCAAAGATATGTCTTCCACTAGCCAAAATTTAAGAGAATATGGAGAAAGGATTCTGATTTGCACTGGATGTTTGTGGTTTATTAACATGAGAACTAAATAAAAGTCATTCAACAGTACAGAAGACCCAGCTCCATCATACTTAAGTAGCAATTAGTACTGTCTGAAATTCACAGCTCATAGTTAGCCATAGTCCCCTGATCATCTAGAGGAGTTTGTTTCAAACTATGTTATGTGGAATCTAATCTGCATGAGAACTTGATGGGATTCTATGACACACACTAAGGAAATAACAAAGTTCATTTGAATTCAGTCAAGGCCATTTGTAATAGAAAGAGTTTGACTTGTTGTTCCACGAAAAACAATCCATGGCCTCCATTTTATGGATCAAGGTTGTTGTTGTTTTTTAACTAATAGGTTCCATGACTTGAAAAAGCTGTAAAACTCTAACATGTGCTAATGTGGAAAAGTATTTAGAATAAGGGTCTAGAATTTGGAAGATTCAGATGTGAATTTATGAACACCATAAATGAAAAATTGAATACATAATAATTAACCATTTAAAATAATGTCTTACTGACAATGATGAATGTGGGACTCATGCTGCATAGGCAACATTCTGTGGGGTCCTTTCCTCAACTAAGAGGGAAAAGGGAGAACATGTGTCTGTGGTTTTCTAAAGACCTTTTTTCTAGGCTTATGGCTTACTTGGATGTAAACAGCCGCTTTAAATATGTACCCCACAAAGTGATATGAATAATTTTGTACCTTTCTTGTACTTCCCCCACCCTCTATTTCTAACTAAGCAACTTATTTGTCTGTTTGCAGAATCCAGGAGTTGAAACTGTAAAAAGAGCAGGCTACTTCTACCTATTCCTCTTCCTTCTAAACTACTTTAAGCTGGTTGTATAATCATCTTCACTCTTGGACATTTTAATACAGTTAGAGAAGAATACCAGCCAGTCAAGACTCCCCCTGGTCAACCAGAGTGTGGTAAAACTGACCAAGCAGTTTGTTTTAAAATTGCAATGGTGCAAAGCAATTATGCTATAATTACTTAGGTTTTGAAAACTTCAGAAATGATTTAAAACACATGCTTCTAATATTGCATGAGTGCAACACCTCTGTGCTATGCATTATCTTTTTTCAGGTTTTTGCATGAGTCTAAAATAAAGTTATTGCTATCTATTGTTTTCAGACCTGGGCTGAAGCCTGAAAAGAGAAAGGCACAATCATGAGTGAAATATTATGTCCCACCCAAAAAATCACAAGACAGATAATGGTGGAAAATATTTACAAAAAAATCCACCCTCTTTTCCAATTATGGAAAATCAAGTTAATTGTCAAATATTATATTTTACATAAATCCAATGTTCCACCTGGGACTTTCAACGTATTCAAAAATGTTCACGTTCAATTTATTCACCAATGAGAATTAACAACATTTTGACTTATTGATCATGTTTACGGCTTTCAAAACAATTCAAGGAGGAGTGTCCCTGACCTTATGTGACCACTGCACTTCCAAACTATCTGTTTAAGGAGCCTGAGCTTTCTTTCCAAGAAAGGAGCCTTGGTGGCACAGCAGACTAAGTGCTGTTAAAGCAGCACCAGCTGCCTGCAATTACTGCAAGTTCGAATCTCACCAGGCTCAAGGTTGACTCAGCCTTGCATCCTTCCGAGGTAGGTAAAAATGAGGACCTGGATTGTGGGGGCAATAAGCTGACTTTGTATAAAAAAGAACACCGCTTAGGGGGCCCCAAAAGCCCTACTAAGCAGGTATATGCAAAAGTATGAAGGCTATTGCTTAACGCATTGTAAGCTGCTCTGAGTCTCCAGAGAAGGGCAACATATAAATTGAACCAATCAATCAATCAATCAATCAATCAATCAATCAATAAATAAACAAATAAGGGAAAAATTAGAGCTGCCATGTAGCAGGTATGAACACCTTTCTTACCCATAAACATTCTGCACCTCACATTGCTAATAGGGAACTCTATTGCTTAATTATAGAAACACTTTCATGTAACCACCAGGAAATAAGCAGTGATTACAGAAGGAATTCTTTATTTTTAAAAATTATTTAACCCGTATAACAAAAAATATACATCTGGGCCTCGTCAACAATATGGATATATTTCCCTTCTTCTCATTTAAACTGGAAGAGAAATGGAATTTCATATTTACAATGAGTTTTCTCTTACACATTGAAGGTATTGCTGCAGAAAAATATTCTTAACACAAGACGAATCATTTCTCTTTGCTGCTTTCCTCAGTTATTAAAAATATTTAGTAGTGCAGTCTAATCTATTGATGGAATTCATTTGGTTATAATCCTATGTAGGTAAATAGATTAATTGCATTAATTATTGAGATAAAGCATTTCATTCTATATTCAATCTATTTTTTTCACTAACTTGGAAAAGGTTAATTATAGATTTCCTTTATGTGCTGTAATTATAAAGCGCCTACAGTTGACAACAAACTGTATGAAGGTGAATATTTAAAGATGTAACTTTGCATTTAACATTATGTAGAAATAATATATTATGAGAATTATTGTACTTATTGAATAGGTTGAGACAGTACCTAAAAAAATAGTAAAATTCAAAACATGATAATCTTAGTTTCATGATTCTTGCTTCTGTTGAACATTTTAACTTGAATTCCTGTATTATTGAACAATTTATTCTCTTGCCTGCCCAAAGAATCTAAGTTGATAGTTCAAAGGAATCTGTCTTCTCACTCTTGCATAAAGTCTATTTTTCACATCTGTACATCATAACAGCAAATGCCATTGATCTGGCTGCTCTAACTTTTGTCTTGATTGAGATGTTTTGATTTTTCATGAGTTTTCTAGAAAATGAGTTTTCTTTCATTTCCTCTCCATGATTTTTTTTTGCCTATTATTACCGTTCTCTGAATCTTTTTTGTTTTCAACACCCACTATTTTTATGAATACTCGATCCTAGAAAATAGTCAACTACTTCTATAAGCTCTTTGTTTCTTTTAAATTCTTCCAATTTTCCAGTTGACATATTCTTGAGTTTTCTTGATGTTCAAATGAAGCCCTACTTTTTAGTTGTCCTGTTTTACTTTTAGAATGATCATTTTTAGCCCTTGTTCAGTTTCTGCATCAAGGTAGTATTGTCTACATAAGTCTGGTTGCTGACATTAGTTCCACTGATTTTGACTCCACCCTTTAATTCTTCCAGACCTATGATCCATGTGATGTTTCTGTGTTTACAACAAACAGATGTGGTAATATAATGCAGCCCTGTTTCCTCCTTTAGTGGTAAATCATTTAGTTTTATTATTTTTTGTTTTTATGGTGGCTTCCTAGTTATTATAGATTTGTTATCAGAAGAATCAGATACTGGAATATACTGATTGCTTTGAGAGACTTCCAAAGTCTTGAATGATCAACACTATCAAATCTTTTGAAAAGTCTATAAAACAGGAATAAACTCAGTGGTGGGTTGCTACCGGCTTTCCCGGGAGAACTGGATCGGGAGAACCAGTAGCGGTGGCAGTGGGAGGCTCCGCCCATCCACCTGGACGTCTCTGCGCATGCACAGAAATGTCGCACGCACCCGGGCACACATGCACCCATGAGCAAACAGGCAGCAATGGGATTTGAATCCCATTACTGAATAAACTTGCTTGGTCAGTTGCCACTTCTCCCTCCATAAGGTACAGAAATTTTTTTTTTAAACCATTTTTCTGGCCTGTTGTATTATGTCTGTTGTCTTGTAATTAGTATGTTCCTTTAATTCTCCCTTTTTAGGGATTTCTAATTTGGGGATAATGCTGCTTTTTCCTGTTTTTGTTAGTAGAGGGTTGTCATAATCTTTAAAGTTTCTATGCCAGCCACCTTTAAGCAACCTGTGGGGATTTCACCTACCTGCTTCCTATTTTCAAGTTCTTTATAAACTGTATTAATTTCTCCTCAGACACAATCAATTCTTCCTACTATTCATTTCTCTCAAATATTGTGTCATTGAATAGGTCTTCGTATACAAATATTCCATGTATCCCCTCTACCTTCTTTTTATATGATATTCCATCATTACCTTTTTTCCAAACTTGATCTTATGATATAGATAGGAGGTTGGAATGTTCCTGTGTTCCTTATTTTTTTAAGTGGTTCCTTGTTTTTCATGGTCAGTTTTAGAGTTCAAATATATATCTTTATCTCTTTTCGCCTCTTGTTGAAAATTTGTATTAAATTATGTTGTACTTTGAAGATGTCTTCTTGGCCATCTTTTTCCTTTCTGTTCCTATGGCCTTGTCTGATAGCCAGTGTGTTCAATAGTTACATCTTTAAAAAAAAATACTATAATTAGTAATTCATTTGCAGTGATGATCTTGCAAATCAAAATACATGTTCTGAATAAATATTCCCTAACTCTGTGTCTTCAAAATGTATTAGAGCAGTGGTCCCCAACCTTTTTGGTACCAGTGACCAGTTTCGTGGAAGACCGTTTTTCCATGGCCAGGGGGGAGGAGTATGCAACCTAGATACTGCAAATACATAGTTTCGCTCACCCACTCCTCACCTCCAGCTGTGTGGCCTGGAACCAGGCTGCACACCGGTACTGATCTGCAGCCTGGGGGTTGGGGACCCCGTAGTAGAGAACAGAATCCAGAGTACTCAAACAACTCAATCAATGCTGAAAGAGGGGCCTGAGTGGCGCAGTAGACTAAGGCACTGATTAACATTCAGCTGCCTGCAATTACTGCAAGTTCGAATCTCACCAGGCTCAAGGTTGACTCAGCCTTCCATCCTTTCTAAGGTAGGTAAAATGAGGACCCAGATTGTGGGGGCAATAAGCTGACTTTGTATAAATATACAAAAGTATGAAGGCTATTGCTTAACGCCTTGTAAGCCGCCCTGAGTCTCCGGAGAAGGGCGGCATATAAATCAAATTAAAAAAAAAAAGACTGCTCTATATTTTGCTATAGAAAAATACTACCAAAATAATGTCTACAAGAGTAGCTTAGTGGCCTAAGATCTAGCACAGATCCTAATGTATTGTGATTGGAGAACAGTTGGGAAGGTGAATTTAGAAATCAACGTTTTAGAAATTATGTCATATAATTTATATTTTATATGGATTCTAGTGCTGAGATATTTCTGTGGGACGGGTGTTCTGCAATGTGCAACATTGTTGTAGCTTTTTCTTGTGAGAGTGTTTGTTTTCAGTACCATTTTTGTTCTTTCACTGCTGTTCTTTTGGTGTTTTGCAATCTTGCACGAAACAGATTAAATCTGAATAGCATATCTTTATTGCTGCAACTATTGGTCTCTTGCTTGAAAGGCATTTTGGTAGTGCAAGTCATTAAGTCTCTACTGGAAAGTCATTTTTATAGATAACCACACTCGTATGAAGGTGATCCTCCAGCTGCCTACAGCAGAGGCAACCTATTGCATTTATCTAAAGAAAGGGCAACACTGAATTTAAGATGTCAAAGAAAGAAAGAATTATTAGACAGAAAGAAGCTATAAACATATAGAAAAATCCCATGCACTATATTTTCCTTCCTATCAAGTAGAATTGCCTATTCCAAGATAAATCAGTCCTGGAGAACTTTGTTCATCTAATAAGTGTGACACATCCATTATAGAGAAATACACATTGGCCAGAGGTCACATGCAATAAAATGACAAAGCCCAAACATAAAATTATTTAATTAAAATTTCATGTTTACAATCGAAGCTGAAAAGAAGTTAGATATTTCAGCAAAGCAATGCTTGGAAACATTGTTTTTAAATCAACTAAGAACATACTTTCAGGAATGAACAACAAAGATTTGAAATGAGGCGTACCTCAGATCTGAATATTATATAAAATGAGAAGTCCTTAAAAAAAATACCTGAAAAGTAAAAATAGATTCATCTTATAAAAAATGTTTCAAAGTACTGGTTGAAAAGGTACACAAGTATTTGTATTTTCTTATTCTGAATATGTAGATAACTGCTCATGAATATAAAAATGCATCAAAATCTGGAGAAATGTTTTGTTTAATTAAAGCCGCTATCTTTTTAAAAAATGCAAACCAATAAGTCTTTACCTGCTTCTTATCAGACCTGTATGGGAAAAAGAAGGAAAGCAAAGTTGATTCCTATAACTCCGTGATGGCGAACCTATGGCACGCGTGCCACAGCTAGCATGCAGAGCCCTCTCTATGGGCACGTGAGCCATTGCCCAGCTTATGTCCACTGGACATGCATGTGTGTGCCTCCCGCTGGCCAGCTGATTTGCAGGATGCGCAGGAGTGGGGGAGAGCAGAGGGAAGCAGCGCACATGTTCCAAAAATGCAGAAACAGGCCCATTTCCGGCCTCCGGAGGGCCTCCGGAGCCCGGGGAGGCCATTTTCATCCTCCCGGAGGCTCAAAGAAAGCCTCCAGAGCCTGGCGAGGGAGAAAAATGGGCCTACCGGAAGTACCAGAAGTCCAAAAACGGGCCCATTTTCAGCCTCCAGAGAACCTCCGGAGCCCAGGGGAGGCTGTTTTCGCCCTCCCAGAGGCTTGAGGAAAGCCTCAAGAGCCTGGGGAGGGTGAAAACACCCCCTCCACCATGGTGCAGGTTGCTAAAATTTTTGAATCCCAGCCCTCGCGCACGTGCGCGGGGGGGGCGCGGAGGTCACATGGGGATCACGTGCGCATGCAGGGGGGTTGGGGTCATGCGTGCATAAATGGGAGTGCATGCATTGCATTATGGGCACAGGCACACGCGCGCTTTTGGCACCCGAAGAGAAAAGGGTTAGCCATCACTGCTATAGCTCAATGTTTTTCAACCTTGGCAACACTAAGATATGTGGACTTCATGCTGATTTGGAATTCTGGGATTTGAAGCCCATATATCTTAAGAGTTGCTAAGGTTGAGACACATTACTATAGTGGCTTTTACTAATGCTACTAATTACATAGACATAAAGGATAATTTTTCTGAGAGTTTAGGCTTTTAAAGGTAAGTAAGAATATCTTGAATTAGGTTCAGAAACAAATTAGCAGCTGAGGCAAGGAAGCCAAAATTAAAGCCAGTTTTGTTTACGTGTTACAGTCTTCCTAGGTTTCTGCTTTTAAAACGAAAATTATATTCTACACAGAAGCTGTATTTTTTAACAAGTTGTTTCGTTTTGTTAATAGCATATGGTGGCCTTATGGACTGACAGCTATAAAGCTGTAACTTATTCTTAATAGGGCCACATGTCCAGTTCCAAAAATTTGCCCTACATGTTGTTTAGTTATTGCTGGACTTCTGGCCAATAAACTGTAACACCAATAACAACTAATGTAGAACTAATTGCCATAGTTTAACTGCTGCCAGTTCAAAAATGAAACACCTAGCAATTTGCTTCTGGCATGGTAATACAGAATGCTTTGGTACAATATGTTCTTGCAGTATTTCTTATTTACTCAGGTAGTCAGGGACCAGTCTATTAAGCAACATACATAATAACTCTCCTATCTAATGTACAGACCAACTTTTAATGTATTGCTAGAAATGTTTGCCTTACAATTTTAAATATGAATAGTAATGACAAAATAAAACATATTAATAAAAACTAGAAAAATGCCATTAATACAATTAGCAGTAGGAGCATGGGTTGAAATTGTAACACAAAACCTGGATTTTTCTCTGGGTTGAGGTTAAAGGTTTTAATTAATTGTTCCCCTTTCAGCCTTAGATGGACTGAATTCTCATCATCTGATTGGTACATTGGAAGAAAAACATAGATCAGCACGGACAGTTTGTTGCCATGCAAATGGGGGAGGGGGAGAGGTTGCCAACTTTCTTAAGGATTTTGCCTGCTTTCTTAAGGATCCAATCTGGACCATGTTCTCCTGCTTGGTGCTTTACTTTTTGAAAGCAACTGACATTAATGTTAATTACATGAATAGTTTCATCTTGTGGTGTCTTTTTTTGAAGCCACCTTAAGTCTTTCCATTATTTGCTATATTTTAATATATCAGCGGTTCCTTTTCTTTTTTACTATGCTATGTGTTATTGAATTCAGAATTGGCATATTATTGCGTCCCCACCCCCAAAGTAGCTAATTGTTCCTTCTCTGGATAAAGTATATTTTTAATCACATCAACAGAACACTATATTTGCTTTTATATGAGAATGATAAGTGAAATTCTTGTTTTCTGGGACTGAATCAGGGGTGAAATGCTCCCGGTTTGGACCGGATCACCCGATCTGGTAGCGATGGAGGCGGGTGGTTCAGAGAACCAGTAGCAAAAATCCCTGCCCCCCCATTGCCCAGCTGAGCCGCACAATCATTTTTTTATTTTTAAAAGCATTTTTTTACAACCTCTTTGGCCGAAAAAATGCTTTTAAAAGTAAAGAAAAAGCCACTGATGATTGTGCAGCTCAGCTGGAATCATCAGAGGCTTTTAAAAGCATTTTTTCTACAACCTCTTCGGCCGAAGAGATTATAGAAGAAATGTTTTTGAAAGGAAAAAAAGCCTCTGCTGATCAGGCAAGTCAGCTGGGATCGTCAGAGGCTTTAAAAGCATTTTTTTTACAATCTCTTCAGCCGAAGAGGTTGAGGAAAAAATGGTTTTAAAAGTTAAAAAAAAAAAGTTGGCCACGCCCACTCAGTCATATTACCACCCACCCACCAAGCCATGTCCACAGGACCAGTAGTAACAAATTTTACATTTCACTACTGGACTGAATTCTTTTTTTTTTAAATTATGCAATTTCCGCTTGACTAATTGTGATTTACACAAAGCATTTTGCTTAAGAGCTAAGTCATTAATCCAAATCTGAAAACAATTGGCCTCCTGTCTTATTGCTAATAAGAAGAACCTCTATTTACAAAAGGTAATTCTTTGAGGTCATCTATATATACAAAAGTGAAAACCACTCACTCATTAATCACAAAATCTCCAGAACTGTAAAGCCTACAAACTTGAAATTTGCCACGTATGTTCCTCTTGGATTCTAGGTACTCACTAAGAAAGGATTTTTCGAAATGATTTTCCTAATATTAAATTACATCATTACACTACAAATTTAGTTAGAAAATTTATCAGTTATTGATGGGATTATGTTTTGCTTTGATTGACCAATGCTTTGGTTATAATGCTTCCTCAGGGTTGTGATACAATACTGTATACTAGTATAAGGAACAATAGCAGAGTCTCTTTGATTTGTGAGTACATCAAGTGGTCTTAAATGAGTGTCTCTAACATTGCAAAAAAAACAACACCCCACCTCTATCTGAAAAGAATTTTTAAAAATATTTAAAAACTTAAGATTGCTAGCAACTCTGTAACTCAAGTTAACAGAGTTTTTCAAAACCTTTTTTATTTTTCCCCCATCCTATTTTCTTCCTATTTTTCTGTGCAATATTTAATTTATTACAAATTTCAAATACTTGTAGTGCGCAGATGTTTTACGGGATTTGTTATTTTCTATGCAGGAGGTTATGAGTCAGATTACTGTTAAGTAAAATGTTTATGTGAAATCATTTCTGAGTCATATATTTGCATCATATACAACCTGTCTGACAATCAAAACATTCACCACTTTCCTAATGATTATACTAACTTTCCACTGTTGTGCTCCAACATAACATAACTACACAGAAAAAAATGTAGTAAATTACCCTATTTGCCTTATTATGATTTTTGGACATTATCTCACCACTACTTATGATTACAGAGCTGACATTTAGTTTTACATATGAATTCCATTATCTAAAGATAAATTTCTTTTCCTGTTAATTAAATGGAGTAGAAGAAAATTTCATGCAATTGATAATCGCTATAGAAGTTCCATGTAATGTATGTGGTAGCTCATAATGATAATATATATAATCAAGCTGTGTATTATCACTGTTTAGTTAAGGAGTAGCTGACTGGACTTTGTCTCTGATCTTCTTCAGATATCTTAGCCAATTATAAAGGGTGTTACCATCTCAAGAACTTCTGTTTGATGGTGTAGTGGCTCCTTTTGGTTTAGTCTGCTATTATGTGCACTCAATGATTTAACATTGGGAAGTTTTAGGCATTACTTGGTGGTTATCCATGGTTCAGTTTCCTGGAAGAAAAGCGCAATAGGATGTTGGAGAGTTTTGTGCTATAATTGTATTTATGCTTTGTACATGTTAAGTACAATATGAAGATTCACAACCTTGGCAAAATCACAGATCTTCATCAGATTTCATAGTACCATAAAGTCTCTTGCCAAAAGCTATTTGCTTCTCTTCCAGGCTCCTTTTTTCCATATGCACAATCCATATACTCTGCCTCTACTGGTTAGAAGAGCCATGAAAATCTGACTCTTCTCCCAAATCTTTGGTGAAGGAAAATTAAACTCCTGACTTCATTCCATCTGATCTACTGCACTGGCCTTCTTTTATCTTTATCTTTTACTTTTTATCTTCTATTTACTTTATTGTAAATTCTTTGATTCTGGGAGCCACCTAGAGTTGTTGAGGGTTGGGCAGGATACAAGTTCAGTAAATTATTAAATTATTATTACTTCACTGCTGTAAAGACTCATTTATAACAAGCAATCTCGGTCATTATTGCAAGTATTTCTGGCTCTCACCCTATATACAGCTGACAGAAATATAAAGTCAAAATTTGCAGAAAGAAAAGTGATCCCCTGAAAATTTTAGCCAACTCTCAAGCCCAAATCTCTTGGCATTTGTTTGCTCTTTCCTCTTTATATTAAATGCTTAAATACTAATCCATTTACTAAAATAGAAAGCAGCCATCTTAAAAAAGAACCAAGCATGATAGCAATAGCGATAGAACTTAGACTTATATAGTGCTTCACGATGCTTTACAGCATTCTCTGGGCAGTTTACAATGTCAGCATATTTGATCCTCATTTTACCAATCTGGGTCCTCATTTTACTGACCTCGAAAGGATGGAAGGATGGAAGGCTCAGTCAGCCTTAAGCCTGTCAGGATCGAACTCCAGACTGTGGGCAGAGTTACTCAATACTGTATTCTAACCATTACGCCATCATTACTCTTATAAAATGTCCCTTCATGTTGTTCACATTTCCAATATACACTTGAAACGTTTTTATACATTCTAGATAATTTCTCTGGTGGTGTACCAATAACACATCATTTTATAAAAATTCTCTTTGAAAGCATAACACAATTAAATTTCAGTCCTTTTAACCACATATTTTCCCATTGATCCAACTCTATATTTTAACCAAAATTCTTAGCCCATTTTATCATACATTCTTACTGTATGCACAGAGATGGAAAGTTTTGACACAATCCACTATGGAATGGTAGGTGAAGTTAACACATTTGGCTGAAATGGGTAAATTAACTTTTTTTGATTACTGACTTGAAGCCTCTTATGGACTTTTGCATAAAAATAAAAAATAAACCTTTAATTTACAGTTTTGATGATTAGATAGGATATATTATAGAAAGAATAGTAATATGATGAAACTTTAGAGAGAGGTTAAAGTGTATTTATGTTTAATTTTTGTGAAGAATATCAGAAGCCACTTCGTATTTTTCTTTCCTTTTTCTTTAACTTTTTTCCTTTTTTAGCACCTTTTTCTTTTTTTCTTTTTTTTCTTCCTTTCTATTACTTTATGTTAGCTTTTATATTCTTGTTCAAAGGTTTTAATAAAATGCAAATAGCAGAAACACTCTGAAATTAAAACATAAATATAATTATAAAAAGAAAACTAAAAAGGGTAGGAGAGCAGAGATATTACATACAATATAGCCACTTCTTAAGTGCCCATTTCCGCAAGAAACCCAAGCTGTTGACATAACCTGGTTTTAAGGGACCTTAGGAAAGACATAAAGAAGGGGGCCAGTCTCACCTCAGGAGGAATAATGGATCTACAGATGGGTGCCATGCAGAGGTGGGTTTCAGCAGGTTCTGACCAGTTCTGGAGAACCGGTAGCAGAAATTTTAAGTAGTTTGGAGAACCAGTAGTAAAAATTATGACTGGCCCTGCCCCCATCTATTCTTTGCCTCCCAAATCCTAGCTCAGTGATGGCTAACCTTTTTGTCATCGTGTGCCAAAAGTTGGGGAAGCGTGGGGGGGGTCATGAGTGTGGGTGCCCACATCCATAATTCAATGCACCCCACTCTCCCACACATGCGCACGTGACCGCCCACACTTCCCCCTGCTTTTGGCATGCAATGGCATGGTGGGCCTGGTAGGCCCGTTTTTCCCCCTCCCCAGGCTCCAGAGGCTTTCTAGGAGCCTGTGAGGGGAAAAACAGCCTTCCCCATCCCCCCGGAGGCCTTCTGGAGGTCGGAAACAGCCAGTTTCCCAACTTCCAGTGGGACTGGGAGGCCTGAAAATCAGTTGGCCGGTGTGCGCATGTGCGCTGGAGCTGAGCTAGGGCAACACTCGCGTGCCCACCAATATGGCTCCGCGTGCCACCTGTGGCACCCGTGCCATAGGTTCGCCATCACGGTCCTAGCTGATTGGGAGGAAATGGGGATTTTGCAGTATCCTACCCCCGGAGTGGGGTGGGAATGGGGATTTTATAGTATCCTTCCCCTGCCACGCCCACCAAGCCATGCCACGCCCACCAAGCCACACCCACAGAACCAGTAGTAAAAAAATTTGGAACCCACTACTGGTGCCATGGCAAAAAAGGCCCATCTCCAAAGATAATTCCTTTGCAGATGGAATCTTGAAGATGCCTCTTGTGCTGGACATGATCGGATGGGTGGAAGTAATTGGAACGAGGTGGTCCCTCAGATAACCCAACTCATGCCATGGAGGACTTTAAAGGTCAGAACCAGCACCTTGTATTGGATCTGGAAGCAAACTAGAAGCCAATGTAGCTTGCAGTGCAGATCTACTGATAAGTTCTACATTGGATTTCATAACTTTTACGGAAGTGGCACACTAAAGTCGTGGACATTCTTTGTATCTATGACAAAATGTCAAGTGCTGAAATGTCACAATAGACTTTTAAAATATATATGAGGTAGGTCCGGCTTTCGGGACCAAGATTTCCCTGTATAATTTGGAAAAAGCCTTTTCCTAAACAAGATCTCAAATTGAGTAACACAAGTGACCAATGTTTAATTGGACTAAGAGGACCAATATATTGTAACATGTAGTGGAAAATGCCACAAAAATTTGCTGGATGAACTCCATTATCCTGAGTCAGTTGCTAGCTCTGTAAACAAACACAGCTGCTGAGTGTAGAGTTAGTGAATAAGAGTAGTAAAAATTGGTAGTGAGATCACTTCAAAAAAATACGTAATGCACAGTCCTGCGTAAGGACTGAAGACTACCTTTAACTGAGATTGGTCTTTTCTGTTTATATAGCCCACATATTTATGACACTATAGGGTACAGTTAACATGAGCAAGTTGTTCTCATTCCTGAACAGCTCATGCATGAAGGCAGTCAGAAATTTACTCTGTTCAGTTGATGCTACCAAAATTGGAAAAATGGTCTTAGATTTTCTGTTTCTAAAATGATGCACAATCTCTTTGGGAAGTGAAGAGACTTCTTAAATATGTTATTGATTCGAAGTTTCTTTATGTTAATTAGATATTTGGTTGTTTCTTTAAACCTTAACTGTGTGCAGTTGTAATAACACACTGCATCCCGAATAAGTTACCCAGAAGACACTAAGCCACCTTAGTAAGTTACACAGAAAACACTAAGCTACCTTAGAGCTATATTTCTTAGTGCATCTTCAATGTCAGTTTGTCTTACAGAAGTTATTTTGCATGTTTTGTCATTATTGAGATGTTTAATGCATCAGCAGAATAATATTTTTAATTACATTTCCATAAGTTATACATTTTACAACAGAACTCCTACTTCCTCTTCATATTATTTTTGTAATAGAACTATTGTAATTTTTAAATATTGTGGTTGTGACCATTAGTATATTTTATCACTTCACTTTTTAAAAGTAAAGGAAATAAAAGCCTAGATTAAAAAAAAAGACAATGCAGGCAAACAATGGTGGCAGAGAATATGACCACTGTAGAGATAGTTCTAGTTGTTTACTATGAGAAAATGTTTCAGACTAGTTCTTTTTTTTTTTTATGTTATAAAAGTTTTTATTGGTTAAAAAATAAACAATATTATCGCTTACAATATGTAGAATTTTCATTATCCTTTTACAAAGATAATATATAATTACTTTTTTTCACATACAGCAGATCTTCCCTTGTTAAAATTACAAATTTAGCAACCGGATTTATATAAAAATATCAATTCAATATCCAGAGTAATATTAAAGTTTACAAAAATAAGAGATATCATAAAAGGCACAAAATAATATATTCCTCTCACTTCATCATTTCTTGGTTCTAGATCTCAAGGTTCTGGCCTTAGCACCCCCTTCCTCCTGGACCACCACGGCCTTGCCCGCCCCTGCTCCTTGATCATCTAGTACCTCCCCTTCCTCGGTTCCTGTATCTTCACCCTCTAGGAGGGTCTTATGTTGCTCCAGATAGGCCTGAGCCTCCATCACACTATTAATTTTCTTCCTACTGCCCTCCCAGAAAATCATCAAACCTTCCGGCATCAACCACCTGAAGCCTATTCCCTTAAGGTACAATTTACTTGATAAAAAATAATAATTTCTTCTTAATTCTCGTACCTGTCTAGGGATCTGCTTCAAAATGGTGACCTCCTTGCCCCTGTATATCAGCGCCCCCGATCTTTGAGTTCTCAGTATTTCATCTCTCGTTTCCCTTCTCACAAATTTAATGTGGACCTCTCTTGGGACACTATGTAAAATTGCATATTGTGAATTTACTCTATAAACTAGATCCATGTCCCATCTCATAAAATCCAAACCTCTTTCAATAAATTCGCCCAACAATTTAACCATCACTTCTCGCAGATCTTCCTGGTCCACTTCTTCCACATTTTGAAACCTGAGAAAATAAGACATTCTATCCAGCTGCGAAGTTAAAATTACATTTCCTCTCATTTCTTCCCTCTTCTGGATTGCGGGCAATCCAGACTAGTTCTTTTTTTAGGATAAAGGGAGGAAGAGGGAGGGACATTCAGAGTTACATTAATGATAGGATAGGGTAGGGTAGGATAAGATGTAAGGTGTAAGGTGTAAGGTGTAAGGTGTAAGGTGTAAGGTGTAA